>CM026577.1:10398231-10842244 GCA_000180635.4 Pristionchus pacificus
CCTCATTCCCTTCACTGTTCGACACAGTCTCATCTCCTCTCCAAACATCACCCCCCCCCCCCTCCCTCTCTCTCCCTCTGCCATTCCTAACTGTACACGTGTGATTACTGTCGTCTCTCTTGATCCGCAACTTGCGTCATGACCTACCCCCTTCCCCTCTCCACTCTTCTTCTATTCAATCCCCCCCCCCTCTCACCCCTTCTTAACTCCTTATCCATCCCTCTTCAATAGAGTAAACACCATCCAGTCATTACAAGGCTCAACCTGATAACGAAAAACCGACTAAAGTCCATGACAAAGAGAAAAGAAAAAATAACAAATACTTGATCAAGGGAATTGATTGATTGAATAGAAAAAGGACATACGGTATTAGAAGAAGAAGAGGATGCAGATGAGGCTATCGATCGATGAGGAATTTGACTGAAAGAGAGACGAATTATCGATTGATATTATGGTAGATTGAATAGTAATCAGTACCTGATATGGGGAAGAGGTTTAGGAGCGATGACAGGAGGAGGAAGAGAATGGGAAGAGGAAGAAGAAGAGGAAGGGATATAATTCATTCCATTCTTATTTCCAACAGTTCCCATTCCGAGTATTAATTGATCAGCCATTGAAGGAGAATCAAGAGCTGATCCCAATTGTTCCAATTCTGCCAAGAGAGCATCCAATTGACAATCTGTCGACTCTGCAAAAGATCAAAGATCACAATCATAAAGAGTCATAAATTAATGGCTAAATCAATCTACTTACCTCGTTCCCTTTTATATGTATCAAAAGATGAATCCATGGCTATTCCACCCTCACTCTATGGCGAATTTCTCTCTCTTTATAGTTATACATTCACAAGAATTAACAAGTAGAATAGATAATAAATGGGTGAGAAATGGAATAGAGGACTCGCGAGTGGCGACTCGACTCCAATGTGAAATGATCGGAAGAAAAAGAAAAGAATGAGGAAGGAGACGAGGAATAGAGAGAGAGAGAGAGAGGGAGAGAGAGAGGGGGGAGGGGAGGAGAAAAACGGAATCGCAACCGCGAAAGCGAAATGTGATGGGACTTGTGATTTATACCTCGGAATTAAATTGAGAACGATGGAGAGAAAAGAAAAAGAGATAGAAGATGATTGGTGAAATGATCTGAGTAGAGAAGAATGAAGAGATGAGAGAAGAAGAGAGAGAAGGAGAGAGAGGAGGAGAGAGGGAAGGGGATAAAGAGGGAGGGAGACAGAAGAAACATGATGGATGATGGAGTGGAGAGAAGAGAGAGAGAGAGAGAGAGAGGGAGAGAGAGAGGGGGAGGGAGGAGAGAGGAGAGAGAGAGAGGGAGGGAGGAGGAGGGAAGGAGATCATCTTCGTCTACAAAGAACTGAACATGTGTGAAGATGACGACCGAAAGAGAGAAGAAGAACTAGGACAAGCTGATATTACAATGATGACATCCAATGAGAAAGAAGAGAAGGAGGAGAGGGGAGGAGGTTGATCAAAGAGGAGATCGAAGGAGGAATACAAGTAGAAGAAGAAGAAGAAGAGAAGGGAGAAAGTGATCAATCAGTTAGAGAGAGAGAAGAGAAGGAGGGGAGGGAGAGGGGAGGGTGTGCCCTTTCAGGTAGAAATGAAGAGAGAAAGAAATGAGAGAGAGAGAATAGAGAAGAAGCTAGCAGAGATATATGGAACAGCTGTGAACAATTCTACAAGATAGAGAAGATGATGGAGGAAGGAGAGAGAGAGGGGGAGGGACAGGAGGTATACCTGAGATGAGAGAGAGATGGAATATGAGTGATTATGACCTCTCGTGAGAGGGAAGGGAGAGGGGGGGGGGAGACAGACCTCCACCACTCAAAGACTACCGTATGTTGCCATTCAAGTGTGAGAATGAAGCGGAGCAGAGATCACAAGGGATGATAAGGGGAAGAATGGAGAGAGAGAAGGAGGGAGGGGGGAGGAGGAGGGGAGGTGAAGGTAAGGGAGAAGGAAATATGGAGCACTTGTTATGGTACGGACCGTGTGAGAGGAGTCAAATACAAAGAAGGAGTTCGATCAATGGGAAGAAGGAAGGAAAGAAGGGAGGATAGGGGAGAAGAGAACGATATAAGGGATGCTAATCTTACTCACTTTCGAAACGGACATTCGGCTATTTCATAACAAAAACTACTACTAGTTCAGAGAGAGAGAAAGTGGTTAGACTAGTCCAGAAAAGGAAGGAATGAATAGAAGAAAGGAATGGATGGAGACTGATGGACTGATGGGTCACTTTGAAGAGAAGGGGAGGAGTTAAGATAACAGTGATGGAGATAGGATGAAAGAAAGGAAGACTCAATGACTGAATGATGAATTGACGATAGAAGAAGAAGGGGCAAGATGAGACATCGAGGAGAGAGGGAGGGAGGGAGGAGAGGGGAGGGGGACTCAGTGATTACAAGTGAGAAAGGATTAGTGAGATAGATCAAGTGGAATGGGTGACTCAAGGGGAAGAGAATACTCGCCCATTCCCATTCTCATTCATCAGACACACAACCAAAACTACGAATGAGGCAACGAGAACTATCCAATTTCATTCCCCTTCTTTGACTACCTGAATGGAGGTAAAAGAAGAAGGAGGAGGGGGGGAGGGGGCTACTGCAAGGTCAGTCCATCCCATTCTACCTTCTACTTCTAATTCCATCTAGATGGAAATGAACAATCAAAGTCACAAACGAATATGAATACACAGAGAAAGAGAGAGGTAGACAAAATATAGCTGATTCAGCGCTGTATAGTGTGAAAAGGGAAGAAAAGGTAGGAAGAGGGGGGAATAAAAATGAGAGAGAATAGGTGGGAGAATGAATAGAATAGGAAATAGGGAGGAGAAATAAGAAGGAAGAAGGATTGTAGAATAGTAGCCAATCACTCAATTTATTACTACTGCTCGTGTCATTTCCTCTGTCGATGCCAATCTATCATAAATCATCATGGAAGAAAGAGAGAAAGAGAACGCACTAAACCATACCGCCTATCATACTCTCTCTCTCTCTCTCTCTATCTCTCGATCGATTGATCGAGTGATAACCCTTATAAGCACACTCAACTCGACACTATCGATGATTGACACTTCACCTCAACTTACACAAGAGATTATACTAATGGATACCTTTTACATTGATCATACTGTATCTGACAGGATCGATGGCTGATTTGGGAGGAGAAGAACGAAGACGAGGAGATTCCATTCCCATTGATGATGATTCCTCCAATGGAGATGACATCTGAAAGGGAAAGAATCATGGAGATAAAGAGAGAAGAGATCAAAACAATAAGGATAGAGGTTAATTTGCATAGAGATAGAAGGGAGGAATCAGAGATGGGAATGGGGAACATATGGTGGATTTGAGATAGAAGAAGTGTGAAGTGAGTAGTGTACAAGTGGAAGAAAGCGATTGGAGTGACAGGAAAGAAGGAGAAGAAGGGAGAGGAGGAGGGATAGGAGGAGAAGAAGGGAGAGGAGGAGGGATAGGAGGAGGGTGTAGAGGATTGAAGAAGAAAAGAAGGAAGGAGGAACACTCCATCTGGAGAATGAATAGAACGAGAGAAGAGAATGATCAAGAGATTTGTGATAGAGAATGAGAAGGACACTTCAAGAGGAAATGAATGAACCCCTTCTTAAGAGGACGACTATTCCTTCCTTTCTTCTCAGAATAGACACTGGAAGATATCAACATGAGATACATTGCAGAGATGGAGATGGGAAGGAAATGATCAGACACGGAAATGAATATAAATAAGTGATCTAGATAGCATGTATACAATAGAGTACTGTGATGAAATGGAGCTTTGCTCGTCTATCTATCGAATACCTGCCAAAAGAGGAAAGACTTGATATCTACCTCTGCATTCAGAGCAAATATCGAGAGACGAAAGTTTGGAAGAAGGGAAAGATAGCAAGTGCCAACAAACAACTATTATGAGATATAGGAATAGGCATGAAATACCTGAGTGGATCGTCCATTGAGAGGAAAAGAGAGTGAGAGAATAGAGAATGGTTTAGATGGATTGAGGCATACAAAACGAGTATTGTGAATGGAACAAAGATGGGAAAGAGTATCAGATGAGAGTGGAAGTGAGAAGAGAAAGAGTGAGAGAGAAGGAGTCACTCTCTCAAGTGACAAGGCAATCAAGAGATGAAAATGGAAGAGAAGACATCAATCGATCCTAGCTATAATGCATAGAGAAGGAATGATCGTTACGGAAGAGAAAGGGCGAAAAGAGTTGGAAGTTATAGTGGAGGATAGAGAAAGAGGAAAAATGGAGAGAAAAGGCACAAATGTAAAGAAGAGTGACGATGTCTAGCTAGCACGATTAATGTGTACTCAGAAATAAGACATACAACTTTGATTCAACTTGATATTGATCCGCTTCTGTTTGAGAGATTACGCGATCCTATTAAGTAGATGAGATGGATACGATGGAAGAAGAAGAAGATCGAAGAGAGGAAGGTGATCGATAGAAGGAAAGGAAGTGACAGTAAGGGAAACAAGGATGGAAGATGAGAGGAAGAAGCGATAAGTGGAGCCAATTTATGCACTCCCGAACCAGCTAATCTTTCGGGTGTCAAGTAAGGGCGAGTTGAGAAGGGAGAAAGGGAAGGAAATCCCCTTAGGAGTCCTCCCTCATCTCTTCCTTTCGGCCTTCCAATAATGTGAAGCGGGACTGCAACGCGCCTCCCAAAAATCAGAAGAACCACCAAGAAGGCGAAAGAATTCAAGTGGACTAAAGAAGGAAAGAGAGAAAGAGAGAAAAAGGAGGAAAACGATGGAGAGGAAAGAGTGTGCATGAGGGTGATGGATACCTAAAGGAAGCAAGTCGAGTGGAAATAAGCACGTTGGGTGGCAAAATGAAGGGGTAACCTTCTAATTGTTTCCCCCTTCTTGGTCAACATAACCAAAGTAAGGCTGATTTCGATATGTAAAGCAATGCAAATTAATCGGGCAGGTGTGACCAGGCGAAATACTATGCTAATAGAAAAAATGAAAACTCAATTTGCATGCTAAAAATGCAAAATTAATTGAAAATCAGTTGATTTTTTCAATAAAAAAAAATCAAGACACCAAAAATGCGCACAGAATGTAAGACGCCAACACATTTGCTGGCGCTAAGATTTAATCGATTGAAAATCGGAATAAACAATTATTAATTTTCAATGAAACTATGGACAGTTTTTATGGGATATTCAGACGATAAAATAAATGGTAGTGCGGTACATAGTAAAGCGGGAGTCGTTAAGGACTGAATAATTGAATGATGCTAATGCGCCCTTTTCGGCAGCTTCACCATAAGGTTGGATTGAATGAGGAAGGGAGACGGAAACAATGGTAGATCGCGTGATGAAGAACGATGAAAAGAGAAGAAGGAATTGATGAATTGGAATAGACGGGAAGGGAGGTTACATCTAGAAGGAAGGGAGGAATATGGGAGGAGAGAGAGAGAGAGGAAGAATGGTCAGAATTACACTGGAAGAAGAGATGTGACTGGAGGGATAGAAGGAAAGACTTAACTGGAGAAGAGAAGAAAAAGAAAGAGACAATTGGACCAGCTGAGACTATTCCAATTAGATAGAGAGACTAACGAATTATGGAAGAATGGAAAGAGAAAGAGATGGAAGGGAAACTGAGATTGAACTAAGTATGAGAAAAGACAGATCCTATTACTTTGAGAGCAAACAAAAGTTGGAAGGAAGAAAGAGAGTGAAGCTGACCTGTTCAGTCTCAAGAAGAATTGGAGAATACGGTAGATCGAGAGTGCAGAAGATGGAATTATCGATTGGTGGAGGAAGTTGAATTGATCCAGTGCATAGAGAAGCGAGTATGGAGAGACTGAAAGAAGGGAGGATGGAGGAGGGAGGGGATGGATGGCGCAATGTTGGAGAGGAAATCACATAAATTGAGAAGAGAGAAGAAGAGTCGTAAAGAGACCAATGGTCAGTATGGAGGAGAGGACTGAGAGAGCGGAGGAGAAGGAGAGAAGGGGGGGGGGGGAGGGAGGGGAATTAATACTAAATGAAGGGTCGAAACAATGGTATACACACATAGATTCAGTGAGCCGAGAGTTCAGGAGGTGAGGGAAAGGGAGGAGGATTGGGGGAGAGGGGTGGAGGAGGAGGAGGAGAGGATAGATCAGAGAGAGAGAGAGAGAGGAGGAGGAGGAGGTGGAAACAAGGGGAAGAATTAGAGGTGGAGATTGTTGAATGTGATAAGTGAAGAGATTACAACAGAAAGAGAGAAGAAAAGAAGGAAGGGAGATTCCCACTCTTGTTCCGAGGCGTTTTCTGTGTTGAAGGGCTGAATACAAGGGTAAATAGAAGGGACTGGTCAGAGAGAGAGAGAGAGAAAGAGAGAGAGAGAGAGAGAGAGAGAGAGAGAGAGAGAGAGAGAGAGAGAGAGAGAGAGAGAGAGAGAGAGAGAGAGAGAGAGAGAGAGAGAGAGAGAGAGAGAGAGAGAGAGAGAGAGAGAGAGAGAGAGGCTGAGGTGAGAGAAGGGGAGGTGAGATGGGTGGTGGTGCGAGAGGAGGTCGGAGGGGAGGAGGGATGATGTGGATACATCCGACTACTGGCAAGATTGACAGTAGTCTAGGGCACTCTAAGACATTCGTTGAATAAGAAATTGGTCTGGGGGGGGGGAAGGAGAGAGGGCACCCTCTGATTGATAGAAGGATGGTAGATCAAAATGGATAGAGTATGTGAGTGACACGACCTTCCACCGGAGAGAGAACACAAAAAAGAGGGAATGATAAATGAAGAACAGAGGAAGGAAATCGAAATGGAAAAAAGGGGAGGTGGAAATTCATCGTGTTTTTCATATGGATTCAGAAATGCATATTTGAAATGATTTGTGATAATCGTTGATGAATAAGAAGGAATGGAGTGAATGAGAGAGAGAGAGAAGGAGAGAAGCGAAGCGTTCACTCGAAGTGGAAAGAGAGAGACAAAGGTGAATGGGTAATTGCACGATGGAAACATCCTGGATACGGAGGAGAGATGGAGAGAGGGGAGGAGGGGAGGGGGTGATAGGGGAGGGAGGAGAGACTAGATAGCTTCCGTTCACTTCAGTTGTACTCCCTAACCCCATTGAGGGAGATTGAAGATAAGGAATGAAGAGATGGATTGAAGGCAAGGGAGAATGGATAGGGGAGAGGGAGGGAGGAGGAAGGAGGGAGAGAGGGGGTGACAGTTCATAGATTGAGAGACTGCTAAGAGAGAGAGAAGGGGGAAACGGTCGATGGAAATGAATAAGCCACACAATTATCGTAGAGGACGATTGAAGGAAAACACTCGAGATTTTGGAGGAGAGGAAAGGATGGAGGGAGGGGAACAGGGGGAGGGGAGGGGAGGAGAGAGGGATGATCGAGGAGTCAAGAGAATGCATACGTGATTAGTTGTTTACATTACAAATGAGGGAGGATCTAATTAGCTGATTATCAACTCGTTTCATGCATTGCAAGACCAACTGAATTACATGCACTGTAGAGTGTTAGATTAGTCATGAGAGCAAATATTTTTGAGTAGAGACAAGAACTAAATGAATACAGATTCCTCGAGAAGGGAATATAACAGAAGATACAAGGTAACATGTGGATAGAGTGTGGGGGGGGGGTGAGTCAACTTGGTATGCAAAGGAAGGAATGGAATTGAATGACTCACGCTTTCTCTCCTGCTTTCTCTTCGTCACTGTCAATTTCAGAACAAGATGAGGAAGGAGACAAATCCATTTCTGAAGAGATTTATTATATTATTTTAATTGAAAAAAAAGATTTTCAATTGGACGAGTCGCGTGGTATGAAAAAAATATAGAGGATGTAATGCATCTATGGAGCAACGATAGAGAATTTGAGACGATTTGAGTTTAGAAATTTATTTGACTCATGGTTTTGTGCATTACTGAGTATGATCAGAGAAGAGTTTTGTGAAAGTAGTGCAGTTTGTTGAAAGAGAAAAAAGGGAGAATATTTATTTAAATTATCGCTGAATATTTTTAAAAAGGAAGCATCGAATCTGAACCATAGTTCTTGGTGCAAATTCATGTTTCATTCTGTAATTTTTTATTTCTCTCTATTCACAAAAATACTGCTTTGCAATGTGGAAATATTTACCATGCTATAGTTTATGTATATAATAAATTCCGATTTGTAAAATTTAGATCCATGCACATGATATATGTCTCAAATTTAAAGAATATAAGTCTGCTCCAATTCGCATTGCTTCTAAACCTCACCGTTTTCTACAGCGAAGAAAAGATGTGCGACGCAGACAAATGAGCAATAATAATTTCGAAAGAGAAACAAATCGTAAAGTGATGATAACAATGAAAGGGAGAGATAAATGGGCTTCGCTTCGTGACAGATTGACGATCTCTCTACTGAAATGGATAACATCTTGATACGGATTGAGTGGAGAAGAAGGAGTAGAAGGGAGAAGGAGAAGGAGGGAGAAGGGGAAGGAGAGAGGAGAGAACCTTCAATCTGCTACAGAATCTAATACAAAGAGAAGGAGAAGAGTACTGATTGGAAAGAGAAGGGTGATGTTCAATCTAAGTCGTAGAGCATACTAAGAGAGGTCCATGATAGGGAGGAGGGGGATACTCCCGAGAGAGGAAAGAAGACTATCTAGTTAGCACTTCCTTCTACTCATGAGAAGTCGTTACTGAGTGGAGGGAAAGTTACTACTAGTTGTTAGAGGAGAAAGAAGGAGTCTCAATATGATGATGAAAGGGGTTCCTGTCCAATGGAAGGAAGGATGGAGATAAGAGAGTGTAATCTCCCATACTATTCACTCCATTCAATCGATGATCAACCTTTGACTACTGTAAACTCTTCCCATCTCACTCATTCTCCATTGTTATTGTTTCGAAAACGGAGATACGAAATGCCAAATGAAAGGGAAGAATAAAAATACATAAATGTAAATAAGACTGATAAGGATGGAAGAAGATCTCTAAGATCTAGAATCCTTCTACATCATATCTCCTTTCTCCCATCAATCAATATTCAGCCCCCCTCATGTCCCCATCCTTTCCCCCTACCCCTTCTCCCTCTTTCCTTCCACTATCCCATCTTGCCTCTTGCCTTGCATCCTCCATCGATGGCTCTCTCGTCTCCCCTCCTTTCCTTTCCTCCTTCTTCCTCAGGGTAGTTCGATGGGGTCTTCTCTCTCTCTAGAGTAAGCCTCTCTCTCTCTCCCCTCCCCCTCCCCTCCCTCTCCCTATCCCTCTCTCGTTCCTCTCTATTCGCTCTCACACGCAGTCGTCGGCGCTCCCCCATACGACGCCCCATCCCGTCTTTCCCTTCGTGTCTCACTCCACTCCCTCCCTTTACTCACTTTATACCACTTCCACATTGTCCCTTACTAAACTAAACTATTCTAAACTCTCCCCCAACCTCAGTTACAGTATCCCCGCACTTATTTTGGCCTTTATATCTGTCTTTTTTTCAGTTTAAATCGGGCCAGAAAGGAGGAAATGGCTTCACTCCCAACAGGGGAAGAACTCCTTCGATTGATATCTTCCCTTCCCTCAACGTCTCTTCCTTCTCTTCCTTCTTCTTCTTCATCATCATCATTCCTTGCACAGTCTCAACTTCTTCTATGGAATGCCCTCTTCACATCTCTTCAGGTTCTCTTCCCTCCGCCCTCCCCCCCCCTCCTTTCCCCCTCATCTCTCATTCATTCTAGGGTGCCGCTGTGACTCTCCCCCAATCTGATCTAGAAGAGGGCGAGATTCCCAAATCAAAACAGTCAGTCCTCGATCAATCCTCCTGTCCTACCGTAATCGTTCAGAGTGTCAATTCCTGTTGATAATCGTCCCCGTCGTCCTCCTGTAACAGATGAGAAAGTAGTTCGTCTTCCTCTTTCCCATGGATGGAAAAGACACACTTTCATTCGAGAAATGACTGCTTTTGGTATCAAAGGAGTTGTAGTATATTTCTCCCCTTGTGAGAAAAGACTCGGATCATTCTCAGAAGTAGTAAGGGTACGGTATTCATTCCTCCTTCCAATCAATCAATACTTGATTACAGTATCTGAGTAAGAATGACACGGGAATAGTGAACAGAGAGCAGTTCACATTCTCTCCGAAGGTCATTGTGGGTGATTTCTTCGTTGGAGTACCCAAGAATGGACAGCTGGTGAGTGGTGTGGATTAGAGGGTGAGCGGTGACCGGTGCATTTCCAATTCAACCGTCAACCGTGCAATTTACCATTTGAAGAATTATCGATCTATTCACAGGTCAATGTGAAATTCACTGAAGATGATGTGAAAACTGAATTGAAGAGACTTCAAGATGAACGATCGAAGAAAATGGGAGAAGAAAAGGAGAAAAGAGAAGAGAAAAGGAAAGAAATCGTGAAGAAAGAAAGGGTACGGTATCATTTATTTGAATTGATCAGAATAATTGAAGATTCAATGAGATCAATTGCAGGAAGATAAGCAGAAGCAGAAGAAGGAGGAAGGAGTGGAAGAGAAAGAGAAAGAAGAAGGAGGAGAAGGAAAGAGAAGAGCAGCTGAAGATCTTTCCCTTGAAGAGATTCGTCCACTTCCACCGTTCAAGAGAATCAATGGATTGGAAGTTGGAGGGGATGCATTCGGACATATTCTCATGACAGTTCAATTCATTAATAACTTCAAGAATACTCTCGAATTTGGTAAGTTCGTGCTAGTAATGATGGTTCGTGAGTCTCCTCTGTTCAGATTCCGTCCCATCCATCGAGGATCTCTCTCGTGGATGTAAGGGGGATGCTTCCTCTTCTCTCCTCTCAATTCTTTCTTCACTTCTCTCTCGTTGTCTCACCCATCTTCCATCAACACGAAGATATTCCCTCCATGGGAAGAAACTATCCGATATTCCCGTTACGAGTACAAATAGAGATGAATTACTCAGATTGTTTCTATCACAAGCTGATGGAGATGGTCCTATGGTAAGAATTCTTCATCAATGGATCTATCCTTCTTCTTCATTTCAGTTATCATCAGCTCTCTCATCCTCTTCGTTCCTCTGTCTTTCTCCCGATCAGAAAGCAGCAGTGATGGGAACACTTGTGAATGAGGTAGAGAGATTGATAAGAGAAGGGAGGAGAGGGGGAGGGGAGGGATAGAATGACTGATCTCTCTCTCTTCAGTTGGTATGCAGTAGTGCTGTTCGATCACAATTGGATGGCCATTTAGAAGAAGTGACCAAATTGAAAGGAGAACGATGGATGAAGGAGGGAAAAGTAGGAGAAGTCGTTGATACTTGATGTCATCCTCTCCTCCTCCTCCCTTCAATCTCTTCAATTTAGATGCGAGCTCTTCGTAATCATCAAAATCGTCGTGGAAAACGTAGAAACGGAGAAGAAGAACCAGAGATTGACCATTCTCCTCCTTCTCCTGAAAGATTAATCAAATTCACCCCTGGAATTGGTCAATGTGAAGTTCTTTCTCCTGAAGAAGAGGTACGGTATTCATTCGAGGTCTGCGGTAAACATTTCTTGATTGAAGGCACTGAATGATGATGAGATTGATGCAGCAATGAATGAATTGGGAGTGAAAAGTGATGATCTCTCTTCTTCCATAAATGCTCTTAATTCACGAGTTCGAGTCTTTCCAATAGGAGAAGATCGATATCATCGTCTATATTGGGCTCTTCCTTCTGATTTGCCCACTCTTATCGAATCAATTGAGAGTGGACATAAGAGTAATCCATCGTGTGATCTTTCCATCTGTGATACTGATCCATCCTCCATTCACTCAGGTAGACCATCCATTGAGTATCCAATGAGTAACGGTATTGTAGATGTATTTATCGATCCGGAAGTAATTGGATGTCTGGAGGATGCCATCGATCGATTGATTGATGGAGGTGGAGAAGGAAAGAGAAAGAAACTCGGATTGAGATTAATGGGAAATACAGAGAAGAGAGGATGGTGAGAGTACTGAAGGACACGGTTGAGAATTATCGTTGATTTATAGGTGGACGGTAACATCGAAAGACGTCGATCAATGGAAAGCGAATCTTCATCAGAGAGGATTAAGAGAAAGAGTTCTACATCGAGCAATCACTCGAAATGATCTTATTGATGATCTTCCATTAGGAGAAAGTGACTAAAATATTGATTCAGCTATAGTTGATCTTTGATCTTTTCAGTTTCCATTGGCCACATCGGTAAACGAATGAATGGAGAAGATGAAGAACTGAAGCGAATGAAAGAATTGAATGAGAAATTGATCGACCTACAATATTTATTAATGGAAGAAAGAATAATCGATGGAGAGATAGATGAAGATTGTGAAGTTTCCATTGAATCACTGAAGAAGAAGATTCTCTCCATTCAAGAATCTATTCCATCTAATCGATTCCAATTCAAGTATGTCCAAAATTTTCATTAGTCTAATGATCTCTTATATTTATCAGCTCGACGTCCGAAAAAGAGGATGAAGAAGGGAAAGAAGAAGAGAAGGGAGATATTCTTGATGAATGGAGAGGAATGACTGAATTATCATCAACGTCATCTCAATTAGGATTGTCTACTCAGGTACTTTCCTTCTCCCATTCCATATAATCTCTTCCAATTCAGCTTCTCTCTTCCTTCATTTCTTTCTCTTCTTCATGGTTATGTTCTATCTGTCTCTTCCCATCTTCATCTTCTTCCTTTCTTCTCTGTTCTTCCTGTTCTATCTCTCGTATTCATCCCTCGTGTCTCTCTCATCCTCAACCATTCCAATGTCTACAATGTCATCCTAAGGTCAGTTATCGCCTCTTCTAAATATTTATAAGTGGTTTGACAGTCTTCATTCTTCAGATAGCTCTAATAGACGAAGAAGACGATCAAATAATCGATGTGAATGATGAAGATCGAAAGTGTGGACTTCCTTCTAAGGGAGGAGTGAAGAGAAGGGCAGAACCTAATTCATTTACTGTTCCTCCCTCTATGGTCAATGGATTGGGAAGAAGTATTCTTGATGAGATGCAGGTAAATAGATACAAATCAATCATCTGATTTTCATATCTGGATCCATTTCAGGAATTGGAAGGCTGTGAATTCTTCGTTTCTCCAGTTGATCTTGATGAAGTTCCTTCCTATTCTCTCCTAATCGATAAACCGATGGATTTGGGAACAATCAGTCAGAAAATCGATAGATCCGGGTAAAATCAGTCAAATCAAATCAATTGATTGATCTTTGATCTTTCAGTTATTCCGATGCTGAAGATCTCTATGCGGATATTTCCCTTGTGTTCTCCAATTGTAAAATATTCAATGAAGATGATTCCGAAATCGGAGAATCGGGAATTCGAATCTCTCGATTCTTTGCCAAACGATGGAGACAATTAAAGTATAATTTATCCAAGAGAGTCAAACGAATGAAAATGGACTCTTGATCTTTGATCTCCATTGTTTATCTCACTTGCCATTACTGTTGCTACATTATTACGAGTTGTATATTCATTGTCAATGTGCTTAGCTATAATTGTAACAATACGATTCAAACCTATACTTTTCAAACCGTGTTGTGCTCACAAATATTTGTTATCTCATCATGATAATATTGATTTTCGAAGCGATATTCGACCTAAGCAACTGAGAATGTAATTCTGGAAGTCCGTGACGTGTGTACAGTGGTTGACAAAAACATTTGACAAAAAACTTTACTGATGTATTGAATCTCGGAGGTTTGCTCTTCATGGCACCTCTCTCTCTCTCTCTTCCTCTATAGATTGGCCATCGTTGTAGTCATAATACTTGTAGGTGGAGGGGGCATCTTAGCTATGTAGTATTGAGATGGACGATAATCTTTCTCTTCATCAGGAAGAATCTGCTTCCACAATCCATCGAAGTCCGGTCGTTTCTCCTCATCCTGTTCATTACTGTAGGAGTACGGTAGGATACGGTAGATCATACGAGGAAACACTGTAGATAAGCCTCTTTTATGTTAGCAGGACAAGCTGTGGGAGGATCCATTGGAGGCTTCTTATTCAGAATCTAAATACTTTAATTACTCGACGACTCGATTAATTATTCGATTGTCTTATCTGACAGCGACTTTAGCTTGTCCATTGTTCATTCCTGGGAATGGATCAGATGAACAGCGAGAGTAGATCTCCCATACAAGAATTCCATAACTCCACACATCCGTCTTGTGAGAGAATCGACCCTCATAAATATCGATTACCTCCTCTCTCTCTCAACGCCAACCTTTGTGAGTGTCTCTGGAGATAACCACTTGATAGGCACACTCTTCAGTTTATCGATCTATAAAGAAGAATGGTACTCATTCGACAATTCCTTGCTCATACCTCGAATGAGTCTCCTCTATGTGAGAGACCGAAATCAGATATCTTCAATTCGCTATTCTTTCCCAGTAGACAATTCCTCGCTGCGAGATCTCGATGAATGATCTAAAGATGAATCAATAGAGAGAAGAGAAAGTACTATCAACCTTTTCTGTCTGAAGATATTGCATTCCTCTCAATGCATCTTTTGCGAAATTATTCAATTGAAATACAGGAACGGGATCATTCTTCTTGCAATACGACTGAATTGATCTTTGATCTTTCTCTTTCCTTATCATTTCTTTACTTTGAGTGATCCTCCACCAGCCAATTCCAATACGATGAGCACTGGTTGATTACCAGGAGCCACTCCATACACACGAATTACATTCGGATGATTGAATCGAAGCATCAAACGACATTCCTAAAGGGAGGATACGGTAGAGGGATACGGTATCATTATTGATTACCTTGAAGAACTCGAGTAGATGCTTCTTCGCTGCTCCATCTCCACTCTTCATCTTCTTAATGGCCACATCCACTGTTTCATCTCTCTAAAGATCAAAGATCAAAGATCAATCACTCCTCTTTCTCTCAATTACCTTTCCATCAGTTCTCTTCAATGTTCCACAATGGACCGTTCCGAAGGCACCACCTCAAGTATTGAATTTTCAATGAATATTAGTTGTTGTTAGTACGTCCAAGTTCGTTTCCGACAAATATATTCTCGTGAACAAGATAATAGTCGGGTCTTCTCACTGCGTTCTTCAGAAATGAACTCAAATATTCTCCATTACCGTAATCCTTTCCATTCGATTTATTTCTCACCCAGGAACATCACTGTACTTCGCGGGCTTGGTCATGTAATATTTGATAAGGGCCATTAATGATGCCTGAATGACGGAGAGTCTCGAATGGAAGAGAAAGGGTTACGCTACTCGAGTGACTCCATCATTGATCGACCAACATCCATTCTTGTAATCGATTCGAATATGACTGTAAGTGATATTGATCTCTGAACTCTCTTATTCTTTCATACGTGCATTTGAGTACTTTTGCACTGCCAGATGTAACGAGTACAGATAGAATGAACGATGGTTTATCGTCTACCTGTCAATATTACTCTATAGTAGTCCATCTATCTACCGTATTCTTACCGTAGTCCTTCGTAGTAAGAAATCTCCGATTTCTTTCATGAACTCTTCACAATCTTCTCTTGGCATAAATCCATGATACCATTGTTGATGAGAGATACTCTTTCCAACCATCTATAATCGATATGGTACCGTAATCTCAACTTCAGTATTCCATTTCATCATCAATGGCCTTACATCATAGAAGTCTTCTCCCTCTACACCTTCTCCTTCTTTCTTCTTTTCACTGTCTTTATCCTTTCCATCTTTATCTTTCTCTTCATCTTCCTTCTCATTTCCTTTATCTTTCTTCTGTAAATCAATCCAATCAGTACCGTAATCTACAGTATCCGATCGTCAACTAACTTCCACTCTCCGTTTCACTGTAACTGCAGATTCCCCCTTATTTGGCTTCTTATCAGATTTGCGTGAAGTTTTCTCTTTCGTTAACCTAGAAATACTATAGTAACTCAGTAGGTCAGATACGATATTCACTGATTCTTCGACACACTTGGATTCTTTATGTTGCGACTTCTACTAGCGTCGGACCTGAGAAAGGGATTGCTATCATATCTCATATTGATAACCGTAACCACATCTACAGTATCATACAGTACTTTGTCTTGGTTGTGCTCCGTTTAGCGACGATCACTCGTGACTCTCCCTTCCCTTTAGAAGGAGCCATGATCTGAGATAGGGAATACGGTAGTCATACGGTAGAAGGAGGAAGAGAAGGAGGGAGAGAGGGAGAGAGGGAAGCAGAACTCACGTGACAGAGAGCGACCGTCCGAGAGAAAAGAAAAGATAGAGAATGAAATGGAAAACAACATTCCAGGGAGAAGGGATATTCGAAATATGCAAATAAGAATGAAAAGATTCACGCTAATTGCAAGTGAGATTTATTGACTAATTTTCAACCCACCCTTACCCATTAGAATACAGAGGAAGGCACAATAAATGAGGTAGATAAAACATGAGGAGATAATGTATTTCGATGATTAGAATTTACATATTTATTCATTGGCATCAATACACCATATTGGATTTTCGAATGAAAGAACATTAGAAAAAATGATATTTATTATTCAATGAACACCCGTTCGGAACTTCCTTTGTATGTATATGGATTGTTTACTTTGGACGGGGAAAATGAAGCTTATACTCGTATTTAAGTTGATTTGTGTACCCGAGAAGATTGATTGACACTAGATGATCTTTTTCTTTCCTTTCCTCCTTTTCTTCGCTTTCTTGATCGATCAGTAGCAGATACAGAATATTTGCCTTGAGAAGGGAAAGACGAGGATTCGATCATTGAATTTCTTCCATTATCTCCTTCTGATTGATATCCTCTTGATTCACAACGAGGAGGAGGAGACGAAATTGGTTGATCTTTGATCTCGGGAGGATGAAGATGAGAAAGAGCCGTTGATAGATCAGACACTTCACTTTCCCATACTGGATCGTCCAGAGTGAACAAATGATCTGCATATTTTTATTTACTATTTTCTATTTTTGTTCTGTTCCAATTACCATTGAAAATTACGTTGAATAATTTAATAGCACTATCTCTATGAATTCCTTCTTCAATCTCAGGTATTATTTCTCCTCTTTTCATTCGAGAATATGTCTCATTCAATTCATTCGTGTCAAGAGGAAGATGGAGAAAATGATCGAGAACTGATGGAGGAACAACTGAATGAATACATTTCGATATTGTATGTATCATAAGCATCTGGTTATTCTTCTCATCTTTTTGAAGTGATAATGTATGATTCGATCTCACCATTCAAAAGTGTTGAAACGAATGAAGACGATGGGGAATCAGAAGTAAGACAACCTCTTTTGAGAGACTGAAAGAGAGGATGAGATTAACTAATTGTGATGGAAGAACGAATACCGTTCTGAGTGACTCTACAGTAGATGGTCTATGAGTGAATAATCTTTCTCCCATTATAATTGATTGAGAAGGAAGGAGGGATGACATATCGACTTCTATTCCTCGACTAATCTGAATTTGATACAAATTCATAAGAGTACATGAATGGATGTCCTCACCTCATCGATTAACTTCTCCACATCATTCGAAGAAATGTTTTCCGGAAGTATGATCACAGTTTTTGTTCCTTTTACAAAAAGAAGAAAGAGAAGAGAATGAAGAAATGAAGAAATAGAAGAAACATAAGTGATTATCAGTAATGATGGAGCGAATTCTCAATGGGAAATATTTAAATTTGTCATGGCTCAAATTATACTAACTTTTCTTCGAATCCGAATTCTGGATAGTAGTTGAAGTGAAAAGAAGAGGAGAATAAAAACGACGAACGATGGAATCGATTGAACAAATGCAGATATCAGATGAAAGAATCTTACGAACCAAAAGAGTCTAAATTATAATATTCAACAGACTGAAAGAATAGATTAAACTTACAGGGCAAACTACTTGTTCTTTCGAGATTCTAACTGGACTTAACGATGAATGAATTTGATCGAGATCAATTATGAGAAGAGAAGAAGAAGGAAAATGAAGATGAAGTGATAGGGGAGAATAAAGACAGAAGATATGCGATGATA
Organism: Pristionchus pacificus; assembly: GCA_000180635.4. NCBI lineage: Eukaryota > Metazoa > Nematoda > Chromadorea > Rhabditida > Neodiplogasteridae > Pristionchus > Pristionchus pacificus. The sequence goes on from CM026577.1 coordinate 10,416,203, forward strand.
AAAATGACTGAATGAATAGATTAATCACTTGAATTCAATAATTACTTACGACTAAATCTGATGTTATTGGTGGCATTCCAACAAGAAGAGACTTGGGGAGAGAAGGAGATTGAGAAAGAGATTGAGATTGAAGGAGAGAGAGAAGAGTATCTTCCAAATGTGAGGAAGAAGAAGAAGAAGAAGAAAGATAATACGAAGGAGATAAAGACTTCTCATCTGAAATTGAAGAATATTAAGAAGAAGACTATGTAAGAATTACCTGTACAATTCCAAATGATACTGACATTCCCACATGAGAATATTCGAGTAAATGGAATGGAAGGAACGGTGGAGGACGAGGGAGGAGGAACACAATGACCTAATAACCTATTTATTACCGTATAATTCCATTATTCACCTGCTAAGACCCAATCAGCAAGATCCATTATGTGAAGAAGATTATCGATTGAAGGAATGAAGAGAGAAATGACAATGGTACAGAAGGAGAAAGAATCGATAGCGAATTGAGGAGGAAGATAATCAAATTGAGTTAATTCGAGTAGGAGAGACTGAAACCAATAGATAGAAGAGCAGTACTGTATCTCACTTGCATCGTATTGACTGATTAGCTGATCGATATTGTTCGATTTGATTGTTTCCACCATTAGAAAAGGAGCTTCTTCTATCATTTTCTTCCTTTTCTCCATTTGACTGATAAATGAAGAAAGGGAGAATCCTAATCGATCATTCGAATCTTCATTAGAAAGAGACTGATCCCATTCCACGTCTTTCCCCATAAGTGAAAGACAAAGAGATCGAAGAAGTAATGATTCTTCCTGAAAATAATCATAGACAAATAACGAATGGAGTACTCACTCCTTCTTCGTTATCGAGTTCTTTCAGTACAAAATTCGGAATAGTACGAAAAAGAGTGAAGAGAATCCTTCGATCTTTCCTTTTCGAGTAGAGAGATAAAAGAAGAGATGAAGAAAATCGAGGATGGAAGGATGAGAGTTCATCTATTTTTTCAATTTTCTGATTAACCACTGTTTTATAGGAAATACCCACCTATCATCGAATCAAAATTATCATGGTCGGAATACTTCATGACAGCGTAAGAGGAGGTTTGAATAGCGTGATCAATCCAATCCAATTCTCTTTCTTTTCGACTCAATTGGAGAAGAGATCCCATCTGAAATCATTCTTGTTTATCTTTTCTATTCGTTAATATCCAACCTTTCCTTCTCCAATAGCGAAAGCGAGAGTAGCTCGAAGAAGGGAATGAGGATCAGAAGAGGAAGGAAGGGATGAGAGATGGAGAAGACATTCCATTTTTAGATCTACTCCATTAGTACAAGAGAAACATGACCAAAAGTGAGAATAGGCACGCTGAAATGATAATTTATCTTTTAGATAGTAATCTATATTTGGATTGTACCTCTTCATCACTAATTCGTGCCACATCAAAATGAATTATTGCTGATTTCTCATCTTCATTCTTTTCCTTCACTCTTCTCAATACTTTCAAATATACTTTTCTCGCCAGTTCTTTATCTCCCCTTCAATTCAATCGATACTCCCTCAGTCAACAGTATCCTCTCACTTATTGTGTTGTGTCTTCCCAATGAGTATCATTCCTTCATTCTCCATTGATTCATCATTCATTAATCTTCCCATCGTAACAGCAGCTCTCGCACAACTTTCGACTCTTGACCATTCTTCTCGAATCGAGAGAATTCGAGCTACTCCAAGATACGAAACTCCCATCATTTGAACCAGTCTGATGATATCGAATGACTATTGCTCGAAGACATTCACCTACCGCAGCTGTTTGGAAACAGTGAGAGCTTGTTGAAAATAATGAAGAGCTTCTTCAAATTTGTTCTCTTCCTCGTAGATTTTTCCTAGTGAAAGACATATAGAAGCTTCATCCACTTCATTGTTCATCTACAATGCTCAATTAAATATATCTCGATTCTATATCGAATACCTCTTGAGCTTCTGCTAATTTTTCCTGAAGAGTTTCCGATTGTTCTGTTCTTTGATTGATCAATAAATCGTCACGTTCTTCTTTCTCTTAACAAATTAGTGAATAAAGTCAGTCGAATAGACAAACGAACTTCTTCTGATCGTCTTCATCATCGATTTACTCCTTTCTATTCCATTCTCATTTCCTCTTTCAGTGCAAATCTTCATTGCTTCTTCCAATCTTTCAATTGATTCATCCAATCGATTTACACTTTCCAAAAGAGAAGAAATTCGATGAAGTGCCTGAGAAAAGTATTGTAATAAAAATAGAAATAGATTGGATTGATGACTGACTTGAAGTTTCTCTTTGAATGGAATCTTCGGCAATTGAAGGCAGTGTTCGAGTAAAGAAAGAGCCGATTCCGTATCAAAGTTCAATTCGTAGATTTGAGCGAGGAGAATGAGGGATGAAGCCTACGAGAATAGTCAATCAATAGAAAGAAGATAATTAAGTCAATTTATTACTTGAAGAGGGAAATCCTCTAATCGCTTCGAAATTCCAAGTGATTTCTTCACCATTTTGAGAGCACTTTCAATGTTTCCACAAGAGATGAAATATTGAGCAAGAAGGAACGAAAGCTTCGCTGTCTATTAGAGAAATTGAAGGTTATTATAAATAATAATACTGTATACTGTGGCAGGGTGAGAAGATTCCTCTAGTAACTTGGAAAGATAATTAGGATCAAAAGTTCCTTCTTTCATCATCGCGAGAGATTTGAACTCAATCAATCGTATGCGAAGTTTCTCATCCATCGCATTCATTTCGAGCTGAAAATTCAGCCACTCTTTGCAATTTTCACAATAACTTTTTGCCTGACAATTCGTTCTAAATGACCTCATTCGTCCCTCTTTCCCATTCCCATTCCTATTCCTATTCAAAATAATAGCGGAAGTGATGATACTATTAATAATCCCACATAGAAATACACTCTCTTTCCAAATAGTTCACTATCGAACTTCTCTTCATTATCTACTCTTCTTTCCTTATAAACATACATCTTCCATCAAATGGATTGCTTCTCTCGTCTCTCCTCTGTGATAAACTGTGAATGCCAATCCCGCTCTAGCACTCAATCGATCACAATCACTACTGAATACCGTATATTAATCGAGAACTGATTATTCAACAGACCAATCGAGAATGAGAACTGAAGTGTACGATTTAGCTGCTTCTTCAATCATTTCCAATGAGAGATATAAATCAGCCGATTGAAGAATATGAGAAACTCGAGATGGATCATTCTAATATTTACTATTATCCTTGGATATATGAATAAACAACGACCTTTTCGATATATTGAATGATGTTTAATCTCGCAGCTAAAGATCCTTCTAAATCTCCCAATGATTGGCATTCACGGGATATCGATTCCAATGAAGAGATCACAGGAAGACCTCAAGAGAAAATTACTACAATCGAAATGCCGTCCATTCTACCTTGATTCTGGCATAACTCGTAATGTTCTTTCGCAAATTTAAGGGCTGATTCATGTAGAGAAAGGAGAGAAGAAACAGAAATAAGTGAGGATAAAAGAGAAGAATGAACTGTGATTGATGGAAAAGGAAGTGAATAAGCATTGAGAAGAATCTCTCTCGATGTACTCAATACTCCCTGGATGAAAGGAATGAGAAGGGAAGATAGAATAAGAGACTCATACTTGCTGTAGTAGACATTGCCCAATACAGACTAAGATTGATACGGCATTCGATGTCATTTGAGTCCTTCGAAGAGCAGCAAGAGGAAAGGATTCTGATGAGATACTCATAACATATTGGGATTCAGAAGGAACAAATATGGAATGAAACCTTTAAAATGGGCGATTGCCGATTGAAGTGAAGCATCTAGAAGTTGTCCATTGGAATGATCAATTGCCAATCCATTGGAATATGAGAGAAGAGCATTCAAATGTCTCCCATTCACACGATAACATTCACCGAGACGATAGTGAGTCTACACAATCAATTATTATTAGAAGGAAACGTGAAGAAAAAAATAGAGAATTGGTCAGTGTGGAACTGTGTTTGATGTCTACAGTGTTCATTCTATGATTGAAAATAAGTAATGAGTTCTTCAATGGCTCTCAGAATGAACATACTTTATACCAAAGGGGAGATAATCTAACAGCTTCTATCGCTTCCTCTATTGCCTCATCCACCTTTGATACTTTAAGAAGAAGGGCACTCAAATTCGATCGAACTATTCCTGAATGAAAAAAGATGAGGAAAAGAAGAGGAAGGGGAAAAAGAATGGAAGATAAACTGACCATTTTCAGGCCATTTCTTAGCAGTTTCTCGATAAGTTTGAAGTGCTTCTTCATATTGCCCATTGGAATAGAATGATCCAGCTAAGAGAAGTTGTTTCTCTATCGATTCATCCATCCATAGAGTGATAATGAGAGTGAAGGGAGTAGGGAGAAAGGTGAGGGAAGGAAGGGGGAAGGGGGAATGGGAATGAGTAACTCTCTCTCTCTCTCTCTCTCTCGAATGGCCTTGCATCGTCAATCTCGGTCTCATTCACTTTCAGTCTCCACTTATTCAGTCTAAACTCGACCACTTGATAGTCCGATCTAAGGAGGTCGTTTAGAGGGAGAAGGAGGGGGAAGAGAGAGGAGAGGGGGAGGAAGGGATTCATCTTAGAAGGTGTTCCCCATCTGGGAGTTCCCCTTCTCTTTCTTTTTTTTCTCTCCTTCTGAACTTTTTTTCCATTCCTTTCTCTCTTTCATATCTGTTTATGGTGAAGGTGTGATGATGACTTGTCACGAACTAATGAGAAGAGAGAGGAGGAGAGGGGAGGAGAAGAGACAGGAAGAGAGAGAGTATATCATGATAGAGTCATCCCTTCTCTCGTCCTCCTTCTCTCATCTCAAAGTGGGCGGAGCTTTCATTCTGATTCCCCCACTCTTCTCTTCTTCCTCTTTACTTCAATCTATCCACCTCCATTTCTCTCCATGCTTCATCTCTCATCACAATAATGCGGAATGGGATGTGGTCAATCGTCTAATCGATCTAATCAGCCTTCCACTGAATTAAGTGAGTCCATCTCTTCGCGCAATATTATTCCCTTTTCTCTTTTTCATTATCAATCAAAACTCCATGAATAGCTATAATGAATATAATCGTTAGAATCTCTCTCCACATCTTCCTCCTCCTTCTCCTCTTAATTTCATAAGACATAACAAGTGTTTAGAGGGGGTGTCAGTCTTCTCTTCGTCTTTTTCTCTTCTTCTTCTCTTTAACCACCTGACAGACTATTCATCCAATCACTACTATTTCATCCCCTCTCAATCCGCTTATTTTTGTCCTTCACACTCCAAATAGTGAAAATGTGTGGGTTAATATGGGAAATGAATAGGAAATTGCAGTAAAAGTATCGGTAAAGAGAAAGGAAGAATCAACTCGATCATCAAAAAAGGAGAAGAGGGATCCAATCCCCTCTCCCGATAGACAATCACCTCAATTGAGTGAGAATATATGTCGTGATTGAATCATCATTACTCAATGTGTAGACCACCCACCACTCATATAACTCTCTATCTCTCTTATCACTTGATTCCCACAATGGAATCAAAACAATCACACGTTCATTCGTATGAACAAAGAGTAGAATCACAGAAGGAATTGAATCTCCTCTCACTTCTCTTCCTCTTCTCTCTTTCTTTCTCACTTCGACTCATCACTCAACGAGAGAAATATACGTAAACCACCCACAAAGTATTCACTCTCACTCCAGATTACTCTTCTTTCGTATTGCACCATCTTTCATTCTACAATATCTATTCTCTTTGTTCTTTCAGCGATCAAAAGTGCCATTCTAATCCAGAAATGGTATCGAAGATGTATAGCGAGATTAGAAGCACGAAGAAGAGCATCGTGGAATATATTCACTGCTCTCGAATATGCTGGAGAACAAGATCAATTGAAGGTAACTAGAAGGGACTTCTTTATCTCCCTTTATCAATCGAAACTCATAGCATTCTTCACATGATCATGATGATAGATAACAACAAAATTATCATCTCGGTCAAAACAGAATTAGTGGGGCCTCTCAATTTCTTTGTCAGTAGTCTTTCTCGTTTGAGATAATTGAAAATGAGTCTCTTGCAGTGGGAAAAATAGTTTTGTGCTTCGCCTCACAAGTTTCTCTTTTAGTTTCCAATAATAGATAGTGAATGAGGTCGTCTTTACCCATGGGAATGAATACTTTTCAGTTATACGATTTCTTCTCTGATGTAATCGGAACAATGTTAGAACAAGAGACTGACAATCAACGAGTCGCCTCTCCCATCAGAAGAGCACTCACTACTTACAATGAAGCCTGTCAGTCAACACCTTCTTTCGATTGGTGAATTGATCGTTGATCTTTCCAGCAGCCGATTCGGATGCTGTAATGACCATTCTGTCTGATACTCAACCAGAGAATTTCCCAGTGGAGAAGACTTACAAGGGACCACATCTGAAATTGCCGTTGACTAGGACGCACATTGGAGAATTGATTGAAGCATTCAAGTTGAATAAGGTAAGAGTATAGAAGAGAGACAGGAATACAATAGAATGAATGATCTATAGTCAATTTGAATGGAATTATCTTATTTATTCATGAGTGTGATATACGTTCTTCTATTTAATTCATCCTTTTACTATCTTCCCTTCCTCTCCACTATTTTCGTCGTGTGAAACCCTTGAGAAACTGCGTCAGAGGAAATGATTCTACCCTTCAATTTAGAGAGTTTGGGATTGACTTAACGGGTCTTCATCGGGTTTGAGCTGATTCTAAGAAGAGAGCTTGATGAGATAAGACAAATATTCAGCTAAAAGGTCCATCGCAGATTCTGCATGTCAAATATGTACTTCTTATTCTTCACGAGGCTCGAAAGATCTTGAAGACTCTTCCTAATATAATTCATCACAATACATCATATTCTTCACAAGTGACTGTTTGTGGTGATCTTCATGGGAAATTCGATGATCTTACTATCATTCTCTATAAGGTTCGTCTATATTTCTCATTCAATTCCCCTATCTCTCTCTCTCTCTCTCTCTTCAGAATGGTTATCCATCTGCAACTAATCCGTATATCTTCAATGGAGATTTCGTTGATCGTGGAGGGCAGTCCATTGAGGTATTCCCCTCCCTCCCTTCCCTCCCCTCTTTCCCTTCTATTCCATTCCTTCCTCCTCTCAGGTTCTTCTCATTCTTCTTTGTTTCGTTGTTCTCGATCCTAAATCGATAACTCTTAATCGTGGAAATCATGAAGATCACATAATGAATCTTCGTTATGGATTCGTGAAGGAACTCATGGCAAAGTACAAGGTGAGATGGGTCAATTCGAGATATACACCGTGCACCGCCCTTCCTTCCCTCTAATCTCGACGAACTTTCTAAATGTCTTCATCTGAATATCCCTACATCTTCAAATGCCATTTTATCTTGAGAGGAAATCGTGCAAATCATCGCATTTTTGCATTAGACACGTCTGCAAATCGGAAGATAATCTCGTGTTTTCCCTGTAGATATCTAATTATGTCTGAGAGATGTTGTTCACATTACTAATTGACTCTTCTTATTAACAATTTAATCATTGATTCTTTCGTTCAGGATAAATCTTCATCTCTCATCAAAATGATAGAAGAGATCTTTGCATGGCTCCCTATGGCATCCATTATCGATGAAGAAATATTCGTTGTCCATGGAGGAATATCTGATAAAACTGAATTGGAATTCCTCAAGGCTATCGACAGACATAAGGTCAGGCTCTTCTCTTCTCTCTTCACATCTGAAAAGTATGAGATCTTTTCAATAGGATAAAATCCTCATTAGTGGTATTTCTTCCCGGAAGTTCTTCACATTCTCTTAACTTCCTAATCCTTTCAGTACGTATCAATTCTTCGTCCTCCAGTGAAAGATAAGAAAGGAGTTGATATGGAAGAATGGAAGCTTGTTCTCGATCTTCTTTGGTCCGATCCTAAACCAAATCGAGGTTGTTGGCCCAATGTATTCAGAGGAGGAGGATGCTACTTCGGAGCTGACATTACTGCACAATTCATTGAGAAGTGAGTGTTCCTTCTCTTCAGTCGATCACTCTCCTCCTCTCTCTCTAGAAATGGTTTCCGTCTCCTGGTGCGATCACACGAGTGCAAATTCGAAGGATACGAGTACTGTCACAATGATATGTGAGTATACGGTAGAAGAAGAGGAGTAATGAATCGCTAACAGGGTTCTCACTATCTTTTCTGCTTCGAATTACTATGAAGTTGGATCGAATAGAGGCGCTTATGTCAAATTCATCGGGAAGGAGAAAACTCCTCATCTGGTTCAGTATATGGCTAGCAAAACACATCGGAAATTATCAAGCAGTCAGAGGTTGGTCAATGATAAAAAGTAAAGTAAAGTACTGAGTCGGTTACTAACGCGTAACGCGTCGTCGACTACCCCACGTCTGAACTGCAACTGGGGCCTAACCTGTGAGAACAGTGGCCTGTTGCTAAAGACTAACCGAAATGTTGTGTGCACATGCCTTGATATCGATTTATAATCTACCGTATCCCTCTTCAGATTGAGCATCGTTGAAGAGTCAGCACTCAAGGATCTCAAAGAGAAATTGGCATCCCATCATAGTCAATTAATTGAGATCTTCACAGAGAAAGATCCGATGAAGAGCGGTGAGTAGTACGGTATCGATAATGAAGTATCGATTGATTACAGGAGAAGTATCGATTGGAGATTGGGCTGATATTGTATTTACTGTCACTAAATTACAATTACCATGGAGAACTTTGGCTCCTAAATTAGCATTGATGAATGGAGATGGAACGAGAGTAAAATACAATGCTAATTTAGTGTCAGTACAATTGGGAGGAACAAGGGTTTGTCTTATTTCATCCTTCTCTCGAGTACAAAAGAGTCTATACAGGATAAAGATGTGGTTGAAGAGTTATATCGACACAAGAATACTCTCGAATCTCTCTTCCGATTTATGGATAAAGATAATTCGGGACAAGTCTCAATGGCAGAATTCATCGATGCAATTGAAGTAAGTACATCAATATCTTTCTATTTGTTACCGTATCTCTCAGGTTCTTTCCAAGTACACAAAACGAGCACTGCCCACACAGTATATTGCTCAGATTGCTGAGAGTATCGATTTCAACAAGGTAAACTAATAACCAGAAGAAGAGAGGTAGATAAGGAATATTCATTCAGGATGGCTACATTGACTTGAATGAACTTCTCGAAGCTTTCCGAATAGTTGACCAAGGAAGGATAAACAACAATATTGTATGAATATCGAATGATTCGGGACTTCAACTGCCAACTCTTCCATCTCTCTCTCACACTCTTCAACCTCATCTCTTAAATTATTCAATAAATCGGGTAAAAACGAGTAGCTTTCATTTTGTTCCTTTTCTCTACCTGATGAAGACAATTCTCTTCATTCCTTGCACTATCCTTCCGAGTGTTTTCTATTCCACTCCAATCTCTGTTTGGAGATTCTTCCTCCCATTAGAACCGCTATCACTTCTCTGTTTTATCGAAATAAATATAATGACAACAAGCACTTCATCGGGATTTGAATTTAATGACAATTGATATCAAATAGATCATCAGATATTTACAAATACAAATGAAGTCGAGACACGAATCGGAATATTTCCATGTGATTAGTAGGTAACTAGTGACTATTGAAACAATATGTAATATGGACAATCAATTGATATTATTGTCATAACTCTTCCTCTTATCATCCATATATCGCATAATCTTCTCATTTCTTTTTACTCTTCCTCTCTCATCACAGAACATCTCAATACGTCGAGTAGGTGTAATATCAACCTTGAAGAACATACAGCTTCAATATCCCATCAATATATTCTCACTTTTCGTAATGGTGTTGGAAGTGGTCGAATAGGTCTCATATCATATGAAGAAATAGGAATTTCTCCCACAACATCATCTTCCTCTCCAAATTCATCATTAAGTACAGGAGTGATATCCTGTGTGATATTGTTCATCTGAATATCGTCAATCAACGAAGATCATAATCAATTCTTCGTACTAAAATAGGAGTTCCTCCATTTTCCTCAGTGCTCCTCGCTGTTTCTACACCGTCGTTATCTTCATTGATTGATTCCACTGCGTCCACAACTAAACGGGTTAATCATGCACGAAATGAATATATCAACTAACTTGATGCTCGCTTGGGAGTTTCATACAGAATGGTATCAGCTACAGTACCTTGTACAGTATTCTTATCTCGTCCTCCCACTGCACGCTCTGTTTCCTGCACAATCAAACCATTGAAGAGGTTCATCTTATGAGGCAATAATGTAGTAAGCCACAATTATTTGATCTCGCATAATTTTTTTAATAATAGTAATCGGCTATATGACTTTACGTAACTGCTCTAGTACGAAAAATATAACATAAAAACTAACCTCCTTCGAATTGTCATCATTCGCTACTTTGTCTTGCACTTCCTTGGACATTTCCTCATTTGTAGCTTTGTCTTCCGATTTCTGAGAGGTGATTCTTCAATATTGTTTATCTAACGTGAAATCATCGTCCTCAACAACCTCTGAATATATTGGACTAACCACAGTTTTATCCGCATCTCCCTTTCCTTTTCTCTCTCTATCTGATGCAGAGGACGAAGTTGTCTTTCTTAATCGATCCTCTGATATTTTCTCTATTGACATGTGTTCGATGGATGTTCTTGAGTATGCTTCTAAATTGTTCGTACATTCGTTTCATAAATCAAGAATAATATTATGCTATCTACCGTATCGGTCTTACAGGCAAAATTAAAATATCACATACCTTCAACTGTATTTTTGTTGCCTTTGAAGGCGCAGCATTGATTGCCCATCTAAATATCTTTGTATTTCAAAATTAATACTAGCTAGGTATCAGAAGGATTGCGACCTCTCACAAAACATCAACGTACGGCAAACAGTTACTGATCAGTCTTTATCACACATTTCCTTAGACAAGTAACTAGTTAAAATGAGTGGTATATACAAGTCATTAGATGTTATAACACGAGTCCGAGTAAGAATAAATATAATTAGATATAATCTTTAGTGGGATCGAATCCAGCGGGTCGACGTAGTTTTGTACCAAGTGAAGGCTCTTTGAATGATTGAATCTTGAGAGTAGCAGATCTTTTCCTTCTAGATGAATCAATGATTCCATCGAATAAAGGAGGAGAAGAAGGAGTTGGAGTTGATCCTCTTTCTCTCTTTGGAGTACGTGGACGAATTCGAAATGGAGATTTTCCTCGCCGAGGAATATCAACTTGAGGAGTATCGGAGGAAAGGGAAGAAGAGGGAGGAGGGATTGGAATGACCACCTCTTCACGTGGTTGAGAAGATCGACGGAGAGGAGATTCTTCAACTGAAAATAACACATCCAAGTAACTCTTCTCTCCATCCTAACCAAGGATGAAAATACGATCTACGAAAAAATAGCATGTGAAATTCAGAACCGTATGATATGATACCTCTGGCAAGAGCTGGTTTCCGCGCGAGAGGTTGAGTGGATTTGCGATCGTTCATAGTGTTCGAGTTGTTTTCTCTGAATTTACTCTATCTAATTACATATAATTACTACTAATGTAAACAATTACATAGATGCAATGATATAGTCAGTCCAATTCAAACTTACTGTTGTTCATCTATGCCTCCGAAGACACCAGACAAATCATCGCTAGTTTTTTGAAGGAATTTGACACTCCTATCCACCATGAACTTGATCTGTTTCACTCGACTCTGCGACCAAATATTGTATAAATAGGTTTTAAATAAACAAACCTCGACTCGCTGTGAAACAATCATTTCAATCCTCTCATCCTCAGTAGACGATTCCATCTGCCTCAATCGATCACGAAGAGACTCATTCTCAAATCGGAGTGAATCCATTTCCTTCTTGATCTAAATTACCAGGTGTCGAAAAATGCGTGATAAAACAACATTTTACCTTTGATAGTTCTGATTTCAGCTGACAGTTGCGAATGACAAGAGTGTTGTTACTCTTTTTATAGTCCTCTCCAGATGATAGCTCTGAATAATATATTATAAATAAATTCGTAAAAGATAACAACCTGCTCCGGGAGCAGCATCCCTACTTGTAGATGAAGTGGATGCAGAACTACTTCCTCCGAGTAGACTTCCAAAGAGACTACGCAAATCTGAACGTTGTTCTGTTATCAAGAGAGTATTTCTTAAAAGTATAATTACTTGGTAAACAACTACGATCACATACAAATCTTTACCTGACTTGCTTATAGGCTTGTTGTCCCCCATAGTACCTAAATTTAAGAAAGTTTAATAAGAGACAAAACTCATAAAATCAATAAATAAACGGTCGAGCACAGTAATGCAATCAACTCGATTCAAATAATTGGATCTCCCTCGAGATAAGGATTTAAGCGTTCCGCCTAAACAGCGGAAGTATGACAGATTCGGAATAGTTACTCGATTCTGCTCTTTTTATTTTTAATTTCATTTTTGTTTGCATCGTTTGAGAATCTCACATTGAGAATGACTTCGACGTAGCGTTGCAAAAAAATATTTCAGAAATTAAAATTTTAAAAAAGCAATACTCGATTCTAAACTGAACGTACTGTAACAGGGTGTTTATTTTCTTTCAAACTTTCACTCGAGCTGTCTCACGTTCCCCTTCATTGTAGTTATTGCGAAATCAAACGATTGCCTTGTCAGATCATGTTCGCTCAACGTGAAGATGTCTACGAAAGTGCCGATCTTCCAGCAGAAGATCCCAATGCCAAGTTTGTTAAACCCGAGAAGACTAGTCCGGACGAGGAAGTGGAACTTGTGAGCAATCGTGTACGCAATTGTTTGATCAATTGACCTCTGTTCAGATTCACATCGACGTTGATTCTGCCCTTAAGAAGTTCTCAGGACGCGTTCTTAACTGCGAGAATATTGGTGAGATTCAAGTCTGACTGAATAGATATGCCTTTTCAGACTTTTCTGATTCTATCGCTAAGAAGCGTAGAAATGCCTACGGAAGCAGTGCTTATGTGCTTGAGATCGTTGGAAAGGACTATGGAGAGCCAGAGACTCCGGAACAAAAGTTCAATAGGTTCGTTTTTTAATCGTTTATAAAGTATCATACTATTTCCTATAGATTGACGTATGAAATCGCCGAGCTTGGAGAATTGTTGAAGAAGGATGAGAATGCAAAGGGTGGGCTGCTCACTGAAAATTCAGTGAATCAGTTGATGGATGAGTTGAAGGCTACTAAGATAGCCAACAATTGCGGAACTACGGAGGTTAGATGAAAATTCGATTTGTTCAGAACAATTTAGATTTGTTAAGGTGATCCCGAAAGCTAAGACTGAATCATCGAAGGCCACGACCGTTGTTCCTCACGCAAACGTAAATACTTTCTGAATTTGTGATGATGCTTTTTTATATCAAAGGAAATCGATATCTTTAAATTCTCATCATAGAGTAGTCAAATTGAAATGGTATTTATCATATCTCGTATAGGTTGCTGCACTGGAAGGTCGAATGAAGAGAATTGAAACTCTTCTTGGATCAATTGGAGATTCTTCTGTTCCACTCATCGACACTCTAGAAGATCTCAGGTATTCATTGTTTTTACTTTCTATTACCGAGAAAATAATCAGATCTTTGAAGTATACAATTTTAGATTCCGAACAGATACTTTCAACACGACTTTCCTTGATGGAATCGAATCTCGATTAAATACTGTATTGAACAAGCTGGATCAGGTTAGTTATTAAACAAGGATAAAAATGCAAATTGTACTCTAGTCAGAGGTGCGCCTCATGGCAATACTAGACCATTGAATTGCAGGTTGAAACGAGAAAGAAGCAAGGAGAGAATGGAGAACTGGAGACAAAGGTTAGTAATCAATTGTTGTTACAAAATAGCTGTTTAGTAGGAAAGTCTACTCTTATCTTCTCATTCTACGTTATTATCCTTTTTAATTTTCCTAGTTAATTTCGATTTTTATTCGAACTGATCATTTCATGGTGTAATGGTGTTGAGGTGGATTCGATCTATGAGCTAATGTCCAAGTGGGATTCATCCTGTACAAATTTGGGATCTACTGTAAAACGATTGCAATCACTGAGAGGACTGCATGAGCAAGGTCTGATTATATCTACTTTCTTCTTAATTGTAGTCCTATATTACTACTATTCTTTACAGCGTCTCAATTCTCTGAGAGACTTTCTCAGTTGGTTGGAATCAAGGATGAATTGGAGAAGGCAGCCAACATTACGAGGTAAGCCATATATTGTTAGTGTATTCCGAGTAAGGGAGGTTGGGTTGGACGATATCACTGTAGTTTATCACTTCACATCGTTGATATCAGTGGTTTCGCTACGACGAAAAATAAGTAGAATCAGTTGAGTTAGATGGGATTCATCTCGTCTGTCTCTTCATTTTGCTCCATCTGATCCTAATCCAGGAGTAGGAGTTGATGCCGCTTTTGCCTTCTTCTTATTCTAAATTGATTATTGATTGAGAAAGAGAGTGGATGATCATTCACCTTCTTGTTGCTTTCATCCTCTTCATCGGAACCAATCTGACCATACGAGGGATGCTACAATTATCCATTGATTACTACCATAAGGGGGGGGGGGGGGGGGGGGGGAGGGGGTAGACTGACATCATCAGCCTGTTTGGTCACTGGAGCAGCGGGAATCTTTCCGACCCAATCAACTGCCCCATCAGAGATATCTATCTTTCCCGATTTAGCGATTGACTCGAGAACACTCTGCAAAGATATTGTTGATTGATCCTTCAATTTCCTTGTTCCTCTCACCATAATCCAAGTGTAATCGGGAGTGTCTACATACTCCAATTTGCCCACATACTTGACGACTTTGAGAAAATCTTTGTGCATTGCACGAGTGGGATTCTCTGAGGAAGGGAAGGAATTGGGGTGGATGAGGAAGAGGGTGACTTACTCTTGCCAGTCATCAATTCGTCCTTCTTCTTGAGAATGGATCCTCTATCACTCTCATGTTTCCATGGAAGAGCCATGAAATCGTGGACATCGTATACCATGAATATCCTGAGAGAGAGAAGGATGGAGTTAGATAGAAGAGACTCGTCCATCTCACCATGTCTCGATATCATCCTTGGGTGATTGTTCCACTTGTTTATGACATGCTCTCGCAGCGAATCGAGGAGTACCGAGGAAGGGAACAGTATCACGAGGTTTACTGTACATTTAGCGATTAAGTATTACAATATTTTGTCATTTCTACCGTAGTGTTCCATTGGGATTCTTGAACTCGCGAGCAATTCCAAAATCAAGCATATAAATAGCAGCTTCTTTCTCTTTCCCGAGACCTAAAGTGGAGTGATTGAGAATGCATTAGGAATGGTTTCCATGCCAATGGAGAAATTGGCTGGTTTGATATCTCGATGAAGGAATCCAAGAGAATGGAGATCCCAGATTGACTTGAGAGTACGAATACTGATGTTCAGAGCTGTTCCCTTGCTAAAGAGAGATCATTGCTTGATAAGAGATAGGGGGAGGAGGAGTGCCTGAATTCACTGTCACAGAACTTCTTCCTCACTGATTCGAGAGAAGGACCGACAACGTCCATACACATGAACTACATTTCACATATTATTATTCGATTCTTTTGATATCTCTTTTACCTTGAAGTCATTAGTAGTTCCCTTATCTTTGAGTGATAGGAAATGTTTCCTCTGTGGTTCGGGAGCCTTTGTGCACTTCTCAAGTACGTGAGCTTCGATCTGAATGATTAAATCGATGGAAAGGGATGGAAGGGTGGCCTACCTTCAATCGAGAGAATAGTCTCTTCACGGATCCATAGAACTCAGTTTTGAGTGCATATTTTACTTTTGAAGTGTCTTCTTCCACTAGATAGACATCTCCGAAACCTCCCGATCCAAGTAGTTTCACTACCGTATATCTGAGAGATTACAATCAATGATATTCGAATAATGTAGCGTATTCACGTGTGTTGGGGACTAGTGATCACATTTCCAGGTTCCAATAATTTTCTCTTTGTTTTCTCTTTCTTCTGAAGTGATTGTGTCATTATCTCTCCTCTGATATCCTTACTCAACCTTATCCTTCCTACTACTCTGTTTATTAGGAGTCTGATTCTGCATGTGACTCTTCATCTTACTCGCTCCTGCATCTGTCTCTGTCAAATTTGACTGTTGCTGAAAGAATGAGAGATTACTGTAATGATAGAGGGTACCATAGAGTGATACCTGTGTGGAGGAACTTGCATTCACGATAGGATTCGCCGGTTTCGACATTGACAAATGGGAAGAATGATTGGAGGAGGAAAGGAATAAGAGTGAATGAGAGGAGGGTGATTTGAATGGTATGAAGAATTGAATATGTGGATCAATAAATTGATTAATATATTTCTTTTGTAGATTATCGATGGGAGAATTACAAGGACAGACAAAGGAAGAGATCGGATCACTTCTCAAACAGATTTCTACTCTCGAATCAAGATTGAAGAAGTAATTACTGTATTCCATTACTGTATCGTATCCTCATTGATTGAGAAGGTGAATTCGCTTTATCCAGTGCCTTATAGTAGCAGCTTCATTTTGCGTACGCATAATTTATTTATTCTTTATCTCTCTCAATCCATCTATTTCTTTGGCATTGCTTGTTCATATGTACTGTATGTTTCGATAAGATCAGAGATCAATAAATGACTATCTATATTTCTTATGAACCTTCGAATCATACTACCAGCTGTTCATATCTGTGTGAAATGTTTGGTTAGAGTAGTGAATATAATGGAGATAGGTTTACTGTAGATGGCTGATTACGATTCATTCGATGATGAGGATGACTTCCCTCCTACTCCTAAACCAGAAGAAGAAGAGGAAGAGATTCCACCCACTCCACCTCCTCCCAATGAAGATGAAGACAATCCAAATGACTCATTCGATAGAGATGACATCATTATTCCCACTAAATCACAGAAGAAAGAAGATGGATCTTCACAAGATTCATTTGAGAACGGTAGAACTTTATCTAAGAACAATTCACAAGTGAATTCAATCGATTCATTCGATCGAGAATCTATCGTTCCCTCTCAGAAGAATAGTATCGACTCATTTGATGAAGAAGATGAGATAAAGGAAGAGGATGAATTGGAAGTGACTCCACCTCCAGATGAAGAAGAAAAGAGAAGACTGAATGAGACTACTCTATCTGCAACTCCCCCACCACCCAATGATGATGATGATGAGGAGGAAGAAGAAGAACAACAACAAGAGGAAGATACCGGACAGATTCATGCACCGAGGGTATAGGAAGAGGAGTATTAATTCATTTATCGTTTATTTTAGGGTCGAACGATGTACGACTTTCTACGTCATCCATCGGATGATGGAATGCATACAGTAGTCCCTTTATCGAGAAGTGAGTGGATACGGTAGATACTAAACTGTCTATTGATTAATTACAGATTCATGGCCTGAAGATCCCCCAGTTGAAGTGATCAAGACAATGAAGAAGTACTTTGGACATTCTCAATTCCGTCCTCGACAATGGGAAATTGTGAGAGATGTCATGAATAAAAGAGATGTTCTCGCTATCATGGCAACTGGTCAGTTATCGATTAGAATGAACAGGATGAATGAATGAATTACAGGATACGGTAAATCAGTTTGTTATCAACTTCCTTCCCTTCTTCGAGGAGATGTCACCATTGTTGTTTCTCCTCTTCTATCACTCATTGAAGATCAATTGAAGGGGTTACGGTATGTTGACAGGAAGATTAGAATGAGGATGAATGACTTTTATTCCAGTATGAATAAGATCCGTGCAACTTCCATTACTGGAAATACATCGATGTCCGAAAGAGAAGAGATTGAGCATGAAATCATGAGAGGGTCCATGCACTTCCTTTACCTTACTCCTGAATTCATTCAGAATGCTGACAACTTTCTGAGAAGAATTGAGTCATGTTAGTTGATAGGAGGTACGGTCGATGAGTGGTTAATTCCAGATGTCTCTGTTGTGGCTATTGATGAAGCACATTGTGTTTCTCAATGGGGTCATGACTTCAGAAGTTCATATAGACAATTGGATAAACTGAAGGATCTTCTCAAACCGGTTCGGATCGTCCTTCTTCCTTGATGATCTGTGTCTGTTCAGGTGACATTCCTCGCAGTAACAGCAACAGCGACGAAGAATGTGGCTGAAGATATCAAAGATTCACTCGGAATGAAAAATGCAAAGGAGATCAGAACTAATCTCAATCGGTTAGTTATCTCATTATTCCACCGTTTGTTGAGAAAAGGGAGATCGTATTCTTCTTTGTGAGATGTGAAGTAAAAAAAAAGAAGGGTATTATTCTGTAACATATTCAGTAGTAATATCTTCCTCGAATCACGAAGAGCAACGAGAATGGATGATGATTTGTGTGGGTTATTAAAAGAAGATAATAATAGAGGAAGACATTTTGGAGGTAAGGATACCGGATAGGAGACAAATAGTTATATTTTATCGATGATATAGTTTGAATGATACAATGA
Organism: Pristionchus pacificus; assembly: GCA_000180635.4. Classification (NCBI taxonomy): domain Eukaryota; kingdom Metazoa; phylum Nematoda; class Chromadorea; order Rhabditida; family Neodiplogasteridae; genus Pristionchus; species Pristionchus pacificus. Next base: position 10,434,754 of record CM026577.1, read on the forward strand.
ACTATTCTTCACAGGCCCCACTATAATTTACTGTCAAACGAAGGCAACGCTCAAAGAAGTCGCCGATACATTAATTAGTGAGTAGGAAATGAAAGAAGATCAACGATTAATTCGATAGATAATGGAGTACTATCAGGAGCTGGTGTTCGAGTGTCTACATATCATGCGGGAATGTCACCAAATGCTAAATCGAAGACTCACAATGATTTCCTCTCTGATAAGTACGTGATCGCAGATTTTGATCAGCATATACATCATAACCCAACTTGAGAATTTCAACGGTAGTAGCTACGATAGCATTCGGTATGGGAATCGATAAACCCGATGTAAGAGTAGTCATTCACTATGGAGGTAATGTGACATTTACTCTATTACTCAATTGATCTCCTCCTTTCAGCCCCTAAGAATATTGAATCATTCTATCAGGAGATTGGAAGAGCGGGAAGAGATGGAGGAGATTCGAAGAGTATCGTATTCTTCAATGATGCACACATTACGAGGAATAGGTACTGTAACTGATGGAATACGGTACAATTATCTCTTCTCTTCTCTTATTAAGATCTCTTCTCGCTTCGAGTACTTCCTCTCTTAATGATCAATATCGATTGCATTCACAACAGATGGCAGCTCATATGGAAATGTATCTCAATACTCTCAAGTGCAGAAGACAGTCAGTTAATACAATCGATTATTGTAGATGGGATACAGTAAGATACTAATGTAATGTCTTGCAGAGAAATTCTCTCTCATTTCGATTCTGTATGCGCCAGTTCACCAAAAGGAGGCTGTTGTGATAATTGTGATAGACTCATGCAGTGTTCAGCGGTAGATTTTTATAGAGTGAGAGAATCCGGTAATTATTGATTGAAGGATGATAAGACGATGGATTTGGAAGTGAGTGAAGAGGCAAGATCTATTCTGAAAGTGATCCATAAAGTGTATGGAGGTTATTTCGGAGGACAGAAAGCAATCGATTATGTGAGAGGAATGGTGAGGAATGTAGATGAGAAGTACAGTAGAAATGGCGAATTGATTGTAGTCAAAAGAAGAAGATCGGAAGAAGAAATGTCCAGCTGATGTGAAGGAATTATTCGGAATTGGAAAAGGGAAGAATGATTTATGGTGGAAGGATCTAGTTAAACAATTGAGGATGAAGGGATTCATTCAAGAAGTTTGTTTATTTTCGATATCACTACAGTAGCCTTGAATTATCATTTAGAACAGAGTGAAGAATGGATTCGGAATGGTAATTTGTGTAAGTGGAGAAGGAGTGAAATGGATGAATGGAAAGGAGGTGATTATTTTTCTTTTATCCTTGTTAATATCTTACACCATTGTATGCAGAAGTTATTCGTTACTCCCACTCTTGTCCTTCTGAAGAAACCTAGTGAGAAGGGATCTCAATCAGGATTAGTACCAGGAGGAGGAAATGTAGGCAGTGAAAAGCGGTGAGATCTATCCATTCAATCTTTGATCTTTGATCTATCTCAGACTTCTTGGTCGTTCTCGTATTCGTGAATGGAAAAGCGCGGAAGAATCAACAGAAGGAGGAATATCTCTTTCTTCTCTTCCCACTCCTCAGATAATGCAGAATAAATTACAACTGCAGGAGTTGTTGTATGATGTACTGTAGACTAGTCGATTCCCCACGTCCTATCAAATTCGTTTTATTGTAGATTCGAAATGGATTAGCAACAAAAATGGATGTAGCTCCTTTCCACATTGCAAGTAACAAAGTCGTCGAGGAAATTGCTTCAATCGTTCCTTCCTCGTCAGTTATCGATCAATATATCATACATACCGTACTCTTAATTCAGTTTGGCTTCGCTCTCATCAGTTTCCGATTGGTCAGAAGAGAAAATTCGGAAGTTTGGACCATCGTTCGTAGAAGCATCGACTCAATTCGCAGAGCAGACTGGAATGTCCATGGATACACTTGCTAAGAGTGAATCAATGGTACACAAATAAAGATAACAACTACAGTAATATATCCTCTTTCAGTTAACAGAAGATCAGAAGAAGAAGCTAGATCAACTCCCTTCTTCTACAGTATCCACTTATCGAGTCCATCTCCAGACAGGAATCAAGGCGGTCAATTATCGATCAGAGGCGTATCTACCGTATCGATTTAGTCAGAATTGGCGACATTGCGTACTCTGGCTGAATCTACAGTATGTACTCATTTGTCATACTGTGCTGTTGCTGGTCTCCCTCTTCATATGAATGCACTCAATATCAGTAATGATCTCAGACAATTAATACTCGATGAGATTACAAATAAATTAGGAAGAAGTAAGTTGGAATTCCATTGAGTGCGAGAGTGATCATTTGTGATTGCAGACATTCGATATCTTAAATCGATAATGGAATGCTTCCCTCCTGGATTCGTTGATTACAATAAACTCAAGATTGTTGTGAGCATTCTTGAATATGAATATGGAATCGAAGGAGAAGAAAGGGAAGAAGAAAAGAAAAATAGTCATGAGAAAAGAGAGTTAAAGATTGATGTACCCTCCTTTTCGAATGGACCACCTGTGTTCAAAAAGAAGAAAATGGCTCTCTAGACTAGAAGACATTTGATTGCTAATTCATATCACTCGTTCCTGTGTTTCTCTGATCTCAAACTTGTACCATTTCGATCTCTTACTCAATTTGTTGAAATTTTATCATCTGATGCCAACAATTTACACGTAGGTGCTTCAAACAAAAACAATTGATAAAGTGTAATTCTAATCAACAATCGTAACAATATATGGGAAGATGAACTAGATCTATTATCAGATAGTATTCGTGACAATATCTCCTCTCTAACTGACAGTGTACACTTTTGGTTTAACGAGATATCTGAATGAACGACGAGCGAGTGTTCCTCGTGAGAATTTATGACGCAATCGACGAGTATAGGACTTTCCAACCACTGATTCGATCTGATAAGAAGGAGTGATCAAAGATCAATTTAGTACACTTACATCATTCTTATATCGCATCGCTGCCTCAACCATACTCAATGGTTCCTCTTCAGGGTCGAAATCGAAGTCGAGTGATAGATCAGTTCTCAAATTATTCAATTGAATCCTCCATATTCAATATCTCACTTACCCTTTATCACAGATATCAGCCAACTTAACATTTTCCTTCTCGTAGAATTCCTTGGGTGCATTATTGCTCTTTTCGCCCACAAGAAGAAGACGTTCCGATGATAGACCCCATGATCTGATAATAAGAGGGATACATGAAAAGAACATCATTTACTTCCAGATCAAATAATTATGTTAAGATCTTTGGATATATTGGAATTGTAAGATTAAGACAAAAATTTAAGTGAAACTAAAAATGGATACCTCGTTAATCCTTCTCTAGCAGCCATATCGATTGCAATCTCCACTGTCTCTCCTGCACTTTCGCCGATTACCTGAATTAAATTAATTGTTATATAGAATATAACGTTGAGCATCGAAATTTAATTTAATTTTTGTTGAACAGCCAATCTCCTCACATCCTTCTTATCTCTGTAGATGGACACAACATAAACTGGTTGTGCAGAGACGATTCCCGTCGATCGAACTAGACGAGGCTCCACCTAAATATAATTTGTGAGCAACAGTATATCGGTTAAAGAAAAATAATCGAATAAATTAACATAATAAACTGACGTGAGTCGCTCCATTCTTCTTGTGAATCTGCTCAAGTACACTCAGAGGACTTCTCAAAAGATTAACATCACTTATTTAACTTGATAATTTGGAGATTTAAAAAGTTGAAAGACTGATTGAGTAATAAACCTGAGTGGGAATGCATCGATGAGATCTACATCGTACAATTGAGGCATGAGATAATCTGCAGTTAGAAGACGAGTCTTATTTTCACCTGAAAAAAATACATCATTATTCTCCATTCTTAATGTTGTATATATACTCATGATTTATTTCATTACCTAACGAAGAGGCAAAAAAGATAAATACATATACCAATACATACCAATAGCAGCACAGAGTGCTCTTACACACGAAGCACACGATTCGATTGAAGGAGGATTCTCTCCCGTACGAACTACCGAATCAACACCTACAATTTCATCATGTTATATGAGGGTTCTACTAGGTAAAATAATAATGCATACCTAATAGATTGGCAACTCCTCCGATGATATGATCTTCTAGGAGATAATCACTGACAACTTGGATGAATTCTTCGGGAGCCTGAGGGAAGGAATGACGTAGCTGACCACAGATTGACTTCTTCAGTAGATAAGAGCCTGTACAAAACAATATTCTGATGGTAACAAAAAGGAATATAACTTCTGAATAATTCTGTCTAGTTATTTCTAACCTTTTTTGATTAATTCTTCATTGGATTCTCTATCACTTCCATTATCAGTAGCAGGAAGAGGTTCTTCCACTCCTCCTTCAACATCAGATCGAGAAAGGAATGAACGAGTAGTCAGGGCACGTACAACTTCTGATCTATACAATACAATTTCATTTCTCGTTTTTTATGAGATTTAGTAATTTCTCGAAAAAAATATAATCGAATATGGCTTACTCGTCAACCTCCGGAGCGCCAAGTCGATGAGAGAATGCGGATATTTCAGCAGAGTAGTTCCTTAGGAGTGAATGATAATCCCCTTTCCCTTTCACTCGATCACTGCACTCTCACATGAATAGACATCTATGAAAGACAGACAGAGGTCAACTTAGTAACGAGCTCGGTTCTTCCACCATCTGAATCCATCATTCGTTTTATCACACGTTTCTTTCTTACAATCCTGAACATATGGCAGCAACAACTCTTGCATCGGGGAATATTAAAAGTAATGCTAAAACAAAAAATACACAACGAGTTCTAATGGATACAATCTATGTGTGGAATGGAATCCTCCCTATTCTCTCTACATTCTGAAGACACCGAAGTCAGTCTTCTTCACTGGTCTCTGCATCGTTGCTTCCAATGCCAATCCAAGCACCTTCCTCGAATCTTTAGGATCGATAACTCCATCATCCCACAATCTAGCAGATGCGAAATAGGGATGACCTTCCTTCTCGAATGATTCCATCACAGGTCTTCTCAATTTCTCATCTTCTTCCTTTGACCATTCCTTTCCTTCCTTCTTTCTTCTCTCTTCTTGAACAGTTGCCAATACCATAGCAGCTTGTTCTCCTCCCATAACAGAGATTCTCGAATTGGGCCACATGAATAGGAATCTCGCTCCGAATGCTCTTCCACACATTCCATAGTTGCCTGCTCCATATGATCCTCCAATCAACAGAGTAATCTTGGGTACAGCAGCACATGATACAGCAGTGACAAGTTTAGCTCCATGTTTGGCGATTCCTCCTGCCTCTGCATCTCTTCCCACCATGAATCCAGTGATATTCTGGAGGAAAATAAGAGGAACCTTCCTCTGAGCACACAATTCAATGAAGTGAGTTCCCTTTACTGCCGATTCAGCGAATAGAACTCCATTATTGGCGAGTATTCCAACTTGTCGACCATATAGATGTGCCCATCCAGTCACAAGAGTCTCTCCATACAATGGTTTGAACTCATCGAATCTCGATCCATCCACAATACGAGCAATAACTTCTCTGACATCATAAGTATTCTTGAGATTAGTTCCGACAACTCCATAGATGGACTCGGGAGGATGAAGTGGTTCCTCTGATGCACGAGAAGGAGGAGGTCCTTCTGGGAGACCTGATCCCATTCCAGCTACTGCATTTCGAGCAAGATGAAGAGCATGAGGATCCGAATGAGCATAGTAATCAGTCACTCCTGACTCGCGACAATGCAAATCCGCCCCTCCGAGGGCTTCTGCGGAGATCTGAAAATATGCTACTCAGCGAGTAAATATAAAAAAAGCTCATTTTTGTTAGTTTGAAAACCGTCAAGACATTGAAATTTTAGATAAAAGCACTCACCTCTTCTCCAGTTGCAGCCTTGACTAGAGGTGGTCCTCCGAGGAATACAGTACTAGTCTTCTTGACGATAATCGATTGATCACTCATTGCAGGGACATACGCACCTCCCGCAGTACACGATCCCATCACAACTGCCAGTTGAGGGATTCCGGCCCCTGAAATATTTAATTAATTGGAGATACAAAAATAGCAAGGTATGACACTACCAAGGTACAGACATTTTTTTTATTTCTAGCAACAATTGCAAAGTCAAAAGAAAAAAAGTTGATATGATTAAAATCTCACCACTCATGGTAGCCTGGTTGTAGAAGATGCGTCCGAAGTGTCTGTCATCAGCGAAGATATCTGCCTGTCTCGGAAGATTCGCTCCTCCAGAATCCACTAGATACACACAAGGAAGTCCATTCTCAGCAGCTATTTGTTGTGCTCTCAGATGCTTCTTCACAGTGATGGGATAGTAAGTTCCTCCCTTGACAGTTGCATCATTGGCCACAATGACACATAATCGACCGGCAATTTGACCGATGGCAGTCAATACTCCTCCTGCAGGTACTTCCTCGTTCCCATACATCTCATATCCTGCCAATTGAGACAATTCGAGTACACTCGATCCTTCGTCTACGAGAGCATCGATCCTCTCTCTGGCCAACATCTTCCCTCTCTTCTTATGAAGTGCACGTGCCTTCTCTCCTCCTCCTTCACGGATCTTCGCAATCTTAGCATTCAAATCATCCACAATTGCCTGCATCGACTTCTCATTATCCTTGAATGTTGACGATGTGGAATCGATGGAACTTTTGATGGGAGTCCATTCAAATGCAGATGTGTGATGGCCGCGGACCCTGAAAAGGGGGTCGGTTCAACGGCGAGAGAAAAAAGACGTGCCGTGAACCGACCCCTAGAGAAGGACCGAGCTCGTAGTGATCAAGGAACACGGCACGGTCATATTCAGACAGTTCAATGCACTCTCACGGATCAAAATCTAACGAAAAATACGTACCAGTTGGGATAAGCGGATCGACTGATCACCGGATCAGCCCCAAGAATTCTTCTGTGGTAGAGATCCTTCAGGTAGGTTCTCTCCCATCGAGCACGCACGAACCTTACTGTAAATAATTAATTTATAAAACACTAATATTATTTAATATTTAGCATCACACTAAATATAAGAATGAACCGATACCTGCTTGCGGGTTCGTTATCCTAGTACTCTGGCATATTTTCTGAGAGAGCTTCGAGTTGAGCATCGCTGCAATGAATAAAGTTAAGTGTACAGAAGATATAAAATTAATACAATAATAAATGAGTTACAACAAAAATTTTCTGGCAAAAGAAATAGTTCACACATACACGGCGCACCACAATGCGCACAAAAGCGCGCACCACCATTGTGCATATACTGTATTGGTATACAATGGCGCTTATTGATACAATTTGAATATTTTTTTCAATTTTAATATTCTAAAAATATTCGTTGATAGTGACTTTACATTACAAGTATAAAAAAATAAATGTGTAAGCTGTATTGGAAATGCGGTAACTCAGTGTGCTCAATCTCTCCGTAGAGGAGCCCTCGGCCCCTCTTCAAGGAGAGGGGGACGCGCACTACGGTACCCAGCGGGAAAAGAGATACCCAAGCCACCTACTTGGGCTATCTCCGGTTATCCCTCTTTCACTTTTTTTACTTTCACTTATTTACTTGTTATGTTTTTTCTTCTTAAATATTCATCAGGAAAAACTCTTTAAAAATGTGATCTAATTTTGCACTACTTTAGTTGTTACATCTCCATATAATGGTCCATATTCTTCGAGGCTGTAATGTCACTTCCTTGGGATTAGTTGATCTCTCTCTTCCCCCAGATAATCGATATTTATGAGAGCGATGGTAGATCATTCCCTCTCGCTTCCCAACCACCTCTTCCTCCTCACTCTTATCTCTTCCTTCCATCCTGGGCGTCCCCTTCCCATCTCTTGCATGTGTGTATGGTTTGAATCTGCCGGTCCTATTCCACCCAAACCTATTCCATTCCCTGTCCTTATTTTATCTTGTCTTTCATTGTTTTCTTACTTTAAGTTATACCAATTTCACTGATCTCTCTTCTACCGTCTGTCCTTCCTACCGGTTATTCAAATTTCTTTGTACTTTCACTCTCGTTTAATTGCCTAATCTGCCTTTCACTCGATCTAACTGTTTTCTTCTAGATCCCAATACATGAAATAACCGCTCATCTCTGTCTGAACTAGTCTACTAACTAATCCAAAGGTGAGCCTCTATTCCATTTCCCATTCATTCTCTAGTTTTGTTCTCATCCCGAGTGGTTGGCCATGTCTCCTCCTAGAGTTAGTCTCCCTCTCGTTAGCCCTTATCTTTCTAACCGTAATGAGTCACTATCTCTTTCTCAGATGTCTCACATCAATCGTTTTCCCTCTGTCCTACAAGGAGTGGAGAAAGGCAGAAGAGGTCAAGAAAGTGGGAAAACCATCGGACTCCGTAATTCAAATATCCCCGTCCTTGCTGCATCAAAAGGACTCATCCAACCAAAGGTACCAATAATTGTTATAGTGCCTTAACCCAATTGATTTGAGACTACTCGACTCGGAGTGAGACACGCTAAGAAAGAGTCTACTTTCAATGTATTTCTCGATGAAAATGGCACGAATGAATTGAATGTAGTGAAACAACTCGAGCGACTTGAGGTATTGATTGTCTTTCATTTAGATCTTGTTTATAAGTGAATTGCAGCCACCTCGAGTGCCGTTATCGTCAATCAATGATGTTCTCGAAATTAAAGCCGTGAGTGCGGTATATGTGTACCGTGATTATGAATGTGATTCAGAGTGGAACTCGTTCTCCCTCTCCTTCGATTGATGAAGGAAGTGAATACTTCTCAGTTCCCGATTCCATCCCTATATCTGCCTATGACACTCCTACTGAAATGATTCTCGATATGTTCGAGTATATGCGTGCGAGGTATGTGAATACACTGTAGATAGAAGAATATCGATTACTTGCAGGGAAACTGAGTTTCTAGTGCGGTTACGGTGGGATAAGCAGCCCGAATTGAATGACAATATGAGAACAGTATTGATTGATTGGCTACACGATGTATCGATGGAATACAATATGGAATCTGTTAGTGAATATTTTTCATTGGTGTGAATCAATTGATTATTCAGGAGACTCTCCATCTCACTGCTTCGCTTATCGATAGACTCCTTATGATGTGCTCCGTATCTCGACCAAATGTCCAATTAGTTGGAACTGCAGCTCTGATGGCGAGTGGTGTATATTCCCAATTGACGATAGTGACTCATTCCTTTTGCAGATTGCCTCTAAATACGAGCAGATTCATCCTCCCGAATTGAAGGACTTCGTCTACGTCACTGATGATAGCTACACTGAGCATCAGGTACGGTAGAAAGCAGAAATATCGATTATTAAATATCATTGATTCACTTTTATGATATCTGAGAATATTTGTTGTCAGATTCTCCGAATGGAAGCTAAAATGCTGAACTATTTGCGATTCGATATTTCCGTTCCGACGGTGGAATGGTTTGTATCCCATATGTTGAATATGACTAAACCATCGAAGGTAAGTGATTAATCCCTCCCTCCTCAATAGATTAAATATTCTGTTCAGAAGACAGTATCACTAGCCCATTACTTGGGTGATCTCACTCTTCTTATCACTTCTCTCAATGGAATTCGTCCATCAGTGATTGCATCGGCTTGTATCGCTCTCTCGAATATAATGACTGGTCCCGCAGCATGGAGTGAAGAGATGGAGAAGAATACTGGTATCCCTCTTAATCAATTGGAGAGACCCATGAACATCCTTCTCTATGCATTCAATGCAGCTTCCCAATCTGAGGTGAGTTCACTACTCTCATCTCAATATCATTCCATTCTCTGTTCAGCAAAAATCAGTGTACGATAAGTACAGTCGTGCTCAATATGATGAAGTTGCTCTTCTCGATAGTCCATCGGTTCTTCCTCCTTTCCATTGAATTATTCCTTTTCCCTCCCTTTCCCCCTATCATTGACCTATCCAATTACTCTTAATCGATCGATTCTCTTTCCTACGGGTTATTTCCTCTTTCACTGTTACTAACTACTTGACCAACTAACTCTCCCCGAACGATACTCACTCCAATAAATCGTATTGTGATGAACACAATTATTGATTGTAAATGAATCAACTGAAGCAGTGCTCCGTTTGTATATTGCTTATATACTGTATGATCTCGATTATTGATTAAGTCTGATGAATGTACTGATTAATGTGAATACAATGATTGCTAGTCTCATGTTACATTAGATAATTCGATAGTCAGCATCGATACCAGGTGTTCCATAGGAAGAGAAGATACGAATGGATAGACCATTGTCAAGCGATTCAAACACTTTGTCTATGTATTGCTCAGGACAACAGAATCTGAAGAGTCACTTGAGAGATGAAATGTGATAGTGAGGTCACCTGTATCCTCCATTGACAAACCCCCTTGTAAACACTTCCATTCCATTCCAATTACATCCACTATCACAGAATAAATCACTCTTATGCAATCGAATTTGAATTCTTTTTCCTACTGGCGCCTCAATAAAAAATATTGACGAATCGTTTTAGAAGAAAGGATAATGTGCGTAATGAATAGTGGAAAAAGTTAAGATTCACCTTGAAATTCCAGAAGCACTCGGTTGCATTCTCTTTATATTGAAGATAAGGAGATCCGAAACTTCCCTTTACATTCTGCCAGGAAACTGTAGCTTGAAATATGAGACATCTATCGATAATCAGTCGATTGCATACCGTAAGATCAGCTCCGCATGGAGGTTTAGCATAGAATCCTCTACCAGGATGACGAAGAGAACAATCAACTCCAGTGAACTGAAGAGAGAGAGAGAGGGGAAAGAGTAGATGATGAAGTTATGATGTACCATATAAGGACAGATACATGAATAACAAGTCTTTGAATTGATGATTCCTCCATTGAGACATTTGACTGATGGAGATGGACATTTCTCTACACTTTCTATTTGGATGTACATTGATAATAAGTGATCTCACGTGCACAATTGTAAAGAGAATTGATCATTTTAATATCAGAGAAGGCAGCTCTTTCCCTCTGTCCCATAGACGATTGAGCATTCGTATCTTTTGCAATAATAACGGGAATATTCTCGTTCATTGCGAATCCGTCTGAAAGAGGAGGCGTTGAGTGCCATTCACTGCCTTTCTTCAGATCATTGACCATACATGGATCGTAATGCATAACACTACTATAGTCGTATTCAACTCCGAAGTTGTTATTGTGTTGAGGTAACATCTGAATGAGATTGAAGAGATTCGTTTCCTCTCTTTCTTACTTTATCGAAGTTACGAATTGCAGCTGGTTTCATGTTATTCTTGTTGATGGTCACGTATGAATCTCTGAATAGGTTAAATTATCACAATATCATGGGAAATAAGACTAATTTTATTAAATGTCTCTGTGGAACTACAGATATCTTACCGATCCCATCTCATTTGAGTATGAGCCAATCCAATGGAATGAGCTATTTCGTGTACGATAGTTCCCACCTTAATTAATTCTGATGAGTGAAAATAGGATTAAGAACATAATGATGAACTGACAGTATTGCATCCATTGTCTAGATTGAGTATTTGATTCTCACTTCCTGCCTGACGTCCCTTAATTAATAATATTAAGAGATTATACTATTCCATTTATCTTTCTTTCATTCCTATCACATCTCAATCTCTTACAAGTTGAGATGAACAATCATTTCCCTTTAGAATTCGAATATACGGAGTGGTCGGTCCATTTTCCTGAAAGTGAAGAGAATGAGAAGCATATCGATTGACAAGTCACCTGGTAGGTCAGACAAGTGTTGTCCGACCAGAAATGGAATGCATTCCTTATCATTTTAATGAAGTCAGAGTCTGAAATCAGTGGATTCTTCGGAATAATCTATTCAACTTACTATAAGCTCCTTCGATTCTATACGAGATAACTTGATCGATAGGCCATTTCTTCGATGGATTCGTTACATCAGGAGCTCCTCGTTTATCACGAATCTGTAATTGGAGATTTATTATTTATTCTGAGATCAAATTTTCCTTTAGCAGAATGACAAACCTGAATGAGATCATCGTCACTCACAATGATATCTCCTTCTATTTTCCGATATTCCGGGTTTGGTTTCTGAGAAAGAAATATATATCACATTTTTGAATTGGATAAGGTACGAAATAGTGTTACGATTCATACATGAAGATTGGTAGTAGGGAAGGCGATGGATGGAATTATGAAGAAAAGAAGAATAAGAATGGAATCCATCCTCCCAATTGATTTCATTCCCCTTCCGTTTCCTTCTCTTTTTATTCGTTTCCATCTCCATTGTAAATCCATGCTCTCAATGATTCATTTATGTCTGTTTAACATCAATTCAATCACTTTATCCACCGTGGAAATATCAGGAGAATAATGAAAAGGAAGGCATGAACATCATGTTGAATGCGCTTCTCCCATTATTTTCTTCCGTCTCCATTAACCTCATAAATTTCGTGAGAAAGGTCCATCTCCTCCAACAGAATCCGACTTCTCTAATCTCGGTCGTTCTCCCATCTCAATTCAATAAAATATTGATTGATAGAGTGAATCGATAACTGACTGATATCGAAATATTCTTCTCATCGTTATTCGGTCGAACTCTTCGTTTACTTACGTACTGAACAACATTTACTCTATTTTTCCAATCTTTTCTACTAACTTCTTGTAATGAATAAGCAGCCATAATCAGTGCAGAAACGGAGAAGATCGTAGTAGAGAAAATACGATGAGGACGAGGTCCGATGGGATCGAACATTAGAAGAGAATAATATGAGAGAACTCCCAAACAACGAAGAATTTCGAGAAGTGGAGAATACCATCTGAATGGAATGAAGAACTTCCATTGTTCATTTGAATGATATCTCACCTTCTATCGAAGAAACTTCCGAAAGTCTGCATGGAAACAACGAAGAATCCTATTTTACATGTGAAATCCAAGTATGATAAATGATTACTGAAAGAAAGATCTGTGAACGTCCTTTCTGTCTGCTTTTTATGTGCATGTTATATCTCATTCGTCACGTCCAGGAAAGAGGAAGAAGAGGAAAGAGAGGGGGAGGAGAAGGGGGATAGAGAAGGGCACTCAACTAACCGATCATATTCAAAATGGAAGAATATTGCAAGAATTAGAACAAAATGACCGAAAACGTATGCTTTCAGCCATATGGAGAGAGGAGGATTGTATTTGATTACGGGGAATGAAACCTGATGATAGATATCAATTCGAAGTGATCACATTATCTTTGAACCTCGGGAACTCCATGAGCTGGATTAACGAGAGATTTCCAATGGAAGAATGAGACAGTTGGAACTCCCGGATACCATCCTGGTGGATAAAACGAGGCTTTCAACTGAAATAATCACATATGTATACTATTCTAATTTGTCTCATCGAAGAGTTGTACTTGCATGGAATATATTACTTTCTCTAAGAATCCTCTAAATTTTGGTTCTCCTTTCTCATCCTTTTCCCAAGCTTTGAAGAATAGAATGTAGATTAGAGTGTGGAACTGAATGAAGTAACTGCGATTTGATTGTTTCCTTCTATGATACCTGCAGCCACAATTGATTAAATGTTTCTTCATTCGTAATCAATCCATAAATTGGCGGATCTTCCTTTCTTTCTGCTTCAAAAGTATTGAACATTCGGTCCCAGATAATGAATACTCCTCCGTAGTTCTAGTAATGTACAATTAGTACTCGATAACACTTATGTCGATACCTTATCGATACAGTAAGGATTTCGACCATGATGGACTCTGTGATGGGAAGGAGTATTGAATATTATACCGAGTGGACCACAAGTGTCAATTAACTGACAAAGATCAAAGATCATTAGGAAGTGAAAGAGAAGGAGCTTACACTCGTATGCATCACGAATTGGAATATTTCACTGAAGTATCGATGAACGAGGAAGATCGGAGGAGGGATAAATGGAGCCAAGAAAGATCAAAGATCACAAGGATATCACTTGTCTCTACTTCTCACTTGTAGTACATCATAGATTGCCAATCCAGCATCTTGTATTGCAGCCTGTCGAAGGGCGGTCGATAAATTATAGTATTCACTACTGTGATGAATGGTATGAAGACCCCAGAAGAATCCTGCTTCTGAAGAAGAAAAGGAATGAGAGGAAGAAAGAGGAATTTTTCCTCTTCTTTGTTTACCATGAACTGCTCGATGACCGAGATAGTACATAAAATCTTGAAAGAATAGACATAGGATCCACGTCCACGGAGAATCCCAAGGAAGTTCGAGAATACGGAAATTATTCCAAATGAAAACATACAGGAAAATTGCAACGGTTCGACCACCGAATCTGAAGTGAAAGAGTGATATCTTGATTATTAGAAGAATGGAGAGGGAATATCTAACTTGAAGCATTGACTGAGCATTCCTGCAGTGATCGAAGTAATGGAATCATTCAGAGCCAATCGATCCTCCTTCCCACTTATAATGAGAATAAAGAATTCGAGGAGAATAAAGATGAACCACCATGTTGAAACCTCGAAAGATTGATTTTATGCAGGAAAAATATTAAAAGCGGTATTTTTATGAGACTGAATTGTTTTGGTTGCATCTATTTTTACACAAAAGATAAAAGGAGCAAGTATGCATAGATACCTCAATTCCATAATTGGGAACATCTTCTAATCTCTGAACAGCTGTTTCATAGGGTGAAATGAGATAGAAAGCGTGACGGAGATTGGTCCCATCCAATCGTTCCAGTAACCTACAATGACACAATTGAATCAATGAGATCATTCTATTACTTCAATACGAATCCATCTAAAGAACGAAAGTTGTGGATTGTGAAGAGACTGGGACCATTTAGGAAAGAAAGAGGAAAAGTCTCTATCTCTGCACTCTCAAAGTGAACTCAACCAGTTCCATATTGAATAGATCAAGGGAAAAGGAAGTAACGGATCTTTTGACTACTTTTGACCCACCTGTGACCAAGTGATGTATTTGAGAATATTCGATCGAGGAAGTGTGGAAATTCAGTTGTGAGATTTGAAAATATTGAAGAATTCATAAATAAAACTGAAATGGGAGGTCACACATGAGAGGTGTTGTACAGACAAATGAAGAGTGATTACAATGATTATGAAGAAGTGGAAAGAAAGGATAAATTGAGTGGGTTGAGATAGGAAGAGGTCAAGGAATGGGAAAGAAAGAAGTGAAACATAGTGAATGAAGACACAAAAGTGGATCTCCCTCTTCATCCCTTCCTGTCCCTCTCCCTCTCTTTTAGTCACTCACTTGATGGAACAATGCAATAACGAATGGTGATACGCTAAATTAATTGTGATTTGAAACGTGAATAGATAGGGAAAGTGGGAGAAAGGATAGAGAAAGGTGAACGAACTAGCCCCTAAGGAGAGGGAGGAGAAATGGAAATTGGGATATCCCTCCCCTCATTTCCTCACTGCCTCTCAATCTCGATTCCTTTATACGCTATCACTCATTTATTCCAATTTCGACCGAAGTTTTGACTCTTTTGTATCCTATCTCCACCTTGTAGTATAGAATGATATCACAGCTTTTCATTCTCTTCAAATACATTTTATTGATGGCGATCGAATAAATAGAATGATTATGATATCGTTGAGCTACGAGGAAATTGATTGAGATTATGAGAAGAACTCGTATATTAGAATAAGTGAATGGATTATGGGAGAGATCACTGATCTGAAGAGAACAATTAATTATTAAATTAACGGATTTCTAAATTACTGGGGAACGGGAGAAATATCACAACCATCGGGGATCAAATGAAGACTCTCGAGTACGAAATTGCAATGAATTCCGCTCTACACTCCAATTACAGAATATGAACAGTAGAGAAATCGGAGCAAATAATAAATAAACATAAGTCATAAATAGTTAAATTAAAAGTGTGCGAGTGACATATTTCGATCTAGTAACATGAAGATATAGTAGAGAGTGAATGATTAATCTCAAATGGATGGAGTTGGCGCTCCCCATTTTGATATTAGAGAGTTCAATTCTGCTTGTCGAATTGATGTCTGAAGAGATCAAAGAATAATTATTGGAGGACAATAGAAATGTACTCGATGGAAACTGTGACTGGCAAAGATCAAAGATCACTTACCAATTCTGGATCTCCATTCAGTAGTTGAGCCTGTAGACTATTGATTGTATGCTGAAGATTAGATGGTTCGTAGACTTGAGAAGGAAGGCTTTTCACTGGTTGAAGAGTTGCGTACTCTTGAGGAGATGAAACACGCTCATTCTGAAGAAAGAGAAGAAATTATCAATTGAAGAAAGAGAATAAATGACCTACCTCAACATCGATGAATTCCCCACTATTCTCTTTATCGTCACTAGAAGAATCGACGGGAGTTACAATCGGAGCCTTAAGAGATCAAAGATCAATACCCTTCTCCATTTTGAAAAGTGCCAAACCTCATTGAATTTGAAGGTAAATTGTGCTTCCATTGAAGATGGCTGCATTATATTGAGAGGAGATTGAGAAGTGAAATTGAAGAGTGGATTGGATAAATTATTAAGGAAGAGAGAGGGTTGAGCCATCTAAAAACAGAAGATGAGAGTACTGTAGAATGAGTGAATACGGTCGAATGTACTAACCAAGAAAGGAAGTATATTATTGTAAGTGGTAGGCGGTCGTTGAGGAGTGGGAGCTGGAAGATTAGGAGGAGGAGCAGGAAAATCTTCTTCCTTCTGAAGACAAAGAGAGAGATTGGAAGGAAGGAAGGAAAGATGACTCACTGTGTTATCAGAGGAAGATGTATTCTCACTCTCATTAGTTGAATCTGAAGGAGGAGTTGAAGAATGAAGAGGAGAGAATGCAGAAGGAGGAGAATGAGTCTCTCCTTTTATTCTCTTAGTCATAGGAGATATTCCAACTCCTGAATCGTCAGTTGATGAAGAGGCAGCTCTTTTCTTTCCTTTCTTAGGTGCAATTGGAGTATCTGAAAAGAGAGAAGAATTAAGTAGGAAAATAGAGTAGAATCCTCACTTTCAGATGGAGATTTCTTCACTTTAATCGCACATTTTTCAAATGCTTCAGCTGATAAAACGTGATTTGTGTGCTCCGTCTGAAGATATTATCAATTATCAATTGATTATTCCCTTTCACCCGTGCCTTGAGAGTTGTAATCTTGAGGCATTTATCAGTGAATGAATAATTGAGTCTTAGATTGGCAGTACACTCACAAGGGAGATAATTCTGATTTGGTCTCTTTCCAGCTCCTGAAAGGGAAGAGAATAGATTGATCCATCTCTGTTTCTCTTCATTCTTCCACTCTCTCACCCTTCTCTAACCTCTGTTGAGTGGATATTCAACCACCTGTAGCCATGTGGATAGACAGATCTGCCCTACTCAGGTACTGTAATTAGAGTGTCCCGTCCCCCTCGAGGAGTCTCTCTCTCCCTATTAACCACAACTAAATCACGCCTCATAATTCAGCCAGATGTATTTCCAGCTTGAAAACCACAATTAGGAGTGATACAAGGTCGTCGACTTGCGAACTGGGCATGATCCCCTCCCCTTCCCTTCTCCCCCTCCTCCCCCCTCCCCTCCTCCCCCCTTATCCCCAGATGGCTTAGTTGCCTCCAGTCTCTCTTTCCCTTCCTATAAATCAACCAGCACGAATTTGCATATTTGAGAGAGGGGAGGAATCAAATGAGACGGAAGAAGGAACAAAAGAGAGAGGAATAGAGTAGATGATTCCCCCTTATACCCACTGGATATCATTCCTCTCTCTCTCAAGGGTAACTTCTCTCTCTCTTTGATCTCTCTTTCTGTGGTAGGTGTGAACATTGACTTCTCTCCTTCATAATTAGTCGGTGTGAGAGAGGGAAGAGAAGGGGGAGGAATAGACCACCTGGGTAGAAGACGAAAGAACCATCACAAAAACAGATGGGAGACCTTCCCTTTCGTCTCTATTCTTATCTCTTCTCCCCCATCTCTTCCCTCTATTCCCTCACTAGTAATTCTTCCCTTTATCAACACTGAGAGGGGGCTTATATGAGTCTCTTTTCTCACGAGTAGATCATTCGTCCAAAGGGATAGATGCCCTTTCCCATAGAGTATCAAGTGGGAAGATAGACTATTGTACCTCTTCTTCTCGGTTTTCCATAGTGAGCACAATGGTAGACGATATATCGATATCGGAATGTTTCATTTAGAGTTCCTTCTGATTCTCTCAACATTTCAGAAGAAGCGACACGAAATGGATGATAATTGAGACTCATCCATTCATCCAGAGTACAACGAAACTCTTCGAAACTTAATAGATACGGTAGAATGATTAGATTACTGTAGAATTGTACCTGTGGAATTTCGCATCGAGATGTATGGAAGAAGACTTTGTATTGATAGAGAGAGCGGAAGAATGAGGAGGAGATGAATGTGAAGATGGAGTCTCATACTGTAACGGAATGATTACTGTAGGGCAATCGGAATAGATGAAAGAGTATTGATCTATCCCATCCAATTGTTTATACTCAATAGAATGACCATTCACTCCTTTGTAATCCAAGATGATCAATTGTAATCTGAGTACTTACGACGTTTGAAGGAGAAGAAATCAATGGAATCTGAGCTGCGATTGGAGCTGTAGGAGAGGGATAAGATAGAGAATCAGTCTGTGATTAAATGATACGGTAGAGAGAGGAATACGGTAAGAAAGATGATACCTTGATGGGGAAGGGTTGAAGGGGAAGGCCTGAATTTGTAGAGAGAAGAAGTTGATATGGATGATAAAGAGATGGAGAATCACCGAGAGTTCCCATTCTAAAGAGAAGTTGAGATTAGATATGGAATAGTAGGGAGAGAGATGATACAGATGAGACATATTGATGCATATAGCTGTCACACAGATAGAGGAAGGGGGAGGGAGTACGGTAGATGGGGTAAAGAGACGATAGAAGAGACGGTTAGATCAAGAGGGAGAGAGGAGTTGAGAGGGATTAGAGAGATGGAATGGGTACGTCAGACAAGAGATCGATTAGACAATATTATGAATAAGGAGGAATTGGAGGAAATCGATTGATCAGAGTTATAGGATAAAGATAACATATTTTTGAAACGAAAAAGTTGCGCGGGAAACTGAATTCCCGGAAGCTACGGAAGCTACATTGAACCCTTTGGAACTATCCGAATAAAGATACATGTGTACAATCATACATGATAGATAATGTATCGATGTAGATTGAAGGTGCGGTGAGGTAGATATCTGGCAGGTAGGTCAAATAGAGAGAGAGAGAGAGAGAGATAGAGGCAGATTGGAGACTGGCAGAATGAGAATGGATCGTTACGTAAGACTCCCACAAGACTGACCCGAGATGGGGGCGGGTCTATGGATGAGAGAGAGAGGGAGAGGGAGAGGGAGAGGGAGAGGGAGAGGGAGAGGGAGAGGGAGAGGGAGAGGGAGAGGGAGAGGGAGAGGGAGAGGGAGAGGGAGGGAGGAGTAGCCATGCCATAACTGTAGAGAGAATACCAGGACTGTAAAGAAAGGGACTGCCACTCCCTATACTCCATAGATATCCATTGTAAACAATTGGCGATAAGAGAAGAATGAGAACGACTACCGTACTCACTGATACACATCTCGACAATGCTATTGAATGGTATTTCTAATTCAAAAAAGAAGCTGACATATGGGTGGATGAGCTATGTTTGAATGAGAGAAAGGGAGATATTGAGGAAAGGCCTCATAAGGAATTCTGACTGCCAAAGGAGAAGAGACGATCATAAAATGATGATGATCAAAGAGGAAATAGAAGGCTAAGGGCGGGAGATTTGGAGGGATTGAGAGGGAAGGAGAGAAGGAGGAGAGAGGACTGTCGATAGAAGGAGGGAGAGAGGCCATCTTGCATGGATGGAAGCATCAGGGGGTATTCCATCCATCTTGTCACATACGAATGCCTCCAATCAAAAGACAGAAGCTCTTCATTTGAATCGTTCCTGATCTGAAACGTATACTGTGAAGAGTATTGGACAGTGATTTAAAAAGGTGAAATGTAAAATTCTTGAAAATCACTGAGATATCGAGATAAGTGACAGTGGAATAAAAACGACTGTTGATTTGACTTATTAGGGGAGATTTAGTGAGAGAAAGAAAGGGAAGTTCCTGAGGGTGGAAAGAATAAGAAGAAGAGAAGAAGAGAAGGATTGACCAGAAGGAATGATCTTCTCACTTGGAATCATTATCACCCAGACAATAAGTGAGCAAGACTGACAGATGGATTAGAGAGAGAGAGAAGCTGTGAAGGATCAGATCAATAGGGAACTATCGTATTGATTGAATAATGAACATGAATATCTGAATATCAGTTATACAGAATGGTGTTCAAAGGACAAAAAGTGTCGACTGTCAGAAAGAGAAAGATCGTATTTGAGATGTGTATATATAGGGTTAGAAGAGATGATTAATAGAGGGAAAGTGTGAGGGTCAAAGAATAAAGGTACGCGTACTTCAAAAAATGAGACATTTTATTACTGACAGTGTAGCATTTGAAACATTGGAGATCGATCGTAAATGGAGAATTATTTTCTGACTGTCTAAATCCAAATCTCGTTTTTTCACCATAAAATTCAGAAATATATTTGATTGCAAATGTAATCAGTCCTTTTTTTATATAATTGTATAATTGTCAGATTGCGATAAAATTATTAAATTGTCGAACACTGAAATTTTTTTTCGCCTCACGCCTATTTTATGCAAAAAATGATTAGCTTCTTAAAATGTAAGAAATATTAGTTGCAATCCTAAGTGGTGAGAGAGATAGTACAATAAACAGTTCATAAAAAAGGGAGCAGCCTGCCACTCGCCCCCTCCTCCCCTCCCTATCCCTCCTCCTCCTCTTCCTTTTCTTCCTCTCAATTGCATCTGTCAGATCACTGATATTACGTCATCTTCCACTAGAGAGATTAGTATGTCTGTAGAGAAACATCCCATGGCATCCAATTGAATTGTTTCAAACATCCAATTGAATTGTTTCAAAATGAGTGTCATTAAAATAATCAAATATCGTACCGAATGAAAATTTTGGTACGAATCGTGAAAAATTATATATTCGATATATTCGAACAAATCTCAAATATTCATAAAAAAATTCCATCCCTTTGCATCCTTTTAATATTATTGAGAATCCGACGTTGTTTTCAGAGGGATGTGTTCCCTGGAAGAAAATGAGAAGTGTTCACCCATTTACCGTTGAGAGTTCATATCTCACTATTTGCAGTGTTCAATTCATTTTCTCTCCCGGATACATGAAGAGAAGAGAGAGAAAGTGCGAGAGGGAAAGTCCAGAAGGATCCTTCTTCCTTTTCTTCCGTTTGTTCTGTAAACCATTTCTTCCTTCTATTCAGTAGTCGAATATCCGTGTGTATTCTTACCTCACACGAAGGTATTATCAATGATAGTCCCCCCTCTGCAGTCGTCCATCTCTCTACTTCGAAGATGGTGCTGAGATCATTCAATCCCATCTTCATTTATAGTTGTCATTCCTTCAATCTTCTCAATTCCTTCAGTAGTTGATAACCGGAAGACAGTTTAGTAGTATCTTTCCATTCATCCTTTACTCATCCTTCTTCAGTACTATCTTCTATTGTGATAATAATTGTCAATTTCATTCCTCTATCCTCTTTCTTCTTTTGGGAGTAGATCTCTTTTCTATTCTCAAGGGAGATATAGAATGAGCGGCACTCAAACGATCGCCCGTCATAATACTCTCTGCTAGCCGTCAAAAAGACACGACGGAGACATATTCCAACTTCTTTCCTTCCCTCTATCAAGAGCTGTCCCCAAACGGATGTCTCCCACTGATTACTGTAGCCGGCTTTGATCTACGCTCTCCCCTTCCTCCTCCTCCCTCCCCTCTCCCCCTTCCTCCTTCCCAGTCCTTATTCTACTCCTTCTGCTGTTTCAATTTTCCATCAGTCGAAATTGGTTCAATTTCTCGTAGTTTTGTGTTCATTTCTCGTGAGTGAACAGAGAAATGAAGAAGAAGAGGAAGAAGGAGACGAAGAAGGAGAAGGAAGAGTGAGAATGAGAAGATGGGGACAATCACTACCTTCATCCACCTTTATCTTAGGAGTTTTAATCGTATTATGAATTAATCAGTTCCTCATACTCTCTACAGTCCTGGCGATTCCCCCTATGAAAACGGAGCGCTCCGGGTAACCCCGGGTGACCCCCAGTGACCCCACGCCTCGTGCTCTTTCAATGATATTCAAAAAGTCGCCATTTTGTTTCTGTCGTGTTCAGCGTTCAATTCTGCATCGATTCATATAAAAACATAACACATTTTTTTATTTTAATTAATTAAATTAATTTTCAAAAAAGTGGCGAATAAAACGATTCGTGCATCATACAGTACACCTACGCTAGTTAGCAAAAACTTTATGCAGCGGCAGCGCATAAATAACGGGAGTGTACTCTTTGATGCACGAATCGTTTTATTCGCCGCTTTTTTGAAAATTAATTTAATTAATTAAAATAAAAAAAATGTGTTATGTTTTTATATGAATCGATGCAGAATTGAACGCTGAACACGACAGAAACAAAATGGCGACTTTTTGAATATCATTGAAAGAGCACGAGGCGTGGGGTCACTGGGGGTCACCCGGGGTTACCCGGAGCGCTCCGTTTTCATAGGGGGAATCGCCAGGACTGTATTTCTGTAAAATAAGTTCAATTCAACTCGAATGTCTTCAGCTTATGAAGTAACTCTTGTCTTTCCATTCTACACAATGATCAAACCTCTTTTCCTTTCTTCTTCTTCCTTCTTCACATCATTTCTCAATTCTCCATTCCACTCCACTTAGATTGAATCATCTTCTACAATTGCTTCTATCAGTAGTATCTTCTCTCTCTTCTTCTCTTCATTAACCCTCTTCTCTTTCTCATCCATCGTCTTGCTCTTTCCTTACTACAAATGGCAATCTCCGCACTTTTCCTTCCCAATCATTCCATGGTTATTCCCCCTTTCCCTCTCTTCCCTCCTCCTATTCCTACTGTAGCCATCTCTCTCTACGATGACCTCCTTCCATCTAGCCTTATTCCTTCTGCGAAGTGATTAGACTGCGTAGCAATCCCGGAAGGGGCTGCCATGCAGTTCGTCTCTCAAGGAATGACACGACCTGTCAAAGGGAGGCTAAAAAGAGAGAGAGAGAGAGAGAGGGGGAGTGATCATAGTTGGTCTGACCTGGTTGAAGGCCCTAAGGGGAGATTCTTAGTGAGAGGGAGAAAGGAGGTTTCCCTTTTCGTTCCCTCGAACCATTTCTCTCCGTTCTCATTATGGTCTCACTTCGAGTCTCTCTTCTATTCCACAGTAGATCACTCACTGCTAACAATTCTCCATCTCTAAATACAGCAGCAATATCAAGCTCAATTCATAATCTTCATTCATAATATTGAATGATTCCCATTCATAATATTGAATGATTCCCAACGTATCTATGCTATGAAATAGATATAATTGTTAAATTTATTGAATGCATGTCACTCCACCTTTCATTGCTATTCGAAAATCCAAAATCAGTTGCAGCTAGATACGAATTAGATACGAATCCATGATTGATGCTGA
Source organism: Pristionchus pacificus (assembly GCA_000180635.4). NCBI lineage: Eukaryota > Metazoa > Nematoda > Chromadorea > Rhabditida > Neodiplogasteridae > Pristionchus > Pristionchus pacificus. The sequence continues at coordinate 10,458,372 of CM026577.1, forward strand.
TCATCAAGCAAAGCCCAAAACACTGAACTACGAATCATAGAAAGAAATTGGCTGATCTCTTTTTTTTTTATGAAGAATTCGAACCAAGCCAGTCAATAGTACGATATTCGATTGTCTTCATGAAGTATTCTCAACCTAATAATGCCCTTCTCCTCCTCTCCCCTCTCTCTCCCCCTCTCTCTCTTCCCCTCTCTCTCCCCCTCTCTCTCTCCTCTCTCTCCTCTTCTCTCGTCTTCTGATTCATTCGTCGTCTCTTTCATCTAATGACCGTACTCTCTACACGATAATGTCATCATCTTCTCTTCATAACTCCCGATTGGGGCGGCTTCCCTTTTATTCACTCAATTCACAACTATTTCTCAGCTTATCTTCATTCTTCTTCTTTAACCTTTGATTCAATCAGTAGCGTCCATTCTTTCAGTCTCCATCAGATGAGTTTTTTTTGTCTCTCTGGTCATTAAAGTTTTCTCTTCTAACATAAGTAAGATAAATAAGTTCCACGATCACAGTAGTAATGAATATTGTAGAGTATTCGATTAGATCACTCTTCTCCTCTTCATTTCTTCTCTAAATAGCCATCAGAAGCTAAGTGTAAATGTCAATGTTCTCTCCCATTAGCATTGCTCTTCTTATTCCTATACAGATGACTACCGTACTCTTCCTCTCTCTAACTAATCGATAATCTTCCTAAGTCCTTCACTTGTTTCATTCGAGAGAGAGTTCTGAATATGCCCACATGCTCTCATTCACATATGTTGTTCCTTCTCTTTCTCTTCACCTCTTCTCTTCTATTCCTCTACCTTCCATCTTCTCTTCATCCATACTCAGATTCATTCTACAGTATTCCTTCCTCGTCTCTTCTCTATTTTCATCTCTCTCCATGCTTCTCTTCTCTCTTCCATATTCAGCTATCATAATCACCATATTGTCTCAAGAAGGGGTTTATCTCCCTCCCTCCCTCTCTCCCTCGATGGAATCTCTCCTCCCATATTCTTCCTCTCACCTCCGTTCTTTCCTTGATCCATAGCCATATCTGAGTGTCCCCATATTCAAATCTCCTCTCACTCTCACTTTGATTCCTCCCTCCTTCTCTCCCTCTATTCCTCCACCTCCTCATCTTTCTTCTTCTTCAACTCACGAGTGTCAGCTTCAAACAAGCGTCTTCTTCATCAGATCAGCTGTTATCGGTTGGAACCTAACCTGAGAACCCCTCTTCCCTCTCCCCTCTAACCTCCCCTCCACCCTCTTTCTTCCCTTCAGTCTTATCCACATTCACAACTGCTTCTCCCGTTGTTTTTCACTTTGCACTTGCTCATTTATTGTGTCTCACCATTGAATTCTTCGATTGATAGCACCAGAACACTCCTGAATCCTCTCCTCTCCCTCCTCTATCCCCATAGACTCCGCCCCTTTTGTTGCTTATCCATTCATGAACCCCCTTCCTTTCATCACTCCTTCTCGTGTTCCATCTACCGTACTCCTCCTATTCACTCTCCTACCGTAATCCTCTCCTATCACAGAATGGCGTCGACGTCAGTCTTCCAAGTGTTGGCTCCTCATCTTTCTGAATCTCTTCCTCTTAAATTCGACGAAGATCTTCTTGCAATGGTGAGGAATGAAATCTTCCGATTCAATGAAATGAAGGAATTGTAGAGAGAAGAAGATTATGAAATGGGAGAAGAGAAAGACGAAGGAAAGCAAAGGAACGAATTGAAGAGACCTGATCTCAAAGGTATTCTGATTATTGAGAGAGAGAGAGAGAGTATAATAGAAGAGTATTCATTAAGGGACCTTCCGTTGTTCAATCTGTCAGAAAGTATTCTGTCATTCTTCTTCTCTCTCTCGACATCGAATGCAAGCCCATTTCAAGAGCTATCGATGTACAATCTGCAAGAAGGAGATCACAAGTGAGTCCTCCCCTCCCCCCTCCCTCCTCCCCCTTCTCCCTCCTTCCCTCCCTTCTTAGCCTCTCTGGATGACTCCGTTGACCTACATCATAACTGGAGGGGGAAATCGTTCTGTTGTGAGCATGCGCCATTCTAAGAAAGGGAAAGCTTAATTGGAAGGTCGAGAGAACGAACGAATATCGAAACATATGAGTGGAGAGAGAGGGAGAGAGAGGGAGAGAGAGGGAGAGAGAGGGAGAGAGAGGGAGAGGGAGTTGATTGTAGAGGTACTGTAGGAGGGAACAGAGGATGGCTAATGATGATGAAGGGAAGATGGGAAGAAAATGGTCATCGTAGCTACATGAAAATATTGTTTCCCTTCATCCCAAGAACCACCTAAATGCAGAAAATCATTAGCGGAAAAGCACATTAAAATCTCTCTCTGATCCTCTTTGCTTCTCAATTTCCACACTTCAATTTTCTTCATGACATCTATGTTTCATCACTAGATCCTCTCTCCCTACCTGCCCTCCCCTCTCATCTCCCCTCCTCCTCTCTCCCTCTCCCGATGTCTCATCTCCATCTCAGGTTGTTGTCTGAGATAGCCCTGTGGCTAAATAGGTCATTCCATGTTTTGACCATTCGTTCCCATCCCGAACCAAAGAGAGAAAGGGCAGAATGACACTCGAGATAGTGAGAGTTGGCCTTGTCTATATTATTGTCCCTCTCTTCCTTCATTCTCTCACTATCTTAGCGCTCCGTAAGGGTACTGAACTACCGTATGAATCGTAGATCAAGAGAAGGATACGGTAGTCGAGTACGATAGGAATGTCAAACGGAGAGAGGGGTACGGTATCCGTTTGAACTTTCATTTCTAGCCATTAGTCATCCGTTTTCCGTCGTAGAAAAGCATTAAATGAGTGGCCAGGAAGCGATGTTGATTCATCTTCCGTTTTCCTGTAGAGAATGAGGAGAATAGAGGAATAGAAGGACAATGCTTCAAGAGTACGATGGATACGGTAATGGATTGATGATGGAGAGAGAGAGAGAGGGTGGGAGTACTCTAAAGGGTGAGAAAGACTATGAAGGAACGAAAGATATGAATGTATGAGTGTGAGAGAATAGAGAGTAGACGAAGAGGAAGAAGAGAGTAGACCACGTTGGAATTAACTTAGATTATGATGACTTCATCTTAGAGGGAGAAGGGGATCCACATTGTTGAAGTAATTTGGAAGTCAGTAGCAGTCAGAGTTTCGTAATTCTTCGATTCATCTACCGTAGTTCAATGTGAATGACGTAAGCTTGATGAGTTGATAGACTCTTCTCTTTTGATCTCTCTCGTGATCTTTCTTTCTCTTCGCTTCGCTTTATCTCGTAGTAACAAGTACCTACCAAGTGGTTCAACAGAGTACAATATCAGTCTCCCCTCTTCCCCTCCTCCCTTCATCCCTCCTCCCTCCCTTTCTTCTCCTCCCGTCCTCTCTGAGATCTACCATCGAGTCAAGGGATCACAGAGGTCTCAAGCCACTCGAAAACAACGAAGACGATTGTTATAACCACGAGTGATTGAGAGATCTTTGACCACAGAAGAGAAGAGAAGACTGATGAATGCAGATCTTGGAATGATTAGACTGCCCCCCCTCTCCTCCCCCATACAGTTCATCGTGAGTGTCGATGGGATAGGAATCCCCTTCTCGTTCTTTTCGGGAAGAGGTTTGAACGTGAAGAGATGGAATAGTGCATTGAGAGTATGTGTACTCAGACCGTTCCCTTCTCTCTCTCTTCCCATGATACAAAGTGACACTGAAGCGAGAGAGAAGAAGAAGAAGAGATTATGAACTTCCTTTCGAGAATCAAGACTTTTATGGATCTCATCTTTACAATTCATCCGAAGGAGTAATCGTAATTGAAGAAATGAAGATATGAAGAGAGAAGAAGAATCATTCGACAGAACTACAGCACCTTCCCATATGCACTGCAGTATCTACAGTATCTTATCCCTATGGATCAACGTCTTCCAATCATCCTTCGATCATTCATTCCTTCGCATAAGAAGAATTTTCTCAATTGCAAAGGTTCTCAAACCGTTTCCCTCTCGTTTCTCTAGCCGTTTTCTATACTGGTCACTTCAGTTTTTATTTGTCCTTTTCCCTCTGCCTCCGCTTTTCTTCCTCCCTCCCTCCCTCCTCTCCCCTTCTCTCCCTCTCTCCGCCCCTAAGGGCTAAAACGAACCGAGGGGCTAACATTCAACGACTCTCTTTTTACTCCCGCACTTCCGACCTTCTTCCTCACTACTACAGTTCATTCCTACTCTTCGTATCAATCGATAACGAAGATCTTCCTTCTACCGTACTCCTTCCTTCCTTCACTCTACAGTATGATTCATCGATCATTGTGAATGTGTGATGACTGACTATTCATTGGAAGTAGATCAATCTTCTCTGAATGAGAATGAGAATCGATCTCTTCGACCATCGAAGAAACCCTACAAGGAATTGAATCTTGCTGAGAAAGTAGAATTGATTAGACTAGCAGAGGAGAACGTCGGTCTATCGCAGGTTGGTCGATAACTCCCTTTATCTACAGTAACTCTACCGTATCCACAGGCAACGATTGCCGAAAGATATTCGATAGCTAAGTCGAATGTGTGTAGAATTCTACAGAGGAAGAGGGAATATCTCAAAGCATTCGAATCATCGGGATTTGCATCGTCTAGAAAGAGAAAGTTGAAGTGTAGATCAACAGAACCAATAGATGGATCATCTCAATCAATAATCCATGCTCCTATCCCTCTTCGTCCCTCTGATTCCAATGGTCAGTTCATTCCCCCCCTGAAGGGACAAACTATTTTCATGATCCATTCATATCTGATAATCCCTTCTCTCATTGTGCCATACTCTATCATCTCTCTCTCTCTTTCTCTTTTCACTCTCCCTTTCAATCAGCTTTCACTACCCGATTGGGGTCAGTATCCGATTCCCAAGAGAGAGACTGGTTCCTTCTCTCTTACAGCTTATTCAATTCATAAAAAATGGTGTGATCACAAATAAGTGATTGGATGGTAGTTGTAGATAGATTCCCCTCTGTGATAACCTTAGTACGGTCATTCATTCATTCCCTTTTCAATGGACGTATGTATGCACGATGACTTCAATGGGGGAAGACTCAGAGTGACGAGAGGGAAGGAAGAGGAGGGGGAGAGGAGAGGGAGGGGGAGTACGGGGTGGAGGGTCAACGATATAGGTAGATCAATCCATAGTCCCAAATGAGAGTGAAAGGGGAGAATAGAAAGGAAAAGTTCGAGATCGAAAAAGAAGACAAGAAAAACGAAAGGGAAAGATTGAAATGGAAAGGACAGTCGGGTTTTCAACCCTAGCGAGAATGAGATTCATTGCAGATAGGAATTGATCTTTGATCTTTGCAGGCAATGAGACTCTACGTGCTCATATGTACAAGGAACACGAAGTATCTCGAATGTTTATGTGTCGATGCTGCAATTGGGCTTTCCCTGATAAGACGAGTCTACATGTACACATTCAGGTAGAAAAGAGAGAGAGGAAGGAAGTGAGAAAGGAATGATTTCAGTCGAAGGAGGAAGCAAAGAGATCATCACTTCATTCAATTCCTTCTCTATCGAATGGCCTTCCTTCTGCCTTCGTCCCTCTTCAATCATCACTTAATTCATCGCCTCTTCCTGGTATTATCCTTCTCTATTTAATTCAATCAATAATCCTTCTCTTACAGTACTTCCCCTTCCTTTCTCTTCTCCTCCAGTTTTCAATCAATCGGATCTTCTTTCTCGTCTTCAAGATCGACTTCTTCTCAATTCTCTTCTTACTCTTCCTAGTTCATTTCCCTTTCCTTTCCTTCCATCATCCACTCTTCTCACTACCAATGAAGGTGATAATACATGAGGGAATGTGATTGAATAATCGATCATTCAGATAAGTCTCCGTCGAGTGAAGTGAAAGAAGAAGATGAGGAAGATGAAGAAATCGAAGTAAGAGATAATGATGATGATGGAGAGACTCCTATTAAGAAGGTACTCCATCCTTCTCTCTCTATTCTTCATTCAATTGATTACTTTCAGATTCATTTGGAAGGGAAGAATCGTGTGAGTAGACAGAGTAGTGTGAGTGAGAAGAGAGCAGATAGGTAAGTATCTTCCCTTCTCTCTTCATTCTCTTCAATCTCTTCATTCTCTTCAGTCCATGTGATACATCGGGAAGTTCATCATCAGTTTTCTCTCCATCTCATACAGATCGTCTTCTTCTTTCTCCATCTCCATCTGATAGACAAAAGGAACTTCCTTCACTGGTCAGTCTCTTTCTCTCTTCACTTCCCATCTATCGTTTCTCTTTCTAGAATCTTGATCCATCCCTTTCTTCTTCCTTTTCTGGTCATCCTCATGTTTCACCCTCTGAGACTCATTCGACTGCTTCTCCTCAGGTAATCAATACTCACCTCATTATAACGTAATCTTATATCATTTTAGTGTGAATCTTCTCATTCGTCGTGTTTCGAATGTAATAGTCTTCGTGCAAGAATAATCTCACAAGACAATAAGATTTCTTTCCTCGAATCTCGAATTTCATCTACTCAGGTATGATGCCCTCCCCTAGCCCCATTCATATCATATCTACCGTATCCTTTCTAGAATGAGATGTCATCAACTCTTTCTTCTCTTCGAGTAGCTGAATCTACCGTAATCTCTCTTCGATCGGCTCTTCTCAGTTGTCAGGAGGAAGCACTACGGTATGCCTCTCATATCTATCGATCAATTAATAATTCATTATTTGTAGATTCGCTCGTTGTGAGAATGCAGCTGATTCTCAAGCAGTAATGAGATTTCTCAATCAAATTCTTCAATCGACGATAATTCGTTGAATGAAGATAAATAAAGTAATAAGTGTAATAATAATCCCCATAATAACCAAAGAAGTATTCAATTATCTCGTCCAAATGCATAACATTCTCCAATTAGATCATGGACACGACAAGTCATTTTATATTATTTGTATAATGCCCTATTTATTATGTTGTGAGTTCCTTCCCCCCCCCCCTTCCTGGTAGATTCATTCGAGAGAATAGCCTTTCGTGCCCCCCTTCTAACAAGTGCAATTCTTGACCATTCAGAGGTAGATCCCTCAATAATGTACTCTTGTCTTTCAATCATTTCAATTGTGCAGTAACACAATTAATGTACTCCCACTTCCAATCCCTTCCCCTTAGTACTCTCAATCCACTACTTGTAATATTGTGATAGCCTTTACGGTAGTTTAGTCCCAATTATACTCCATAATAAAGCTTTGATTCGGAACATATTAATTTATTATAACAGTTTCTACCAAAATGGTGGCAATTTAACGGAATGATAATTTACAGAATATCTATTTACTATCATATTCGAAATAGTAATACTTAATCTTTTCGTAGATTAGTCATCCCATCCAATATCGACTACGATATCAGATCGAACCGGTCTGAAATTAATGTAACCGTAATTTCAACATAGATTATACTCACTTCTTGGAAACGAATCTTCTTTCGATCTCTTGAGATCTCACTTCAAGTTTATGATAAAGGATATCATCTTTCTTCTTCAATGAAGCGAGAGTTTCCATCTACAATTTGTTGTACAGCTCATAATTTGTCTCGTTCTCTCACTTCATCAGTTCGATTTATCTTGGATATATACATCTTCGTTCCATGAACTCCGTCCCATCCACTCTTCCATTCCTCTTCCATTTCTTGGGTATCCTACAAATATCCCATCGTTATTCATACACACTAAATTGTCACTTACTGGGTTTTTGAATCTGAGAGTATTTAGTCTGAGAGAGGGAAGATATGAAGAATGGAGTCGATAGATCTATAATTCATCCCTCTTCATCTCCATTATTTAATCATCTTCTCACTTTTCCAATAACATTATCATGTCCTCTCCCTCCATCATAACACTGACCACACAGAATTTCAGCCACGTTGAAACTCATGTTATTCACATTCTACAATTATTATTATTTCACTTTTTTTAAATTTCTGTTCAAAAGACGGCGTCTTACCAAACTCTTCATCTTATTTGGAATGCGAACATGAATTCTATTCCACATCTTCGGATCAATAGAATAATATGTATTCGTGAACGGATCTGTCTTAATTGTATAAGAAGGACAGATATATTCCAAGCACTTTCCACAAAGAATATCGAATCTGAAGTATGAAGCGGAATAATAACAAATGGTCAGTCAATAATTGAATTAATAATGGATACCCAACCGATTCATCTCCAAATCTTCCTCTAATCTTTTCTCTCTTTGCTCTTCTTTTTTTGCTTCCTAAATATCAATATTTTATTGTCATCAATCATATAGTAAACCTGCTCCAGTAGTTTCATAATATCTTTAATGTCCATCTCCAATTTCTTCTTTCCTTCTTTATTAATTCCTTCGAGGATATTCTTCATTTTAACTTGAGCCTGTAATCAATGAATATCCTCTCTCTTCAGTACAGTATCCTCACAGCAAGATTCTCTCTTTCCCTCTCGAGAACAGATTCATTTAGTACGATGAGGATACTTCTGCTATCTTTTGCTCTTGCTCGACCTCAATTCCATACATTCTCCCCCTTCCCATCCCGTCCCTTCCTCTCTCTTTCTTACCTTCTTGTTGAACCTTCGAGATAACATTCCCCGTCATATTATACTTAACAATTAGATTGCACTGAGGAATATCGATACCCTCATTGGCTACCGTAGTTGCCACCATAACCTTTAAGAGTACTGTGCAACTAGAAACACAATCGAATATACTGACTGAGATTTTTCCATCTTTAAAGTCCTTGAGAGTTTGCGATTGATCGCTGTGACTTTGATTGATGAGAGAACTTCCGTTTGATTTAGAACCTCAATTGAACGATAAATAGATATCATGAATATATATGATATCTCACTCATTACAAATCCACACTTCTTTCCCAATCCACTGATATAATCACAAAGATATTTACATATTTCTCTTGTCTCAACGAATACAATACATCGAGAAGAATCATTCATTCCCAATATTTCCTTAATTCATTTCATTATTTATTCGCTCCTCTCATTTTCTCTTACTTCTCTCAACTTAGCCAACATCTTTTTCTCCTTCTCAGAATCCTCCACTTCCTTTAAAGCTTGACGGGAATTATTGAAGAATTCTTCAAGGAATTTATTTGATTGTCTTGTCTTATATTTTTCAAGCATTTCTTCGGTCAACTGCAAAGAAAAAAGAATATTCTATATAATTAATAATGGAAGTTACATGAGCGAGTGCACTCGATGCAGGAAGAAGATCATTCATATTCAGAGTTTTGATATACATCTAGAAAATGAATAGGCATGAAATGAAGAAATACGGAATACTCACTAGAATCATATCGATAGCATCGACCAACTGAGCTCGAAGTTGACCACTTCTCATTCTATTTAGTCGCTACAATATATCAATTATTCCTCCCTCCCTCCTTGTCTCTCCATCTCTCTCTCTCTTACTCACACTTTTGATATCATTCAGAATCCCAGTAAATCGCGCATCGCGAGAATCACGAGAACTTCGTGGTTTACGTGAATCTCCAAGAGATTCGACGAGATTCTTAACATAATAGTCATAGTAGTGATTAACCATTAACTTGATAGACAAACCTTTGGAAGACAGAACTCAGTATCGTACTTAGTAAAAGGATCAAGTGAAAGACGAACATATCTACGAATACTGTAACAAAATATTGATAGAGGCAGTTCAAATTAATTAAATACTTACCTATCGATGAAATTGATGATTTGTGATGTAAAACGACCATCGGAAGGACGAGAAATCTCAGCGATATCTTAACATCAATACAATTATTATAAACTATTATCTATATCAAAAATAATAAATATCTGACAATCAGTGGGACGATGGACTTGCATTGCCAATTCTTCAACATGATTGACAACTGTTGAGATAGAAGTTGCTCCCATTCGAGCAAGAAGACTCTTCACATGAGTGACTCCACTGTCCTGATTATCATATGATATATCAAGAGAAAGAGATTAATAAACAAATACTCACAACATCCTTCACACCCTTCTTTCCAATTCCAAGTGATGCTGTCATTCCAACTACCTCAAATATCAATTGATCAATACAATAAATACGAAAAGAGTAATGATAACCTGAGGAATGTCTCCAGTAGCTTTACGAATCATCGTCATCAATTGAGCATATGGATGTTTCTCACAAGTATGATGACATTCATCAAGAATAAGAAGAGAGAAATCAGAGATAAACAGACGATCCTCTCGACGAACCGATTGAAGACAATTACTGAATGACATAGTATTATAGATAAATTATTGAATTGTTAAACGTACATGAGCAATTGAGGAGTACAGATGATTAGATTATTTGAAAGAAGTGAGTCAATACGTTGAGTTTCACTCAATTGGAAGCTTCCTTCAATCCAATGTATTCCCCAATTTTACTCCATTGCCGCATACCATGGATATAATCAATGTATGCAACATCCTTCAGATAGCCGTACAGTACTTTTCCATGTTGCGACACGAGTGGGACGGTAGGAGCAACAATTACGACCTACGAGATGAATAGAGCAGTTCTTTCCTTTGTATTCCCTTACTCTTGCTCCTTTTCCTATATCGATTCGTCTCTCAATATGTTGTCTAATGATATAAGCAGCGACAACAGTCTTTCCTGATCCAGTTGGAGCGACGATTACTGTGTTATTCCCTTCATCTGCTTCCTATTAACAATATGCATATAATATGACCACTATTATGAATATACCTTGGTTAATTCCTTCTGATATTCTCTCAATTCAGGAATATCAGAGTCCAAGGACACTGCAATGTAATAATAAATAAATAATCTTTCACAATTCGACTTGCATTCAACATCTCGTTTCTCTTTGTATTCCATTGGATCTCTAAACGTCGTAATTTTCTCTTCTTCCATTTTCTGTTCTTCCGATTTGTCAGTATTTGCCCGTTCTTTGAATACTCTCTCACGTTCTTCTGAAGAAGAAATGGAACAAATAACAATGAATCGAAATAGGATAAAGATACCCAGTTTGGAGGCATAGTCTTTGAGAAGATACATAGCAGACGGAGCGTTGTATGGAGTGAGCATACATGATTTAATGAAATGATAGATGAGAGAGGGATATTCTGGTCTGAATGGAAAAAGTTATCTCTACACAATATGCATCGACTTACAACTCATCTGTCTCACTCTTAAGATTAGGAAGAGCTCTCAGAATGGAACGAGCATATGGACGAAAATTGAATTGAGTTGAATGAATTGGATGAACAGTTGGATCTGAGATAAGACCGAGAGATGGATAACGTCTGAGAAAGAAGAAGACATTACTGGAATGATTGAGTTGAACACTCACTGCTTCAAATATCCAATTGATGTATTACTTTTCTCTTTTGATTGTGGATGATAACACTCAGCCAATCGATCAACAACAGTCAATCCATCGTCTATCTCCTCATCGTCTGATTTATTCACTACACCCTCATCCGTTTCATCATCTTCATCACTCATCTACAACATTCATCAACATTTCTTTATCTATCATAATGCGGCACATCCTCGGCTTTGGCCCAGCATTTTCTCTCAGGATATTCCCATAATGCTACCGTACCTCGTCTTGAGCAGGGACGAATGAGAAGGGTGAGGGGCATAGGAAATACTCCTTGTAAACAGATACAATTGCATCATCCGTTGCTCTCCCCATGTGTAGATCGGAATAGAGTTTGGCTGAAAATTAGATGAATCCAAATGAGATAACAAGATATATCGACTCACGGTCTTTGTTTTCAATTTCTTTGTGCAATATTTTGAATGTTTCCTCATTACTAAGAATGGATACAACATACCAATCCCAGACATCAACTATATTCACATCATTTACTTCTGAAAGGAACGAAAACATCATTAGGAAGAAAATTCGATGAAAATCCTGTCAAATAGACTCACTGAGTGACGTTTGATACTGGTGATTCATTGATGGATACTGTTTGATAAAATCACCAATTTCCTTTTGGAAAAGGCGCGAATAAGCCATAAGCTGAGGATTAATCTTCGCATTTTCATCGAAAAGAGGAAGATTATCTCGCTCCTCATGAGATCGCATCTCGAAGGATCTCAAGGTAATAATATATAAATAATGTATCAGAGATATATATGATAAAAGGAAGAAGGGAGAAGGGGGGGGGGGGGGGGGGTGGGGCTTTCAGATGAGAAATGGAGAGATGATAATGGACGGAAGCAGATACTGTTAGTGTAAAAATGTGCAAAGGAAATAATACGAGATAGATGATTGATGCGAGAAAATAAATAAATCTCCAAATCTGATGCATTGAAACACATTCCGATTTATGTGGAAATTGACATTGGAATCAAACCATTCACGTGACATCCACATCTAAATAATTTGAGTTAATTATTTATTCTTTTACCTTTTACAATATTCACAATAAATAGAACTCACAATAACAATACCTGTAACCTTGCTACATATAACAAATATTACAACATCACGTAAATGCATACTAATAAATTCAATGATGTGATTGGTTGTTAACTCAATCAGATTCGGCTCCTCTGAAGTCTTCATCCTTCTTCATATCGTATTTTCTAAACGGTAATCAATTATCCCTCTCTCTTCCTTCTTTATTCCTTCTCACCTCATTGCGTCTCTTCTTGCCTTCCTATGTAATTCTCTAAATCGTCCTTCAAGTTTCTCGAATAGTTCGACATTGCCCATACTCAGTGCATTACTCATTTCTTTCTGCAGTATAATCAAGTTATTATATTATTGAGAAGTTGAATTCAATTACTCACCAATTCGTCCTGACTAATCTGTGTGATATAGAATGTATTCTTACACACATCATTCCATTTCGTACTCTTCCCATCCATTCCCTCGATTTTATTGTCTTTCTGAATTATAATACATTCATAAATTTACATATTTTCCCTTTTTTTAAATCGTGAATGTGATTGGTAATTACCAACCTTATTTCTCAATTGGAGAGAAGCGCATTTAAGTGCGGGTAAGTAGCATCCATCGTATCGAACAACCTGAATGGATCAACTTCACAACTTCGATATACCTGTCAATGATCACTTACCTTTCCCAATTCGTGTCCACATTTACCACTGTCTCCTTTACACAAAACCTTCCCAACCATTGCAGTGGTTAAATCCACATACTGAAATCATTACTGTCTTCTTCTATACTTCCGTAATCCTCCTTTTTTACCTTTCCTTTCGAATCATTAAACTCTATTTGAAACAACTGCCAAATTTGAGTATCACAGGCAAAATAATGAGAAGATCCTTTCTTGATCCGAAACGAATCACACAACCGTTGGTTGCAGTTCCCGCACAAGATATCGAACCTCAAATGATCTAATCTTATCAATCTATCAATCGATCTAATCAATCAATGTAATATTAATTTTAAATAAATGACAATCATTAAGCCCGCTCAACATTTAACAACTCGTATCAAAAAGTGTCCATAGACTAGAGACTCAGTAAGCACTTAAAATGGTTACAGTTTCTCTTTGAGTTTATCCTTGGCTGTAGCTTCGTCTTTCTTCAATTGATCTTCCCTCTTCTTCTCTGATATTCTCAACTTCTCAACTGCATCTTTCAGTTTCATTTCTCCTTCTCGATGGATCTTCTTCACAACGTGATTCATCATTTTCTCCGCCTTAATCACTTTATGATTGAGAATAAAGAAAATATATTTTTAAAAAAGAAAAAAAGGAATAAAACAATTGCGCCTCACATTCGCATTCTCAAGTTCTCTCTTCATTACTGATCCACTCAATACAATGAGAACACTTCTACTGCCTTTCGCACGAGCACGACCTTAGTCCAATGATTACGGTTAACATTAGAGGGGGGGGGGGGGGGGGGGAGTACCTCTCTGTTGAGTGAGAGAGATCACATTTCCAGTCATATTGTATTTAATAATGAGATTACACTCAGGGACATCCAATCCCTCTTCAGCTACAGTAGTCGAGACAAGAACCTATCGTTCATTTCATTTCATTTCATACTAAATACAAAGAAGAGAGTGAACGTGTTACTCACAGCGATTTGGTTGTTTCTGAACTTGTTGAGTGCAGCTGTTTGTTGAGCAGGAGTCTGAGAGACTGTTCCCACTCCACGCGCCTTCGAACCTCAATACACACTTTCACTACTTTATGAGATCAAGAGTCTAAATGCCTCATCTAAACGACGGACTAATATATAAAAGAGTAAACTAAAACTGACTGATAATGAAACCGCATTCTCTTCCTTCTCCCAATATGTGTCCATCGTCCATATCATTAATATCGTTAATATAATGATACAGAGATTCCGACATTTCTCGAGTCGCAACAAAAATAATCACTTTAGAATTTCGGTTCTTCTTCATTTGCTCCTTGAGTTCCTACAACGAAATATATTAAAGTTACCCAACCAGGACAAATTATCGTTTGAATGCGCGCGAAAACCGCAACCGGGAAGTAGCGACCAAGCACCGAATGAATTAATTATTAATTGGATTGAATATATTTTGTAATTACGTTTATTGATTAATAATACTACATTATTGAATCTGGGAAGACAAATGCGAAGTCGTTGAACCGCAGAAAGTGAAAGTGGGCGGAGTCACATAAATAAATAATTAAGTCCCCATATTTCAGTTTAAATCGTGAGCGTTTTCTGGTCCGGTGCCGGAACCAGACCCATTGTTCTAGGCCGCTTTCTAGGGTTATTATCAATTTTTTGACTTTTTTAATGCGCGAGTGATACTATTTCGACCTTTCTCTATCCAATGGGCAAATAAAAAGGGGGGGGGGGGGTAAAAATCGCCCCGGTTGGGTAACTTTAAGTGTGAGAATGTGGTTAAGATTAAGTATTAAGTATATATATGAACAATGAATATTAAACCAAATTGTGTTCATTTTCTCAATCTTGAGTAGCACATATAGAAAAAAATGTGCAGAAGCTAAGAAGCATTATTCTTACTGTTCTGAGAGCCTTGAGCATATCATTATCCTCCTCCTGCAGTTTATTACTCTCCAGAACATTCTCATATTGGTCATAGAATGTCCTGATTGCTTTGTGATCAGGGTTTCTATGCCGAAGAAGATTCATCTCCACTTTCATCTGACATTCACAATATAAACACTTTTATCTCGAGACCCCTCCACCTCCGCCAGAATTGATTCAATTCATGTGAGAGTACGAATTAAGAAAGTACTATAACAGACTCACCCATGTCCATACTTTAGATGAAGGAAGTAGATCATTCATTCCCCATGCCATATTACACACCTTAATCATTATCAATTTCTACTCAATCAGTTCATTTCTTACCTTGAGAATATCGAGTGACATATTGAGTGATGATTTAGTCACTCCATCTTTCATTGGACGTATCAACTGAAAAGAGGAGACTACATCAATACATTCTACATGACGAGAAAAATGGCAATATGAATATACATGCAACGAATTAAAGTTATTCTAAATGTCATTAACTAAGTTGAACAAACCTGTTTTATTGACTCTAATCTTCCTCCATATTTCTCCGTCTCATTGTAGTCCACGTGAGACTTCACAATACTCTCAAAGTAATTTATCGTCATTTTCATAGTAACAGTAAATGTTAGCTTATATTTATCGGTCGACTAATAAGAAAATAGTAATATTAAATACATATACACATTTACATCAGGACATCTACAGTCAACACACATTCGATTTCACCTGTGGAATAAGTACTCCATATTCATTTCCTGGTCTGATCATCTCAAGAAGCTTGCCACGAATGTCCATGTTAATACTGAATAGCTTTGACAACTCAAAATATGATGGGAATGCTTACGAATTCATGTAGTTCATTAAATGCGCTGTGAATGGAAGATCTCTACCTTCTGAAGATCGTTTCACATCTTTTATATCTGCAGTCAAGTCATTACTTATTCCCCTTCATCTCTCTATTCTTCTCACCATCGACAGGCAATTGCACATGTGTTTGCAGTTCAGCCAAGTTATTCACGACTGTTGTAATCGAAGTTGCACTCATATTTACGAGAAGTTTTAGAACATGATCATATGCCGATTTCTAAAAGAACTGAATTGGATGGAAAAGAGTGATGACCTACTTCATTTATACCTCCATCCTTTCCCACTCCAAGAGACGCAGTTAGTCCGATTACCTGCAAGAGAGAGAGAGAGTACACATTGATATCATCTTTCCATTAATTTCTCTACCTGTGGTTTATCGTGCTCCCAATCTCGTATAATCTGCATGAGCTGTGCATATGGATGACTGGAATCACAATGATGACATTCGTCGAGAATCAGCATTGTGATATCCGAAACGAAGAGACGTTCTTTCGAACGAACTGATTGAAGAAGATTACTGTAATAGGAGATATTGATTAGATAAAAGAGGAAGGTACTTACAGTAGGATCTGTGCAGTCATTACGATTAATTCAGCACACAACACCTTATCGATCTTCCCTTGCTCCTCGAACATCATATCACCTGAAAGGGACACTTCTCTCTCTATCTTCGTGAAGTGGATATACCATGAATGGTAGTAGAATAGACGACATCATTCATATACTGATACAATTGTTTCTGTTGTTGTTCCACTAGAGGAATCTTCGGGACAACCATTATCATCTAAATAATAAAATTAATCAAACGTGATAGCCAACAATAAGATATGTGTAAGCATAAAAGTGAGGATAGAATTATGTCTGACACGATATGGTTTCTTCTTCGCAAGACTAGTCATCACATGATGTCTCATAATCTGAGCAGCAACGACAGTCTTTCCACATCCAGTCGGTGCCACGATTACTGTATTCTCTCCCAAATTCGCTTTCTGCAATCGATCATGTAATGGGTAATCACAAATATACAGTACCTCGACTAACTCTTTTTGATACTCCCTTAATTTAATAGGCATGACTGTAGTTTGATGTTCATCTGGAATGAGCCATTTAATATTCATTCATTTTCCGTAATCTCACGAAGAGCTTCTCTCCTCAGATTTTTATAATCATCTGGTGGGCGACAATTTGTAAGAAGTGTTGTCACCATATCCATTTTGATTCCTCCCTTCTCAAGTCTAGCTCGAATAGCAGCATTTCGAGCATCTTAATCAGTGTTATCACTTTATCGTAATCACTTCTACATACTTACCCAACTGGGTATGGTAATCAGGCAGGAGATACATTAGAACAACTCGATTAATGGGATCATGCTCACATGCTCGAGCGAATTTGAACACGATCGATGGAAATTTAGGCCTAAATTATCGGATAGACTGGCGAAATGGTGGAATAACTGACAGTTCTTCATTCTCGGGTGATTGTCGAGGAAGTTGTCGAAGGATGGCTCGAGCCCATGGACTGTACTTCATTGTTGCCGCATTTGCAGGAGTATTCAGAGGATCAGTGATATCTTTGAGACGTGGAAATACCCTACAATACAATTCCCACCTTCTTAATGTACACTCACAATATACACTCACGCAATGAGAGAGTTAAGAGCAAATTCTGGATCAAATATGCATTGAATCCGGTCGAGTACTGTATCGACGTATCCATATTCTAATTCCTCCACTTCTTCTACCACCTCTACAGGTTCTACTACCGGTCTTCTTCTCTTTCTCTTCTTCGGTACGTAATTTTCTGGCTGAAATAACTGCAATAAAGAGAGTATAGAGGTTATTGCGTACCAAAGAGTCGTCTGAATCGACAGTGGTTTCCGACTCTTCATCAGTTCCTAAGTAACTCTCCTCATCTGAGTCTTCTATTTCGATATTATCAGCCATATCCTGTACATGATAAATTCGTGATATACAAAAATAATAAGAAAAAAACTGACTTTCAATCGCTCCGTAGCAAGATCATGAGCAGGTCGAAGAAAATACTGTTTGAATGCATCAACAACTTCTTTGTAGAGACTGCCCTCATTAAATAGTGTTATCTGGTCAAGCAGAGATTCTGAACTTGGCATTACACATTGAATTGAATGATTCACTAACTGTGGTAAGTGTGGAGGAAGTTGTACAACTCGATGAATCCTTTCTTCGATCTAAGAAGAGAATCAACGAGCCATTCCGCATCATCCTTCGTTAATTGAACGTCCTTGGCATCTAAACGATTGCGAGTTGCACTGGATTGATTCAATGGACACACCAAGAGCCTCAAGGAATGTGCCGATGATCGGGTCGTCGTATTTCGCGAGTACTTTCTCTACAATTTCGTCCAAGTAGAGCTTAGCAAAAGACATGAGCTCTGGATTGATATCTCCATCCTTCATGAAAGGGAAATGTTCTCTCATCACTTCTGAAGGGATTATATTCGCCATAATAACTTATAATCGGGTAATAAAAGGTAAAAGACGACTATTAAAACCCAAAACCATGTGCGACTAGGGACGGCAACGCGAATTTTTGAGTACGAAATATTGGACTACACCCTCCGACGTTTTTCTTGTCAATCTACCGTAATCTTCTTTCAAATTTCATGCCTATTTTTATTTTGTCATTTAAAAATAAATATCACTTATTTTGTTCTATTTTATTTAGTGTAATTGATAAAGGATAATAAAAAGTGCATATTAAAAATGACAGGATATTTAAAGTTGCAAACAGGAAGTGGTACGATGCCTTGCAAAAAATGGAGTGTTTTCAAAACGAATATTTGTTTCATATTTCTATTGGTATTTATAGATTCAGATGCACAAAAAATGATTATGAAAACAGAAAAGAGGATAACACTAAAATTTAAGAGAATGAGGTCGGCAAAGTTCGGCAAATTAACGTTGTGATTATGCATTTTATGGAATTTCTCAAAAACTGCCTAGAGATTCTTAATTATTTTTTCATGATAATTTTAGGATGACGGTTCGTAAGTATTGCGAAAATATTGAAAAGAATCTCTAGGCAGATTTTGAGTAAATGAATTTCGAAAATAAGTAACGTTCATGACACATCGCGAATACAGTAGTTAAGCCCTTGAGCTATGAACTTTAGCTTTGAGTACCTTTATCGATCGTCTGGAGGACATTTTCTGCCATGCCCTTCGACAAAAATGCGGCAATTGATGCGGGGAGAAGTAGGATCAAGGATTTGATCAAGGAGGATCAAGGACATTAAAATACTTAATAAAAATCAGTTCACGATTCCCACTCAGTTTGCGATAGATCTGTAATAAACATGACACGCGATGCGCTCCGCTCGAACTCAAATCGTCGGGTTTCGTGCCTCCTTATTTTGCTGTTTTTCTCTTTATTTTTGACTTTTTTTGAAAAACTAAATTGAAAACATGAAATGGGGTAAGGTAAGCTTCCGTTTGCACATAAACTTGTGAATTGTTTTGAGCATCTGTAAACATCGTTGCCGTCCCTATGTGCGACCGTTCAGCAAGTGAAAAAAATAGATATTTTGAAAAAACTACACCAACATCTCCGACTTTACGGCTCCGGTCTACGGATTTTGAAATTTTACTAAGGTCTATTTATTAGATAATATTATATATTTTATACAATAATCATACATAATTTTTACTGAAGTTAAGAAGAACATTTGTCCATTGTTCAAATAAAAATGAATAATAGATGCAGAGATCTCTCGAGATCAATTTTGGAAGTGAAGGTTTTTTTAAAAATGTTTACATAGATATACTGTGATGAGCTCTGCACGTACCGCTCCTCTATCTCACAACCATTATCTCACTCTACTTTTTTTCTCTTGCTGATCCCTTGTAGTGATGAAAACAATGAAGTGAAACATCATGATAGATAGAGAGAGAAGAGAGGGAAGAGGAGGGAGGGAGGGAGGAAGTGACAGGGAGGGATTGCTCATTGGCTGTATTTCGTGTGATCTTCTCTTCTTAGTCAACAACGATGCTTACAGTCGTCCTCGTTCTCTTCTCTCTTCTCTTTCTAATATACAAGTATTTCCTCTTCTTCTATCTACTTTCTAATCATCAATTGCAGATACTATTCCAATGTGAACAATCATTGGAAGAATAAGGGCATTCCTGGACCCGAACCTGAATTGCTCTTCGGGAATATGAGAGATATCTGGGAATATGAGAAACCTCGTTCTCTCGTAATTAGAGACTGGTCTAAGAAATACGGAAAGGTTCAGTATATCAATTGAAGACTGAGTATCCAGTACAATATTCCATTGTCAGATGTATGGATTCTATGAGGGAGTTCGCAAGTTTCTAGTTGTCTCTGACTATGATATGCTCAATGAAATACTCGTCAAGAATTTCGACCATTTCTATGCAAGAGCAGTGAGTGCACACTGCACCCAATACGATTATTTCTCTTCTCTCAGAGATTCGAATTACAAAAGACGAAAGATGGACCGAAGACTCATTTGGTCGATTCGAGAGGAGCTCATTGGAAGAGATTAAGAGCACTTGGATCTTATGCATTCACTAATAAGGCGCTCAAACAAGTAAGAATCGTCCATTAGTCTCCGAATTCAATCGTTATATTCATCACATGTCAATTACTTCATCTTCTCTTGATAGGCAGTACGTTCAGATCGTTCCTACAGTGAAGAAATCGGCAGTTCTCGTTGTGGATGGAATGGAAAAGGAGCATGGTAGAGAGATAAACACACTTGAGTACGCACACTTTATCACGAAGAATAGAGATTATGATAGATAGAGTGGAGGGAGAGAAGGGATGTGACACACTAGAGGATATCACGAACTGATAATAGAAGATGGCAAACTCTTATCCATCATGAATGAAGAGGAAGAATGAAGAAATAGAATGAGAAATAATTCTAATAATTTAAGATTCTTTCAAGAGTATACTCTTGATGTGATCAGTAAAGTTGCGCTTGGAATGAAAGATGCAAAGATGTTCCATAATGAATACGTTCAAATATGCAAAGATATTTTCAGCAGGTAGATCATTCCACCGAATATCGATTCATTAGATTATTCAGACCTCTTAAACACGTGATTACTGTCCTTCCGTGTATATTCCCTTGGGCTATCGATATTTGGATGACGGGTCTCGAAACGATTGGTAAGGGAGTAGATACTGTTGATGAAAGAGATCTATTGATTAAGGCAACTTCTTCAAAATTCCTTTCCTCGTGCTAATGGAGAATCTAGAAAAGACGGTTGCAGAAAGAAAGAAACAAAGAGTGAGTACTGTATATATCTCTATAGATACTTCAATCGATTGATCTATTCTCTACCGTAATCAGGAAGGAGGTTCTCCTTCTACTGGAGATTTCATCGATATGTTCTTGGATGCTGAAGTTGATGTGTCTGAGGTACAATTCGGGGAGGCATCTGATGTGAGTGAAAGAGATAGATAAAGACAGAGAGAATAAGTAAAGAATGTATTCAGACAGCCCGTAAATTGTCATTCGAAGAAGTAGTGGGACAGTGTATGGTCTTCCTTCTAGCTGGATTTGATGTGAGTATTCTTCCATTCAATGGTATCTATCAATTGACAATAAAGACAACTTCGATCTCTCTCTCATATGTTACTCACTTCTTGTCTAATCATCCTCAAGTACAAGAGAGATTGAGAGAAGAAATTGATGCATTCGCATCAGAGGTATGACTATTGAGACTACAGAATAATAATAATTTATCATGTAATTAACACAAATACACACTTTAGGGTACGGTGTTTTCAGAGACTAATAGACTAATAATTGATAATCAATCGTAGGACTTGGATATCGAACAATTGGGAGAAATGAAGTATATGGAATGTGTGATAAAGGAGACACTCAGACACTATCCACTTGCTAATGTGTAAGTGGAAAGGGAGAAGGGAAGGGATAAATGTGATGGAAAGGCGTATCAGTATATGAGCTGTGTCGTGCATTTGTGAATTAATAGAAGGAAATCGGTCAGGCTAACTCCCAGAGGAGAATCTTGGACAAACAATGAGACCTGAATGAGAGTCTTTCCCATCGCACGAATTCATAATCGTAGTTGACTACAGACGGGATTTCATCAAACATAATGCTCAGATCGAAACGATCTGTTTATGATAGGCGAGATTTAGCCAAGAGGAATGTATCTAGGCGGAGTCTTACTCAATTCTCCCATGACAATACCGTTCGGGCCGTTCGTTAGAGCCCTCTGGATAGAAAAGATGCTAAGTTCATCTGGTGACAATTGCTGATGACTGCACAATAACTGATATGTCAATAGCCGTTGAATGAGGATAGAGCATAGTTCATTCCTTGCAGAGTTGTCACTCGTGAGTGCACGAAAGCATGCGAGATAAAGGGATATAAATTCGAAGAAGGAGATATGGTGGCAACTGATACTTGGAGTCTACATATGGATAAGACAATCTGGGGTGAAGATGCTGAAGAATTCAGACCAGAGAGGTACGGTAGATTACGGTAGAGGGAAGATAACGAATGGATTGAGATGGTTGGAAGAATCTTCACGTGGAAGAGCAGCATTCCAAGCGTTTGGAGAAGGGCCGAGAATGTGTATTGGAATGAGATTAGCTTATATCGAAGAGAAGATTGCATTGATCGAATTAATGAAGAGATTCACTATTGAGAAAACTGTCAATACGGTAGAGTACGGTAGAAGAAGAAGTGAGTAATCGATTCATTATAGAATCCCATAAAACTGGTGGGATCAATTACTGTTGGACCGGAGAAGGTTATGGTGAAGTTGGTGAAGAGAAAGTGAAGAAGATGGAATCTACATCAATATGGTTATTTATCTGTCTGATATGAATAAAGCAATGAAATGAATGGAATGGTAATCGACTGTATACACAGATAAGGTAATGATGCTATAGCCTATATTTGTTGATTATTTACTCATTGGGGAATGATGGGAGGATTGAAGTGAAAGTCGTCTGTGCCAGTTGGGAAGTATGGATTCCAATTAGTAATGGAGAATGGAGGAAAGATATGATTGTATTGCATGATTGAATCAGATGGAAGGAAGTGAGACATGGATGTGTATGGTGTCATAGGATCTAATTGAAGAGGAAAAGAAGGAGGAGGATGAAAAGAGGAAGAAATGGGGGAAGAAGATGGCCTCTTTCGAGATGAATAATCTGATTCTGATGATGATGAACTATTCGGAGAATCTGATTTCTGTCTGAGACCCGCAGCGAAGGGATTGTTATCCACCTGAATATGTGCACATTATCGATTGATGGTTGATTATCAATTATATCACCTTTAGCTTCTTGATAGCATCGTTCTGATAAGCAGTGACGACAATAAATGAAGCGACGTCAAGTGACTGCTGCAATGAAAGGATTAGCTATTGGATTCTGTATCCGATATATTCGTATTCATTGCAATACTCACAGATCGAATGAGTCTATTGGTTTGAGGAAGATGAGGAGGATATTCGTATATCTCAACCAATGGAGTATACTTATGAAGAGATTGAACGAACACCTTAATTACTCTCATTGTCTATCTTCAGCTGCTAATGAATAGTCAATCCCTGTGGTCAACCACTTCGATCTTCTATTCCTTCTGGGAGGTCAATATCCCACCCCTCCCCCTCCTTCTCTCCCCTCTCCCTTCGACCAACCAACTGGTGTGAATACCCTTCCAATCTCTACAGTACTCACCATATGTTTCTCATCTTCATCTGGATTATTTGTCAGCTTAAAATCATGGAATTTAACGGGTCTTCTCATCCATTCTGCACCCATTTGATTCATTCCATCTGCAATTCAATCACATGAATGTTATCATAATCAAATAGTGTTAACCTCTATGTATGAGAACAGGAGGAGATTTTCCTTCTTGTTCTTCTTCTTCATTTCCTCTCGTCCATTTCCCACCCGCATATCGATACCTAAATTATTCCTACTCCATCTAACTTCAAAATTCAACAGACAAAAATCGTGATTTGACTCACTTGTATTTGTCAGTTCGATTCAGAGTTATTCTCACTCCATAATAAACAATTGGATTCAGACCGGAGAAAACAACAGTCAGTTTAGGAAAGATTTTTCTAAAAAAAAAATTAGAATGAGTCGAAGATAAACGAAAAAAAAGAATGGTCATTTAGGAAGAGACTGACCTTCCTGGTTTAGTGACAATCATCTCCGTTGTGTGAATATTGAAGGAACTCCATAGATTATCGTCATCTTTGAGAGAGATGGAAATAGATGGATCACCATAACAAATATTCATTGTGAAGGAGGAATGGAGGAAGGAATGAAGACTGTTGGGATAAGTAATCAATGAGGGAGAAGCAATAGTAAGCGTGAATAAGAAGGAGGAGTTACCCTCTGGCAGATAAGGTGGTACGAAGGGGAAGAACATGATGAGAAGAAGGGGAGAATAGAATATGGAGAGGAAATCTGAGGGATGTGAAATCGGAAGGGTACTAAGTACGATCTGGTAACTGGTTCCTAATGATTTTTTTTTTGAATTTGTTGACAGCCGGTTAAACGAATGATAGAAAAAACAGCTCATATTTGTCTTCTCTCTGATAGATACTTATATTTATTAATAATTATATCAAATATATCACATCATAAATACAAGAAGAATCAACGCGTGATAAAGAGACAGTATTTATCCTTATTGAAACACAAAAATAGTCTTCTTGAAGCGGGATAAAAAAATTGAAGAGAGATTGAAGATAGTTCATTATTTTGGGGGAAAAGCTCTTGCATGTAAAAAAGGGTTAAAAATCAAATGTATCCAATTTTTCCTTCTTTCTTCTGGGAGTCGTCTAAACATTTATAAAATACATCCTTATCTTCGTATTTCTGTATGTTTAGTGACTTTGTTTTTCAGTGTGAATGAACTCTGGTGTGCGAATCCAACTTGGATCCAAGTAAAAAGGGGCTTCCAACTTGGATCCAAGTACAGTATCCCGGCCTCGGGAACCCAACTTGAATCCAAGCAGTTCTTGCCCCGTCGCGTCTAGCACACACATTGCCTATATGTAAGGTCCTTTTTCGCAGCTCTGTTTTGACTGCCTTCGGGCACGAGTGCGATTGACTGTCTACGGTCCCCAGTAGGACCGTATTTTGGATGTGACCGGCCCGACATGGTCTAACCGTGCGGAGCCTTTGGTTACTGTATGAGATTACTGTATCTCATATTATCAATCAATATAAAAGAAGGCTACAGTAACCCCTTTCCAAGTTGGATCCAAGCAGATTTCCAAGTTGGATCCAAGCAAAAATCCAAGTTGCCCCCAGGCCTGGTCGTAACTTGGATTTTTGCTTGGATCCAAGTTGGATTCGCACACCAGAGAAACTCCCCCATTCTAATATCTCTCCATGACCCTTCTTCCTTCCTCCGGATCTGGATATTTGTTGATGATAGAGATAACTCTTTGTCCATAGTGATTGTAATCTCTACTAGAGGTGATACACTCAATCGACCTTCTCTGTCAAATGAAAGGCCAGAGGAAGGAAGATCAGTCCTTTCATCTATAATGACGTAAGAAGCATATCGGATGGTATTGAGACAAGGGAAGAAGTCGATCACATTATTCAATACCTTAGAGAACTCTTCTTCAGTCCCTCACTAACTCACCCTCTCCCTCTCTCTTCATTGCTTCTCACGGTCTCTCTAATCCGCCACGGTCTCTCATTGTTACGAATGGATTAATTCCCTTCTTCCTGACAGATACCATCGATAGTTGATTGCACTCGAGGAAGAAGCTTAGATTATGGGAATGACCGGAGTGAGAAAAATATGTAGCACATTACATGGAACGATAGCTAATCGATACACACTACTACTTGAAAAGTTTCTCACAAAGTTATTTACAATTATCGTTGATAGTTGAGAAAGCTTGATAGATGCCTACCGCAGATATTTGACATGAATTATCAGTAGATCCTCGAGAATCTCGAGTGATCGCCTATTCTCACTTATTATTTCCTCTCGTAATAAATCTCATTCCGTGTCCCATCGACTGATAAAATAGTGATTTGCGTGTCCACAAACAGTCTCCATATCATTTTTATTATCTTCCCGAGGTGATTTCCTCAATCTTGAGAATACCTTCGAATCATTGAGAATCCTTGAATACAATAAGTGAATAGATGAAATATCCCTTACAGTCACTCAAACCCGCAATATACTAATATGTGTATACAAAGTAATGAATAGACGATATAGATAAATCAAGGACATTTTCAAACTAGCGATACTATGTACTAGGCTGAAGGCTGAAACGAAGCACTTATGAATTACATGTCAGAATAAATGACTTCTTGTTGCAAAGAATTTCCTATTCAGAGCTCTATACAGGATTGAACTGGTCAATATTTCATGTCAGTTAATTCAAAGGAGAGAATTTAGTTGTAGAGGGAGACTGAGGTTTATAGGCAGAGAGAAGAACGGAAAGATTGGAAAAATTATTGAAGAATGGATTGAATTGAGGAAGAGATGGAGAGTGAATAGTAGGAGTGAGGAAGGGAAAGAGTGAGAAATTGAAATGAGATGGAAGATTAAATGGTTTCATATCAGGGAAATGTCCTGTAGGTGTGATAGGAGTATTGGATACGGTAGTGGAAGTATTGATTTGAAGAGGGAATGGAGAAATGATAATAGATGAGGATGTAGACGAAGGAGTAGAGGGAAGAGAAGAAGGAGATCGTTTAGGGGAAGGTTCATTTGACGGTGATGATGATAATCTCTTTCGATCTACTGCTCCTCCCTCTCGAAATCCTTTTGCGAAAGGATTATTTGCTATCTGAATTTATCTACATTCGATACTCTCGATAGCCCAGACGAAAATATAATGAAGATACGGAGTAGTTGAATACCTTGAGTTGAGTAATGGAATTGTTCTGATAAGCAGTGACTGCAACGAATTCTGTGACGGGGAGAATGAATTGCTGGAATGAGAAATATTATGGGTTGAATGGGAAGAAGAGTAGAGTACCTTTCCCTCCTTATCAAATGATGAATGAATAGGAGAATCCATTTTGAAGATTGACAGTACCGGCCGATATTTACACATGGAAGTTAGACAAATCTGAAGAAAAAGTTGTAAATTAGGAGTTTAGGGAGTGTTATTGTATGTGAAACATCGGATGTTCGGTGGGTTTACAACATGTATATCGTAGTCCATAAAGGCAGATTGTATAGCATATTGGTGTGGGAAAGAGACTAGTGGACAAAGATAGGATCACAACCATCTGGACTCTCAAACAATGGAACTTCAAAGAGATGAGACTAATTGAGAGAGAAATAACACGATTAGATCAAGAGACGATAAAGGAGTGAGAACTAACATTCGATGGAGAAGTGTCTGATGGATTATTCGTGATTTTGACACGATCGAAGCAGACAGGCGAACGCATCCATGCTGATCCCATTAGAACTCCATCCTGAAGGGATACGGTATATATGATGGATAAGGGAGAAGAAGAAGAATGATCTACCTGATGTCCGACTCTCTTCACTGTATCGACAACATCAGCTTTTCCACATGACATCCATTCACCGGATACGTATTTGTATCTGAAGAGAGGGGATGTCCATAGGGGATAAGATTGATGAAGAAAGAAGTGAGAAAAAGGGAAAGCGGTATGTTCAATCGAACTACTCATCTCTTCTTCACAATCACTTTACTAGACTTTATAAGAGATCCAAAAAAGAGAAGTCGATTGAGTGTACCTGTTATCGTCGATTCTTTCAATGTGAAGGAAGAGAGCATAGTGTTGATTAGGATCCAATCCCTCCACTACATACTCTATCTTGGGAAACATCTTCCTGAATGAAATCAATTGCCATGATCATCAGAGATTCAAAAAGGGGAGTGATTCGATATACCTTCCATTCTTAGTGACGACCATCTCCGTAGTGAGGGAATTGAACTGCTTCCACAGTGTTTCATTCGATAGTCGAACTCTTTCTGATTCAGAGATGGACATTGTTGAATCTGGAAGAGAAGAGAAGATAAAGAATGATTGATTGATAGAATGGAATAACTCCGTCTCTCACAATCAACTGAGAGAGAGGATATCGAGGAAGTGAGAAATATGACTGATGGTTGATAGGCATGAAAGGGGGAGGAGAGATATCAGTCCATAAAAGAGAGATGAGATACGATGGGAGAGTGGGTGATAGTGTCCACGAATGACTGAGATGCATCAATTAGTAGGGAGGAGTTTAAGATGGTTATCATGAGAGACAATGAGGGGTGAAGCATGTGAACACAGTGGACCGAATATCCATGGGAAGACACATTTTGAGGTAGGACCTTTGGGGGAATTAGAAAGGAACACACCGGAAATAGACAAAAGGAGTGAAGATTTAGACAGCCACTGGGGATATGAGGGAGGTGACAGTGGTTTCATATCACTTACAATCAAAAAAGGAACTCGTGCCAGGGGGTAAGAGAAGGCTTCTTCTATAGGGAAGCGAATGACAACTGACTGTAAAGGGAAAGACTTCATCAGCGGTTTACTGCTCTCTTTAGATTATGCAATTGGAAGGGAGAAGTCTGGTCGGTAATACCTTTGAGAGAGAAAGGATACCTGAAGGGGGAACAGACTTGCGGCACTTTAGAGAGAGATAGACGAGGGAAGATGCATTTACAGAATGGAAAGTGTTGGCTAAGAGTGCAAACTGTGATGAACTGTGTAAGGAAAACGAACTCCCGTTCGTTCATTAGAGAGAGAGAACTAATCGTCATTCGGCCGTACAATGCTTGACCACTCGAGTCCCCTCAGTTTTCGTATTCACCTTAGTGAGACCGATTGGACTTTTTATCGAATATCTCTGCACCATTCCATTCACATGAGAAATTAGAAACAAATGTTCAATAAGTAACAAATTTATACTTTGGATTACTGTAAAGTATAAATTTACTGTGATGATGTCGCGCGCAAGAAAACGCTTGGCGCGAAATAACAGCGCGCGTCAGCCGAAATTATTTTCAGTTTTTTGCCATTCTGTTTTTACTTATTTTCGTCTAATTTTCGGGTGGTATCCGTCATGTCACGGCACAAGAAGCATGGGAGACAACAACCAGAAGAAGTGAGCTATACTTTGAATAGTTTGTATGGTAGTTATCAACGTATTATTTCCTTAGGAGGGACTTCTCGTATTCGGATACTCGTCTCGAATCTACCTAAACGACTCTCGATCGGAACTCATCGCTGGAGAGAGTCATCTGCAACCATGGCCGATGGACGAATCCGTTCTTATCGATAGGTAATAAGAAGGGAACGTCGGGATGGGGAGACGACTTGCAGTGAAAGAAGTGAATCGTCCTTCTCGCTCCAATCGCTTCTCAAAGCAGGTGAGCATTTTCCCTTTTTCTATAGGTTACATAAAACACAATCAATGCCAAATCAATGTAAATTCCAGATTGAGAGTGTCCCTTTCTGAAGCATTACGCTTTGCGCGATTCAACACAGATTGTTTTTACTTTATTTTTAAAACAATTGTTATCACTCTTTTATTCATATTTGTGTTTCAGGTGCATCTCGTTCGTCTCTCGAATTCGATCGAGTCGTATAACAGTAAGTGAACCGGATTCCTTCCGGTCGACTGTTGATTGAGTTATTTAATTTATTCAAGGGAGAAACTTCATAGCTAATCTGTCCTCTCTTCCAGATTCGACGTCCGTCTTCTTCTATCGACTCTTCCATCGGAATCAAGAGGAAAAGTGGAAGACGATAAAGAGGAAAGAGAATGTGAAGATGAGAGATGGAGAGATCTCCATGATGCTGAACTCGCATCTCTCAAGCGTATGTTTATATTCGTTTATCTATCTCAAGTTATTAAAACTGTGTATATTAATTTTGACAATAATGTCATCTTCACTTTAGGAATGGAAGATGAAGAAGTGGTAATGGAAGCTCGTCCCAAGAAGGCTGAATACGCGTTTTCGTATGATCAGCCTTCCTTCGCTTCAACTCCTCCTTCATCATCAAAAGTAGAAGAAGATGACGATGATTCAGAAGACGAACCATTCGTTCCTCCTCCTGGAATCAAATTACCCCTCGGACTCGAAACTGTTAGTACTCGCTTCTCTTTCGTTCATTACGTTCATTTCCAGCCTGATAATCAGAAGTTGAATCATGTGATAGAGAGGACGGCAGTGTTTGTAGTGAAGCAAGGACCTCAAATGGAGATTGTTATTAAGGCTAAACAGAGGACAAATCAAGAGCAGGTTAGTGTTTTTGTTATCTTCGTTATTCATACTTCTTCCTTTTTAAACATCTTTCGAACATATTAATTGCAGTTTGGTTTCCTCCATTTCGATCATCTTCTCAATCCGTACTACAAGTATATTATGAAGCTGATCAGAGAGGGAAAATATACTCCCAACTTGGAACCTAAGAAGAACAAAAGTGTTACGAACGGGGTAAGTAAATATAGTGAGCCTCACGAATAATTGATATAATTTCAGACAAGTCAGAAAGAGAATGAGAATGGATCGTATGGAAGGGGGAAAACAAGTGGAAATGCATTGACTGCACTTATGGCGCGTATGTTTATTATCTCCATGATCATTGAATTACAATTGTATTGGCAGAGCACGGATCGGATTCGGAATCAGACTCCGATTGTGAACTCCATCCTTCTTTATTAGCAAGAAGTAGGAGAGGTGAGACTGAAAGAATTATTATAGAATTAAAGAATATATTATTATCGAATTCTTCTCTTCTCAGGAGATTCTCCTGATCCTGTTGAGAAAGGAGTTAAATCATTCGCTGGTCCACTGAAGAAACCACCTACGCCCCCTCCTAAAGTGATGAGGAGTGATTACAGACTTGAAACCGTGAGTTTTGTCCTATTTTAACACTCTGTTGTTTTTTCATGGGTGATAACTATAATTTATAATATAAATGGGATTGTTTTTCAGGCGAATGATACGTATTCGACTCTATTCAAGAACCTGGCACAAATACATGTGCAGAGAGAGAAGGATCAAGAGGAAGTTGAAAGAGCTGAGAGAGGAGATGAGAAGAAAGAGATTGAAGAGAATCCGATTCAAAAAGAAGAGGAATCTGAAGAATCAAAGAAGGAATGGGAGGATTTCACTGATTGGTCAGATTATATCCTTATTTCACTGGTGACGTATTTGTTCAGGTTCATATCATTCTACGGTATGTCTCCTCCTCTTCCCTTCTGCAATATGCCATATATTCCTCCTCCACCAGACATTGAACAGGCTCTAGCTGGTTATGCTCGTTATGTGGGAGAGAATGGACCTGAGGCTGAATTCGCACTCAAAGGTATCCAATTTGTTCCCAATTTCTATTTTGATTGGGTTTTTTTCTAGGTCGAGTTGAATTGCAATTGCATTTCCTGACTCCTTCGAATCCCCATCATCTGTACTATCTATCTGCTGTGAGAAGAGCTCAATGGGAAAAGAATCAGAAAGATCAGGTATGGACATGGAATAGAGAGAAGAATAAGAATGGTATTGAAGAGAGATAACGATGAAGCCATGTCTAATGCAGTTGTCCCTCCTCCTCCTCCACTCAATAGGAAACAGAGAAGAATGGCATTTATGGTATGATCAGTGATGGAATGGATCGAATATAATATTCCCTATTTCAGGATGCACCTCTCGTGAGTACAACAGCTCTTCCTTCAATCATCGATCCAACTGCTCTTCTTCTTGCTTCTGCTGCTCTTCCCCATTCATATGAAACACCTGTAAGTCATTTATTATTTAGGTTATATTTTTTGAAAATATTGACTTTTTTGACTGCTTTAATTTCAGATGGTTAAATCAGCATCATCCCCTACTCTTCATCACTCTACAGTAACCTCCTCTCCATCCTACTCATATTCCTCTCCTCGTCCGATGTCTCCTGCTCCCCCCGCTCCTCCGTAAGTGTCTCTCTCTCACCCTCTCTCACTTGCCTCCCATGGCTCAGTCGGTAGAGCGTCTGTCTCTCTGTCTAACACCCGCGGTTCGAATCCGCCTCCCCCCATATGCACATTTGCGGGACCCACGGGGTGTTATACGGAGAGATTACGATACGCCGTGTGTATTACTGTACCTACACGAGCGTGGATCGATAAATCGATAATGGTGGTGCCCGATGATTTAAGAACCATGATGATTGACCTATAACCTGTGGTTCCGAAAACGGTGAGGTAGGCTGACCTTCGGGTTGGCTGAGCTGTTGATAACGACCACAATATGATTGTGATTATGAGAGATGAGGGCTTTTTTTGGTTTTATGGCATTCTATTTTTTAGTCTAAATTTTAGTGATGTTTGATCTTTAAAAGGTTTATTTTCTCTTCCCCCATTTATTCATTTCTCACGTGTCATTGTAGACGTTCTCCGTCCTTCTCCCCTTTCCCCCTTTCCATCCCCCCTCTTCTCTTCTTCTCCTTCGTCCATTCTATACAACCGATGTATCCATTGGTCCATTCACTGTAACTGAGAAGGGAGTTAAAAAGGGATAGGGGTAATTCAATCGGTTATCTCTCTCCTCTCGATCCCTTCCTCCTTTACTCATTTCGTCCCTCCCATTGTCTAGTGTCTCCTTCCCTCATTTCTCTCTGTGTCTTCAAAAGATGAACTTAGAGGGAGGGAAGGGAAAGGGGGAGGGAGTGCAGTGTTCTTCCCATCCATTCATCATGGAAGTAGTCGACTGGAGAGGGAGAATGAGATAGAGGGAATGAAGGAAGGGGAGGGGCAAAGTAGATGAAGGACTCGAAATGGGAATGATAATGTGATATTTGCAGATTATCTCATGTTGCATCATCAGAAGGAGATGTTAACTGTGGTCTCACTCTTCTTCCCTGTCCCGTCCCTCCCAATATATCTACTCTGGTATGAATTCTTCCCTTATTCTTTCTCCCGAGATAGCTCAAGTTTCAATGAAATAAAGGATTCGTGAGATAAGATGGAACCTTGATTGACTCGTCGTCGTTTCTCTCGAAGAGGAGTTTAGAAGAGGAGAGGAGTGAGGGAGGGGGAATAAGTATGGTCAAGGATATCTTGCAGTCCTCTTATCCACTTCTTCTCCTTTCTTCGAATGAATCCTCTCCTCAATCCATTCGAAATGTTGGATATTTTAATTTTAGCATCTACTCATTTTAAGTGACGCGAGGATAAAATATAGAAAAAAAATATATAAGAAAGAGGAACGGATAATATTTCAGGCTGCATCTCAAATTGCGAAGCCGATGGAGATTATGACTGAACGACAGTTGAAGGTGAGAGGAGAAAGAGAGAGAGAGAGAGGGGGAAGGAGAGGATGTGATCTATACCTCTTCAGGCTCGATTGTTTATGGAGAAGATATTGAATGATAAGAGGAAGAAAAAGGAAGAAGAAATAACGAAAGGAGTAGAAGGAATGGAAGAAGGAGAAATATTAGAGAGTGAAGAGAAGGAAGAAAGAAGAGGGAGAAGAGAAGGAAGAGGAAATAGAGAAGACAAGAAAGATAAAGAAAGGAAAGATGAAAAGGGAGAGAAGAAGACTGTATCTGCCTCATTCTTCGATGATCTTATTAAATCGAAGATGAATGAACTACTTAAGGAGACTGTACCTGGATCACTTGCGGTGAGGACTACGGTAGAGATATGGTAGATTGATTGAGAAATGATTAGATTGGGAGAGGAGGAAAGGGTGCAATTTGTCAGTGATGACCCTTTACACATGTGGGAATGGGAAATGGGCAATGCAAGAGTAACAGATGTTTCAGGTGGAAAAGAAGAATGAAGAGATTAAAGAGAGCAAACGAGCTGAAGATGAGAAGGAGAAAGAGAAGAAAGGGAAGGATGATAAGAGAGGAAAAGATAAGAAAGAAGAAAGACGAGAGAAAGAACGGTTAGTGAAAATTTATGCTTAGATGGAATTAGACGTGATAAGATATTGTGATATGAAAAATTATATTTACAGTGAGGAAAGGAAACGGAAGAGAGAAAAGAAAGAGAAGAAAAGAAGAAGTAGATCAAGGTGAGAAATAATACAAAAAGATTGGTTTATATTCCCATTATTGTAGATCATCATCATGTGACGAGAGAAGAAGAAGAAGGAGAAGAAGTAGATCAGCCAGTAGTGAACTACCATCCAAGTATGATTCATTCCCTCTCCCCATCCCCTTTCTCTCTCTCCCCTACTCCATTAAGTGATTAGAGGTGGTAGGAATTATTGTGAATAGAAGGATAAGACAAGTGAGGAAGAAGTTTCATTCGTGAGAGTTGAAAAGGGGAAAAGTGCAAGAAAGAAGGAAAGAATGAAGATTGGCGAAGTTGGAAGGAAAGGGGAGGGTCAAATGAGGATAGAGAGAGGGGGATAAACTCATAAAGGGATTCATTCCCCCTTGGGTTGACTTCTCTCTTCATTAGATGGTGAAGGGAGGGGGGGGGGAGGGGTTACATGAATCTATTCTTCAGTCTTCTCCCATCTTCTTCTCTTCAGATATCGTCGAAGGTGAATTCCCGCCCCTTTGAAGAGTGAAGAGAAGTCTTCTCCTCCTCTCTCTTCTCTCTTCTTCTCTTCTCCACTACGAGTCCTCTATTTCACATTTCGTTTGTTCATCATTGCTTGTACACTATAAATTTATATCATATCGTATGGTGTCGATCTCTTCACTCCCTTCTCATTCCATTTACACACACTTCCCTTCCCTCTTCCTCTTTCTCTTTCTTCCGTTCATCTTTTCGTGTTCCTGAACATGTTTACATGGATATACAGTAAACAGAGAGTTAA
This sequence comes from Pristionchus pacificus, assembly GCA_000180635.4. Taxonomy (NCBI): domain Eukaryota; kingdom Metazoa; phylum Nematoda; class Chromadorea; order Rhabditida; family Neodiplogasteridae; genus Pristionchus; species Pristionchus pacificus. The sequence continues at coordinate 10,492,999 of CM026577.1, forward strand.
TTGGTTGATTTTCCCTTTCTTTCCATTCTTCTTCTAATTCTCCCGTGGGAATGAATTCAGAATCCTCTCCATCAGTAGAAGGAAGAGGGAGGGACATCTCTATATCCTTCTCTTCAATAGAAAAATTCATTTATTGTTCATGATGGACTTCCGATTTATTTCCTATTCTCCACGTTATGCATCGCTAAAAAATCTGTTCGAATGAATGATCAATGACAAAATTCGTTGTAAGGGAAATCAATTATTAGATTACCATGAGATATGTAGGATGATCTTTGGCCTCCCTTCCTCTCTCTCTCCCCCCTCTTCTCTCTTCGATTCTTCAGTGACTGTTGATTGTGTAGACACTCTTCTCTCTCCATTCTCATCTTGAAGATATCTTCGTTTCCTTCTTTGAACTTCCTTTCTCTCCTCTATCTTATTCATTGATCATATTAAGATGGATGGATCATCCTCTCGAGATGGAGATATTCGATCATTCTTCATTCATGATAATAATCCTCTTCCCATTTCATTCGTTTCTTCCTCTTCCGGTTTGTTTAATTATATATTGGAAGAAGTCTAGACTGAATTGTTATCCAGTCTACTGTCAATTTTGAAAAGTGAGAAGAAGATCCTTGAGAGTTCACACCTCTTCCAAAATTAAATCTGCAGAATAAAATTTCTTATGTTCAGTGATGATATCTCGAGGAGATTCAGTGTCATCAATGAATGATGGTAGGTCACCCCCCCCCCCTCCCCCCTCTCCCTTCCCTTCCTCCATTAGATGATTCTCCCATTCACTCCTTCCACCATTTCAAGAGCTAAGCGAGGATTCCAAAGGTCTTTAGTCCAGAAGATTTCTCTTCCTTTTTATCTTCTCTTTCTTCTTTTTTCCATCCCGGGTATACAAATATAATCTCTTTTGGGGCCTGGAGGAGTGGAGGGAAAGAAAGAGTTCGTGTGATTTGTAAATCGAGTGAATCGTTCCGAAATTGAATTGAAGCGAGAGAGAGAGAGAGAGAGAGAGAGAGAGGAAAAGGCAAGAGACGACCCCCTTTAGGGAGATGAAAATACAAGAGAAGAGAGGGAAGTGAGGAGGCATGTCTGAAGGAGGAGGAGGGGGTCAAAGGGGAATGAATATTATTGATTGACAGGAGATCGATCAGAGAAAGAACGACATTTTCTTCTTGCTTGTGAGAGAGGAGATATCGGAAGTGTGAGGAAGACATTAGCATGTGCAAGAGAAGAACGACTCGATATCAATTGTGTCGATCCATTGGGAAGGTAAGAAAACAAGTCTCTTTGTCAATTCCACTTAACAATTTATCATATGGAAATCATTCAAGTTGAATAGTGAAACAGTAGGAAGAGTAAAGTAATCGATATATTGTGTCACTGTATCCGTCCATCTTTTCTTCGTAAGAGAGAAGTATCATCAAACAATTCTCATCAATTACCCATCCATTCATTTCTATCCCGATCATTCCTTCACAAAACAAAAGTAAATGAAGAGTGGAATCCCTCAATTTCCCTTCGTAAACAATGGAAAAGGGTTCAAATTGAATAGTTTCTTCTTCTATTCGTTCCCCTTTCCATTCAAAATTGATGCCTACATTGTTCAGATTAAATATTTATTCAATTCGTTCTCCTCCATTCATAACCTCTAATTACATGACTCAAATCCATTCAGATCGGCTCTTCTCATTGCTGTTGAGAATGAGAATATCGAGATGATAGAAGTTCTATTGGAGGAAAATGTTGAGGTGACCAAAACTATACTATAAGAAAATACATCACTCATATTTTCTTCCTTTGATCCATCATTTCTCATAATCTTTCGAATATGCAATCTGTAGTGGGAGTGAATGAGTGTGGAAGTATCGTGTCTTCCTTCTTCCTCTTTTATTTTCTTCTTTCTCACACTTCACCGTCATTTCAAATGAAAGAAAAGATGGAAATCCCTGGATGATCCCCATTCACCTCCTTCCACATTCTCTTCCCTTATTTATTTATGCTGAAACCATAGAACAATTAGAAAACGAAATATGAAGAAGTTCTTCCTTTTTGAGAATGATTCATTTCAGACCGGAGATGCAATTCTTTATGCAATCGAAGAGGAAAATGTAGAAGCAGTGGAAATATTGATTAGTTATCTTGAGAAGATCGACAAATTTAATCCTGAGGTGAAGAAAGAAGGGGATTTAAGAGAGAAGGAAAGAGGGTGGAAGGGATTAAAAATGAGTGGATCAAGTGTGAATTGAGATGAAGAACGGAAGAATGGATAGAAATGGAAGAGAAAGACAAGGGTCATTCGATTGCAGACTCAAGGAGTGGAGATCAATGAACATTCGGCTTTCACTCCTGATCTCACTCCTATTATTCTCGCTGCTCACAAAGATAATTTCGAATGCTACAAACTACTTTATGACAAGTAACTACTCTCATTATATTCAATTTCTCTCCTCCTACATCAAGCAAAATTGTGAACAATTCATTCAGAAAAGCGACTATTCCTCGACCACACGATATAAACTGCGATTGTGAAGACTGTGAAATAGTGAGATCGATTCTTTCCTTTCGTTCTCCTCTGAATCAATATATATCAGGCTCGAGAGGACGATTCTCTTCGATTGTCACGAGCTCGATTGAATGCATACAGAGCACTGACTAGTCCATCTCATATCTGTCTCCATGCATCGGTAGGAGAGAAGGAAGAGAGAGAAGGTAGGACTTACTCATTTGAGGATCCGATTCTGTACGCATTCGAACTATCGTGGGAATTGAGACGATTGTCGTATATTGAGAATGAATTCAGACAAGAATATCAGGTATGAAGAGAGAAGAAGAAATTAATGAGATCTTGGAATCATTACAGGAGTTGAGTCAGAAGTGTCAGAAGTTCTCAGTTCAAATGTTGGATCAAGTGAGAGGAGCCAAGGAATTAGAGATCATCCTCAATTATAATACAAAGACATGGGAGGAGGTACGGTAATGATTAGGGCTGTCAAGACGAAGAATCCATCTCATTATTCCTCATGCTCCCTCATCAGTCTAAGTCGTGAGTGTGCACTCGAAATGAAGAGTTGAATTCTTCACCATGACAACCCTTGTATTGATACGGTATAAGAGAAGAGTAATCGATTAAAGGTAACAACGAAGAGTCATCATCTATCGGAGACTCTCGCTAGACTGAAGTTAGCTGTGAAAATGAGACAGAAGAAGGTATTCCATTGCCCCCTTTAATTCCTTTCAATTTGTTTATTAGTTTGTGTCTCATCCAAATTGTCAACAACTACTCGCTGATATATGGTATGAAGGACTTCCTATTAGAAATTCAAATATCTTCATCAAGGTTACCTTTCTTATCTAATCTTTTCATTCTCACTTCATTATTTTATTTCAGCTTCTCGTAATAATCTCCGTAGCTTTGGCTTTTCCTCTCTGGTCAATTATCTATCTCATAGCTCCTAAATCGAGAATTTCTGCCTTCGTTCGTAAACCATTCGTCAAATTTCTCTCTCATTCAGGAAGTTATTGTTTCTTTCTCTGTGAGTGAATGATCTTTGATCTCTGATCTAATGTTCTCTCTTCTCAGTTCTTCTTATTCTGGCATCTCAACGATTGGATAGTCTCGAGAATATATTCGGGAAATATTCAGGAGAGAATCCAGAGAGAAAAGAAAGAAGAGGACCTGAACCAACTATTATTGAATTGGCTATTCTTTCATGGGTATTTGGTAAGTGATGGGAAGATGAATAGAAGAGATCAATCGATTGAAGGATTAATCTGGGTGGAGATCAAACAATTATGGGACGAAGGAGTTGTTGATTACTGTCACAATCTATGGAATATTCTCGATTTCATCACTAATTCTCTCTATCTTTCTACTTTCGCATTGAGAACTGTCGCTTATTTCATGGTGAAGAATGATGCAAAGAGAGGATTTACAATGCAATTACCAAGGAGCAAGTGAGAATAATTACTCAGTGAATACAATGGAAGGGATTCCTTTAGATGGGATGCATGGGATCCCACTCTCATCTCCGAATGTCTCTTTGCAACTGCCAATATCTTCTCTTCACTCAAACTTGTTCATATATTCACAATCAATCCTCATCTTGGACCCCTCAAGATCTCATTGGGTTAGTTCTTTCCATTGGAATGCAATAAAAGATTGTCCATCTCAGGTCGAATGGTTATCGATATTCTCAAATTCTTCCTTGTCTATTGTCTAGTTCTCTTTGCATTCGCATGCGGGCTCAATCAATTGATGTGGTACTACTCCAGTATAAGAATTAAGGTATGAAAACTATCAAAAGTGTCACAATTTACTAAATGTGGGATATTTACAGGAATGCGATGAATATCGTACAACAACAAGAAATATTTTGAGTCTTGATGAAATTGATTTGATAACAAGAAAGAAAGGAGAAAGCTGCAATGAGAAGTTCACTTCTTGTGCCAGGTATATGAACTCTATAAAAAAGGATAGAATGATCTCACGAAATCCATTTTTATCATTCCCTCCACTATTTTTTTGGAATTAATTAGTGAATGTCAGTCAATACAAGACGATGGAAACTCTCTTCTGGTCAACATTCGGAATAATTGACTTAGACTCATTCGATATTCTAGAAGACCATGTAGCCATCCAATGGACAACCAGAACTATATTCGGTCTGTCTCTCTCTCAGAGGATGGATTGAGATAAGAATATAATCACTCTCGATCCTTCCTTACTCTTGTTCGTCTTTCTTCTCCATTTCTTCCATTCCTCTTCTCAATTCAGGAACATATTCCACAATCTCAATCATAGTCCTTCTCAACACTCTCATTGCAATGATGGCTAATTCGTATATGAATATTTGGGTCCGTCTATCACTCTTCTCTTTCTCTTTCTCTCTTTCCACATTCACTTCTCTTTTGCTTGCACTATTTCATTTGGTTGCGTCTTGGGGAATCGCTTCACTTCACAGCTAACAGTGCACTGCGACTTACAGTATCCTACAGTACTCTTCGTCCCTACCGTATCCCTTTCTCTCTACAGTATCTATCACACGGTGGAAACTCTATTCTGGGCGATCTTCGGTCTGGTTGATCTGGAGCATTTCCATCTCTTCGATGATCATTATGTATCTGAATGGACAGGGAAGACAATCTTCGGCAGTTATTGCTGTTGTTCAATAATCGTCCTTCTCAATATGCTCATTGCAATGATGAGCAACAGCTACAGTTATATTTGTGTGAGCACTGCTTAATTCACTCCCCATTCCCCATGGGAAGGAATCGAAGGGAATACAGAGAGATCATTCCCTTCCATTCCTATCTATCGCTTCCCTCAGTTATCTCTCATCAACGAACAATGAGATTTTCCAATGCTCCCTTTCAGAATCAAGCTGATGTTGAATGGAAATTTGCTAGAAGTAAATTGTGGATGGAATACTTTGACGATACAGGTAAATAGATAGGAAAAAGGTGAAAAGGGATAGTGATTTATTCAGCTACTCTTGCTCCTCCATTCAACATGGTTCCTTCACCCAAAAGTTTCTACTACACTCTCAAATGGATTTGTGATCGATTCTGTAATTGTTCAAAGACGATTCAAGCAGGAAAACAGAAGAGCATTCGAGTAATCACTTCATCTTTCTCTTTATATTTCAACTAGCCCCCTCCGGGGGCTAGTCCTCCGGAGGCCCCTGCCGGGGGCTGGGGCGAGCTACGCTCGCCCCGTTCCGCGGTCATCTCGCGCCCTTCGGGCGCTCGCCGACCGCTCCGCTAACTGCGCGCGACGCAGAATGATTTTCAACTCTCCCCTCTCCCCTCCCTCTCTCGCTAATCCAATTTATTTCGCTCGATTCGGTCGCCAAGAAAATATCAAATAGCGTTCTAATATAGGTGATCGATCGATAATCAAATTCATTCCAGACTCAAAAGATCATAAAAGTAGTGAACGAACGCGAGAATAACTATAGGGTGAGAGTTATTTACTATCTTTCAGAGAACACTAACCAAACTGACAGAACAAGAGGAACTATTCATGGTATTTTCCCTAGTATCGTCAATCTATCTCTCCTCTATCTATAATTGCTTATTGCATGTACTGTAGTCCAGCGAATGAGTCGATCCTGTAGTCATGTTATCATTAATAGGCATCCATCGAGTACAGTATTTCATCTACTATTTCAGTTCGTAACTCGCAATCTCACGAAGAGATTCATCGCTCAAACTCAACGATTGAAACAACAAAATATGGGAGTGAATGAGGTATTTCAAGTATTGAAGAGTATGACTATCATGAGATATCCTTTGACAGGATGATATCTCAGAGATAAAACAAGATATTTCTGCATTCCGATTTGAATTACTTGGAATTCTTCGAACTGCGGGATTCCACACAGGACACAATGATATGAATCAGAAGACATACTGTAATTGAACATATAAGGCGGTCTCAAGTCAAATTTGTCAGAAATGAAACTTTTTCAATTTTAAGACGGCCGCATCGCCCCCTCCCCTTCGCCAAGCAGGCGATGCGGCCGTCTTAAAATTAAAAAAGTTTCATTTCTGACAAATTTGACTTGAGACCGCCTTATATTATCGACTATCTCATGATTGATAATTATAGCTCGGAATAAGAAGAGAACTGCAATGGCAGAGAGAAGAATGAAGAAAGGACTCACTGAATTTAATATTCCCGTTCCTGAGAGTTTCCAAGCATCGAGAAGACAAAGTGTTGCTACTGGAGAATCGTTAGTGCAGAAAATTGATCTTTGATCTCTCATCCACTTCAGAAAGAATGGAACACCATTGAGACTACCTCAATTAAATTGGAGGAAATTGAAGAAGAAGGTATGCTGAAGGAAAGTTGGAATATTGAAGATTGTTCTAATTCAGGTTTCATTCAAATATCCTTCATCAAGTTCTACTCAATCTCCATTGACAACTTCTTCACCCTCTTCACTCAAAGTAATCACTTTATTATCTAATCTTTTCATAATTTCTTCATATCAGACTCCCTTCGATAAGTCAGCGTATCTCAAATCGAAGTCCTTCGATGCTGGCAATTCCTTCTGTGTAGGACCAGAGATTCCGTATAGAAAGTGAATAGATTTCTCATTCTACCGTAATCTCTTTTTCTTGTCAGGACCACTCAAATTGGACATGATCGTCCTCGTCTTCAGAAGCAAGTGGCTCGTCGACCAAGTGAAGATACAATGTTGGAGATAGATGCTGATGTCGATGCACTTCTATGAATCGATTCATTACCATATCCATCTCATACCATCATCTCTCTCCCTTCTCCATTCCACTTCCCATCACTCTTTCATTCAATACAACTACAGTTAGCCAAACTTCGGATTGATTTCCCAGTGAAACTCACTATCATTTATGTTTCTTTCTCTGTTTTTTTTCCTCAAATCATCACGCAATCATATCAAATTGATTTATTTACGTATTAGTAGTGAAGAGGCAACAATAAACTCGTCTAATATCGACCCGAATTCGAGAGAAACAAAATCAATAACAAACAAACTATCTATTCCTACATATCTCTATAAACAAATCTAATTCTTCAGTACATTGAAAAATGCTTCTTTTGGTATTTGAACATTTCCAATTTGTTTCATTCGTTCCTTTCCTTTCTTCTGATGACCAAGTTTCTTATTCAATCTCTCCATTCCTCCTTTACCGAAATTTCCCTTTAGAAGTTGAGTGAAATCTGCAATCAATTTTCGAATGACTACAGTCTACAGAACAACAATTCCCTCTACCGTACCTCTTTTCATAGGCGCAATAACTGTAGACGCGAGACTTTTCTTCGATTCTCCCACTGTTGCTTTGATAGTCACCTGTAATCTTCCCATTCATTCCCTTTCTCTTTCTTCTTCTCACGGTGAGAATCTCACCTCAAATTGTTGTCTTGGTATTTCTTCCTTCAATCTTCTTACCATTCGTTTCGCTTTTTCTGCTGCAGTGGAAGATCGAACAACTTGAGAGAACTCGGGAATCTGAGAGGGAGAAATTCATCCCTCTTCCTCTCTCTCACCTCTTTCCCATTGATGGACACTGTCATCTTAATCAGATTCGCATCGTCATATCCATCTGCTTCATAGTCAAATGATGCCATTCCTGAATTAAGAATCATGGAAAAGATCAAAGATCACTCATTTACCTGAGGTTACCCGTTTTAATCTCTCGAAGAAATCGGTGATAACTTCAGCAAGAGGAAGTCTCCATAACAACTGGAACAGATGATATTGATATAGAAATTCATTTAATAATAAATACCAATAATCGATTCTCATCAATGGACGAAACATCCGCTCGAGATTCAGTGTAGATTGAATGGACTTGACCAAGCATTTCAGAGGGAATCACTATTCGAACCTCAATATCATAATTGAGCAATATGTTTAAGGCTGCTAAGAGAGCACGAGGAATGAAGAAATGCATTCTTCATCCTTAGTGTCAGTAACATAAGTCATACCTTCACCATTGGCTCCATAAACTTTTCAATATCTCCTTCATTGGGGAATTTAGATGCATCGAGTATTCTTATCTCTCCTTCTCCTCCATACCTTTTCTTTCGAATCGTCTCATTATCCTCAACATAAAACTGTTTTAATGTCCTTCATTAATCTCAAACCTTAATAGTAGCCCTGAATTCGACTGAAGGTTGGGTAAGGATTACGGTAGAATCATACTCTTGTTCCAGTCGAGAAGCGAATATTTCCATGTGTAATACTCCCAAGAATCCAACCTCAATTACCATATCGATAAATGAAACTACCGTTCTCTCCTACTTTCCATCCGAGACCAAGGGCGCGACTTGAATCAGGTTGGATGACGACAGAAGAATCATTCAATGCCAATCTCTCCACTGCTTGCTTCAAACTCTCATATTCACTGGTCTCAAGGGGAAAAAGACCAGCGAAAAGAGTGGGTTGCACCTTACGAAATCCTTCGAACGGAGTGATCTAAACGGAAAGAGAGTTCAATAAAGTTCTACTTCTCCACTTACCGTATCTTTTGGAGTGACCGATTCGAACAAAGTCTCTCCTACTCTCGCTTCCCCTGCACTCTTCATATTGCAGATTACATATCCTACTTGACCTGCATAGAGAGAAGAGACAGGGATCATCTCTAGTCGCATGATTCCCACCTGGAAGAGGGGAGGATTACGGTAGAAGGAGAATAATGATCTCTCACTTCTTGCACTTCATACTCTTTATCTCCATGGAAGGAACGAATCTTACTTCCTCTTCTTATCTCACCCTCCTTCACCAATATAAGTGCGATAGCTCCTCTGCAAGGTGTCATAATTAGAAATTAAAAAAGATCAAAGATCACCTGAAATGGTCGAAGTATGAATCGTAGATGAGGGCTTTCAATGGAGTCGATAAACTTACAGAAGGAGGAGGAATCCTCTCTATCACCTATAACGACAATCAATATATAATTAAAAAGAATAATTAAACCTTGTCCAGTATTCCATCTACGTTGAGCCCATTCTTTGCAGATATTCGAAGAATTTCATTCGAATTGAAATCGAAAAGGTTTTTCATCTGAGTCTCTACCTGCAATGAACCACTGAATGTGTCTTGACCACACAATTCCGAACCTCATTCACATTCACTCCTTGGATGTCTACTTTGTTGATTACAGGAATTATAGTAACATTCCGTTCGAATGCCAGCCAGAAGTTTGCGATACTTTGAGCCTGTGCATAGTGAGTATTGTAAATATCTCGGTTACGAAACGAATGATTCGAGAGCATAGTGCTGTATGAAAAGAAAGAGCAAGGAAGAGAATGTATCTACCTGAACTCCTTGATTGGCAGCGACGAGAAAGAGAATTCCGTCACAAACAGCAAGAGATCGAGAGACTTCCTCTGTGAAGTCGGCATGGCCAGGAGTATCAATTAGATTGAGAAGATGACCCTCAATGGGATAAGATACGGTAATCACTGACCTACCAACAAGCGGATCTACCAACAAGAATGCTCACTTTGTACGGAAGTACAGCAGTTTGTGCCTTTACTGTGATTCCTCGCTCTTTCTCCACTTGAAGTGCATCCATAAGTAATTTCTCCTTCTCTCCTTTCCTGATTACTCCTGCGAAATACACCAATTAATGCTCAAAATTGAAGGAAGGAATACAAAATGTATTGACTCACCAGCTAATTCGAGAAGTCGATCTGCCAGTGTGCTCTTCCCATGATCTACGTGAGCCACGATTCCGAAATTCCGAATCTTGTCAGGAGTAAACGAGGATAAATCAAGAGTTTTTGTGGGATCATCAGGCCGAAGTGAAGAATACAATCGTAGTGATCGATTGTATCGAAACACTCTGATCAACATCCTGAGAAACGAATGAAAGCTGTTGAGAAACAAATAGAATAAGCAGGATACAAATATAATTAATATAAAAGCAAGTAAAATGTTTAGACATCGAAGTTGCTCTGCCAGAGCGCAGATCAAAGTGCTCTGGCGCAAAAGTACCGTATCTACATCTCTAATTGTGAGGACGATCGCGAATTGAAAGTCGCTGTTGTTTTTATCGATTTTTTCATACCATAACTCAGCTTTGATGTTGATTTCGTGTTGCCTGAACGAGGTGCTAATTCTTTTCTTTGTATTACCAGATAGCCGATCTCATGCCGTTTTCGTCAGCGGTGCCTTCCTCGTTATGAACAAAGCAGTATCCTTTATCAATCGAATAAAGAAAAGTTCTAATGGTTAGTCCTCCAGATTCATGATGTTTTCTTCAGAAAAGATTTCAGGTAACTCTAATATCAGATCGGTAAATGATTTTGTTAAGGATTCCGATGAAAGTCAAGGTATTCGACTTTTCACTGAGATTTCTTATCTTTTTGTTCTCAGTTGTTTTGAACAACTCTGTTCACAGTCGACACGTTCGATTAGCACATTCTCTCAATTGTTTACTTCTCGACCCATCGGCTATCTCTTACTTCATACATTTCTTCGAAGACTCAGGTGATATACTATTTTGTTTTCTTATGTATTTTAATTGTGTACAATATTAGGAAAAGTAAATCTGATCAACTTCTGGATTCACGTGAGGAGTTTCAAAGATTCAACTTCTATCAAGAATGTTCCTATGACGGGTAATTCTGATTTCTTCGTATTTAATATGGTATTTGTTCCTGTACAGGTCTTCTATTGTCTGATGCACGTAGGATATATGAAAAATATGTAGACGAACAGTCCAGACATAACATCGGACTACCAAAGCGCATGGCACTTTCAATGAAAGGTTGCTTCTATATTCTATATTTGTTACATACTTGTCTCTTTCAATTGGAAATCAATTGGGATATTATCTCCCTCACGATTGATTTTATTTTCTTTTTGAAACCTTTGACGTTTTCCCAGAAAATATCGACAAAGAAGCTGTCGACGATGGTATTTTCAATGAAGCTCAAGATTTCGTTTACCATCTGTTCAAACTGAGGTGAGAGTATATAAAGGAAAATCGGAAATTGTCGATTTTCAGATACTTTGATGAATTCAAACAGTCTATCCATTATAAACGGCACGAATTGGATGTTCTACAAAATACGACTTTCGATTTAGAAGATCTTATGTATTCTCAAGAACTTCTTCCCGTTGTCATGGAGGTATGCCCTACCTCAAATTCACCATTATTATTATTCCTTTCAGGTTGTTAATGACGATTTCGATCGAAATCGAATTCAATTCATAATCGCAGTTCATACATTCGAAGATTCGAGTGATGGGACAGACGAAGAAATGGAATCGGATGCTATGGCCATTTATGAAAGGTCAGATTCCCCGGGATAGTTCAATAGTAATCTCTTCATTGTAGATACATCTCCCTGCAAGCCCGTATGCCCATTCAGATATCTGATTCTGCCCGTACTCAAATCGAATCTCTCATTTGTACTCATGATGGGAAACCATCGAAACATTGTTTCGATCTTGCGAAGAAAGGAACACTCGCAGTGCTCTCTCGCGTATGTTCAATGGGTGGAGACATTTCATTTGATATTTGTTATTCCAGAAGTATCGAGACACTATCAATGAATCGACTTCTTTCATTGACTACATTAAAGATCTACATTCAACTATTGAGAATACGATAGAACTTCCCTCCATCCATAATAGAAGAGGAAGAGATGACTCGCACAGGTTGGTATTCCTATATTGAGAATTGTATAACGACAAATATGAATCATCAACAAGAAATGAAATTACATCAAGGATGCTTCGGACTACAGTAATCTTGTTGCAGTGGTACTTCGTCATCAAACGGGACTACTGTATCTCTTCTTCGATCGAATGAATATCTTGAGAGGAGATGGAGTACTTCATCGACTTCTACTGCCGTTAATTCCATTGTGAACTCACCTCGAACATCGTTAGTCTTTACTCATCTTCTCACTTATCATCTCTCATCATCATCTCTTGAATGGTATTCTTTGCAGTCGTCTAGCAGAAGTGGATGAATTGGGTAGATATCGTCCTCTATATGATAATTCGTTAGTATCAATAAGGAAAGAAGGAAAGCTAAAGGAGAAATTAAGAAAGTGAGTAATCTGTTAGTTAAAATAGTTTGATTCTTGCTAATTGAAAAACTTATCTTTGAATATATTTGTAGATACGTGGATAAGAATGGACTTCGTGAAGAAGAAATGGCAGACGAAGTAGCAAGAAGTATTATTGCTGATGTTATCGCATCTACTAACATTAAGAAACACTAATTTATTACTTTTTGGTTGTCATTTTTCATTGTATTTAGTTAATAGTTGAGAGCTTTTACAAATTTGGCATTTTAACATATAAGCAGCATAATTGCAGTAACTCCGGAGGCCCCCTGCCGGGGGCTGGGCGAGCTACGTTCGCCCCGTTAGCTCCGCGGTCGTCTCGCGCCCTTCGGGCGCTCGCCGACCGCTCCGCTAACTGCGCGCGACGCAGAATGATTTTCAACTCTTCCCTCTCCCCTCACTCTCTCACTAATCCAATTTATTTCGCTCGATTCGGTCGCCAAGAATATATCAAAACGCGTTCTATTATAGGTGATACCCCGGGTAGCTAATTCTTGAATAGTTTCGTATGTACAGATTATTGCATTCCATCAGGTTACGGTGATTTGAAGCGCACTATCAATTTGTCACTCAATAGTTCTCATTCTGATGTACTATAGTTTTCACGTCTCATTCCTTCTCGATTCCTTGCCAAACCTTGCATTGTTTTTCTCTCTGTTTTTCTCTAAAGAAAGAGAGAAGAAGAGGAGATGAAGCATAAATGTGTTCTTCTCCCGAATATCTTCATTTCAGCGAGGAATATCGCATGACTAGGTATCTCCATCCCAATCATATTACCTCATTCAATTCCAATGTCATACTCTACCATTCGTATTACATTCCTTTCATTTCACTACTCGCAATCGTTCCGTCTCCACTAATTTCTCTCATTATTTGGGATAGAATTGGCGTGCAGATAATTGAAATCCAATTGTAAAAAGTGTAATAGAAAAGTATGGTTTCTCTCGACACGTAACACATTTAATGTCTCTTCTTCTCTCTTCTTCTTTCCATCCCTCGATCTCATCCAATCTAACCTTTCACCTCAATGAGGAAACGAGGCGAAAGTAGGGAGTATCTCCTACATTCTCAACCATCTCCATCAATAGTATATGACTGAAGAGAGAGAAAGAGAGTGAAGAGGTGCCATCCATTGAGTCTTCTCTTCAGTATCAATCAATGCCCTCCCTTTCCCTTGTTTCTCCTTATCTCAATTCGTTCTTTCATCATTCGTGATTCTCTCTCTCTCTCTCTCTCTCTCATCTATTGACAGTTGTTACTTTTGTGTTTGATTTGAACTCTGTTGCGTCTCTCTCTTTCACGCTCCCCCATCTGTTCCTTCCTTCCGTTCCCCTGTGAATTCCTCCACTGATCTACCGTATGATCTGCAGATGGGCATTATCGATAACGCTTATCTGTTAATTCCAGATTAAATACATCTGACGATAAAGTAATCTATTCTCTTTCTTCGATGGAATACCGTCGACCTCCCATCGACAAAGGTTATTTCTACTTCTTATTCCCACTTGATGCCTCTAGGGAGAACTTTCCTCTGCGTCTCTATTCTTCCCTTGAATGGAAGTAGTAGTTCTAGTTGTCTGTCACTCTCACCCCTTCTCACTCCTTCTCTCCAGCTTCAACTTTCACCCTTCAGATGCTGATATGGAAGATTGGAATTCATTAATCGTTCCTCTTGGTGGATCCGTTCTCGTTTGTGCATTCTGCTATTTCCTCGGAAGGAATGAATATTCGGTGAGTATCTCTCGTCATTTCATTTCTTTGCCTTCATGGGAATATTCCTATAGAAAGTCGACTTGTCTGGTGTTCTTTCCTGTATTTGCTTTCTTCTGTTGGCATGGTAGTTGTGACTCATCCCCCTTTTTCTCCACTTCTCCCCTTCTAATTTCCTTCCAATTCTCTCACTTCTCACGATAATCAGTCACTCTCTGTGTCATTCTCGTCAGTAGTAGAATAAGCTCATTCCCAAACGGAAAACAATGAGAAAGAGAAGAGGAATGCAGCATATTCCCCCTTTCTCTCTCCGAATAGAGAGTATCTAGAACCGATAGGAAGATGGGAAAGAAAAGGTTGTCTGCACTGATTGAGAGGGACAGAATATCAAATGGATAATTTATCTTGTTTCTCCTTCAGATCTTCTGGTTGGTCGTCATCGTCATTTTCAATGTAGTCAAGAGTTATCTATGGAAAAAGAGAGAAACGAGGTGAGATCGAATCTAATAGGGGAAACAATACAATAGATATGGCTAATTGCTTCATCTCCATCTTGTTGGAGTATTCCATCTAAATAGTGTCTCATAATCAGATTGGTGTCATTGCGAGCAGCTCGAATGAGAGAGAGGGAAGTCATCACAGCTCAATTGGCTGATCTTCCCGCATGGGTTCAATTCCCCGATACTGAAAGAGTCGAATGGCTTAATAAGGTATGCAATATTGATTCGTTTTAGTATGAGAGACTGAGTTGTAGTAACTGACTACTAGTCGTAGACGGAAGGAGTGAAGATAATGTCTTGCAGGTGATTCAGCAGTTGTGGCCGTACATAGGAGAGTACACCAAAGTATTCATGCAGGATATTATCGTCCCCCAGGTCAGAAAGAAAGAGGGTAACATTTTTTTTTGTAGAAATGAGAAGCTAAAACTTCTTTATGGATTCAATTGATTTAGTTTATTGTAACCTTGAAAATAAGCTCATTAGAATACATTGAGTGTCTCATTGTAGGTGAAGCAACAAATCAATGTCTCATTGTAGGTGAAGCAACAAATGCCCGCCATGTTTAAGAGTTTCAAGTTCACGAAAATGGACATTGGAGATTTGGGATGCAGAGTAGGAGGAATCAAGGTACGCTAATCAGTGATACTCGATTGTGTGAGGGATTGATCTTTGATCTTTCCAGGTGTATACTCACAATGTTGGTCGTGATCGAATCATTGTGGATATGGATGTAGCCTATGCGGGAGATGCTGATTTCACTATTTCTTGCTGTGGATTCACAGGAGGAATGAACCAGATTCAAGTGAGTCAATGGGGGGAATTGTTTGGGAAAAAGCGATGTTCTCTCCCCCTTTTTCGTCAAACTCTCAAAGTCAAAATAAATGTGATGTAAACAGATATTACTACAGTGCGAAAGTACGAGTATGATAGTCACGTGAGTAGAAGAAGAGATGTGATAAGAAATTAAATATATTTGCAGTTTTCTGGTAAGCTTCGATGCATTCTGAAGCCTCTTCTACCATATCCTCCGATGGTAGGAGGAGTGTCGGGAACCTTCCTTGAAATGCCTGTAAGTACATTGGCTTATGCATCAGAAAAAAATGGCTCTATTCGAAAAAAAAAGAACAAATGGTTCAATTGATAAATTTGAGAAAGTAGACTTTAATCTGACTGGAATGGGCGAGATGGTGGAACTACCAGGATTGATGAATATACTCAGACAAGTTATCAACAGTCAGGTGAGACATTGTTCATTTCTTGCTGTATCGAAAATAATGTTACTATCTGAGTTGAGTAGATTAATCACTGTAGTAAACGATATGAATGAGTTCATTCAGATATCCGCTCTCTGTGTCGTTCCCAATGAAATAGTTGTTCCTCTCGCTCCCGATGTCGATGTCACTCAATTATTCTTCCCTGAACCAAATGTGAGCTATTCAATCTTTTTCCTTCGCTCTACATTCCATTTCGTGAAGAGTACAAGTCTATGATGACCGAATGAAAGACTCTTTCCTTCTCAGGGTCTCATTCGTCTTCGAATCATCGAGGCTCGTAATCTTGAGAATCGAGATATCTCATTTATCCAGAAGGGAAAGAGCGACCCTTACTGTGAAGTTCAAGGTAGGAGATTCAAATAAGGTTGAAGACAATTGTTTTTATTGCAGTTGGTTCTCAATTCTTCAAAACTCGAACAATTGACAACGATCTGAATCCAGTTTGGAATGAGACATTCGAAGCTGTAGTCGATGATGCCGATGGACAACATTTGAGGTGAGAGAGGAGAGGGAGGAAGGGGGGGGGGGGGAGGGAGGGAAGAAATCCCCTCTGCAGGATCGAATGTTTCGATGAAGATAGAGGACAAGACGAAGAATTGGGACGATTGAATGTACCACTCGCCCATATTCGAGATAAGGGAAAGATGGATAAAGTGAGTGAGAAGGAGAGAGATCTCAGTCTAATCTTCATTCTCTTTAGTGGTTCCCTCTCGAAGGATGCAAACACGGAGATATTCATATCAAAGCATCCTGGTTCACACTATCAAATGATCCATCCCATCTGGAGAAGGTTTGTTATCTACTTATCCATTCCCTTTGATCTCTGATCTCTCTTATTCAGGAGGAATGGGAGGCAGAATGGTTACAGGCAGACAAACCAGTTCATTCTGCTCTTCTTCTCGTATTCATCGATAACATCTCTGATCTCCCTGTATGTATATACTCTTTTCAACTGCTAATTAGGGAATTGTATCCAGTAGTTCGAAAAGAGAATAAAGAAACCATTGATCTCACATTTTACAGTACCCGAAAGCGAAATTGGAGCCGTCTCCGTTCGTCAAATTGACTCTCGGAAAGCAGGAGAAAAATACGGCAGTTAAGGTTAGATTGGATATGGGAAGTGTAATATCCACATGATAATCTCTCCATTCAGACGAAGACCGTCAATCCTCTCTTCCAACAACGATTCCAATTCTTCGTCAAACATCCCGCAGGACAAGAATTGAAGATTGAGGTTAGATTCAAGATATTTGAAATTAAAATATTAAATATTTGAAAGCACAATGCATCATGTTTTTGATAATTAATCTTTTGAAAACCCTTTTAAAATTCATTACACAATGAATGATTAATAATGTATTTTGTTATAGGGAATGGACGAAGGAACTCGTCGTTCTCTTGGTCTTCTCACTCTTCCTCTTTCTCTTCTTATGAAGGAACCAAAGATGGAAATGTATCAGACAACTCTCATGCTCTCACTCGGAGTTCATCAATCACCTATTGTCGTCACTGTCAGACTGAGGGTTAGTCCAGGGAAGAGAGGGGAAGGGGAGGAAGGGGTCTATCGTAATCAATACATCTTCTCATTCTTTCTATCTATCGTTTCTCTCAGTTTTTCAATGAAATTGCAGGGTTTTCAACCAGGACATTCCACCCTTTCATCCTCTGATGAGGCACTCTGAGTTTATCCTTCTATCTCTCATCTCACTCTTTTCCTTTCTTCCTTTTCAATCACAATCTAACAAATAGACTAATTGTGTGCTCACTACTAAACTGTCAGATCGATTCTCTTGTGGTGTTATACAATCCATTCTAGTCTTCTTCCTTGGTGCTATGCTACATTTCATTCTATTCGCATATTGCCACTATTCTCTCTTGAGGGTAGATTAATATATCGCCTCTCATGTCCCTCCTTTGTCTAGTCTTGCTAAGATCAATGGATCATTTGTCCATATCAGTCAATAAATTGAAAGTGACCGTCTCTTACTCGTGTTTCTCTCTGTTGAGTGCAAGATTACTGTAGTCATAGGGTACTGTATCGTAATGAGATCTTCTTTCAGGGACTAATCGCAGCAAAAGCCCGTCCTATCGATCCAAGTGAGATCGATGATGCAACTCTGCAGCACTATGCAACTGGGTCCTATATCGAAAGAGCGAATGGAGAACACTGGAGGGTACGGTAGTCACTGTGTCTTTGTTAAATGACGATGTGATTTGAAGGGAAGTGGAGATATTCCTCTGAATGTCACTAATGGAAATGGAATTCATTCCAATGGAAACAGTCCAACGAAGAAATTGATGGATGAGGTACCGTACTTAGTTAGACTATGGTATCTAATGGATGAATTGAATTGAAGAGTCTTCTATCTGCTCGAACTGGATCAGTTTCTTCTATTGCGAGTGATCACAAGAAGAAGAAAGGAATTGCAAAATTATTTGCGAAGAAGGAAAAGAATGGATCACTCGAGTTTGTTATTCCTTCCGCTATCCACTCAATAGGACGATATTTCAGACCTGGAAATGCACAAAGAGGAGAAGTGGAAATGGCTATTAGATATGTTGATGCAACTAGTCGATTGGAGGTAATATTGATTAGAAGGGAGAGAGGGAGGGATACGGTATTATTCCAGGTGAGACTCCTTCGTGCTCGATATCTTCGTCCAATCTCAAAAGAAGGAAAGGCCAATCCATATGTATCTTGTTGTCTCGTTCAAGTTGATGATGGAAAGATCATTGAAAAGAAGAAAACTGCCACTCTCACGAATACTCTCGAACCAGTCTACGATAATCAGTGAGTACGGTAGAAAGGAGGGGGAGGGAGGAATACGGTAGTATGTTATCAATTTATCTACGCTTGTATCTAAATATGATTCATTTTCAGTTTTGAATTCGCCGTAGCTCGTTGTGATCTGGCGAATTACAAAGTTGCACTGAAAGTAAAGGATGAAACGAATTATGGAATGCTAGCCAAGTATCCTTCCATCGGACATGTTAGTACACTTTCATTCAATACATTTGATCTTTGATCTCTATTCAGATTGAGATTCGACTCGATTCTCTTCCTAATCATCAACTAGCTCAGCAATGGGTCGCTCTACTCGCTGAGAGAAAATAGAGCATGTATTCAATTAACATTACTATCGATAGAAGTTTGATCTTATTATTATTATTCGTTGATTTAATTCTCTCCTCGTCTAACGGGTTGACTAATACTGCCGATAATGAAACTGATGAAGTTACGGTACTGTTGAAATGGTTTATTTGTACATTGTATGCTGTAAAATGAAGAAGTTTTATGATACTGGACTATCTACAATAGAGTACAATGAGAAGTGGGAAAGAGAGAAGGAAATCAGTAGACCTGTCCCATCTTGTATTCCTTTCCAGGGTAGCATCTATCGAGACACTCCTGAGTGAAGCAGCAAGTCTGAAAGGGGGATATCGATTGAGAGAGAGAGAGAGATAGAGAGGGAGAGTGATCTACCTTCTCCTTCTTGAAATTGACGAAGCTGCATCCCTTGGCACAGCAATCCT
Organism: Pristionchus pacificus; assembly: GCA_000180635.4. Classification (NCBI taxonomy): domain Eukaryota; kingdom Metazoa; phylum Nematoda; class Chromadorea; order Rhabditida; family Neodiplogasteridae; genus Pristionchus; species Pristionchus pacificus. The sequence goes on from CM026577.1 coordinate 10,512,588, forward strand.
TCTTCGATTCTTCGACCTTGACTGAAGAGGAGGGAATAGGAGAGGAAGGGGGAGAGGGAGTGACCTACCCTGATCAAGGAGACACGGATTTTCTTCCTGGCCGAATCTACAGTATAGATTCACATTCTTCTCGAATTTATCACAGCAGAAAGAAATGGAGATGAGAAGAGAAAGGACGAGAATGACTTTCATTGTTGAGAATGAAGAGGACTGAAGAAAAGGGAGGAAAGAGGGGGTTAAGAGGGGAAGAGAAGTCATCAATCAAATGAGAAGAAGAGACACAACAAAAACACTATAGAGGAGAATAGAATAACCAAGAGAAACTCACGGAATGATAAAAGAAAATCGGAAATGGAACGTTGTAATTTTTCAAAATCGCAGATCTTCAAAGAGAAACGAAGAAAGAATGCGAGTTGTGAAGAATTTTTTCAAAATAATAAGCAACATCAATATGTTATACTGTTGAGAAACCATTGATACATTTATAATGTTTATCATCTGTTTGAGTCGTAGGAGCAATACTCGTCAATAGGAATTGTTCGAGTTAGGAAATACAAGAAATAAGAAACAATGAATTATCTCTAAACTATTATTGAACTGAAACACGCAGAATCTTTGAGTAATCAACAGTGAAGAAAAATGTAATTTGTAACCTTGCAATGAGCTCCTAGATGTGATAATTTCTCTAGTATATAATCAATGAATGACATCGAAAGAGAGAGATATCACATCTAGACTTCAATTGAAATTCATCTCAATTTCCTCTAACAAGAGCAATGAGTCCATCCTTATACGAACCAGAGCAATCGCCCTTGATCATCTTCTCCAATGGCTGATGGTACATTCCCTGTAATTATACACTATTCACCAATGCACTTCGATCTACTGTTTTCACAGATGTAAAATAATCTCACAAAAAATGAGAAAAGATCAATGGTTTAATATATAATAATATATCTGACCTCGAATGCAACTCTGACATCAGCCATATCAACTTCGCATCGAGTGACACATGCACGAATAAGATCTCCATCTCTCGTTCCGAATCCCTTAATACAATCAGTTATCGATCGATCGTCCCTCGTCTACCGTACCTTCATCGAATTATGAAGAAGAGTGGCGAAGTAAGCAGGCTTCGATCTCACTACAGCACATACAGCAAGAAGACCATCTCTGATATCACCAGAGAATTCATTCTGAATCGACTGCTCAATCGATCTATTACACACCTGAAAGAGAAAGAGAATGGAATACTGCACTCATCAAGTATCGATTACCTTGTGATATTCATCGAAAACGAGTCTAAGTTGAGCATAATTCTGAGAAGCGAGAATAGCATTGAATTGTGATTCATCTGTTCCCAATCTTCCTTCTCCTGCTTGATACAGCTTACGAGCATCGTGATTAGCACGGACTGGATCAACGTGCATACTGAATAGAAGAGAGTGAGAGATATTCATTCCCCCTTCAAATGATTACCTTTCGTCTCTTCCTCCTGCACAAAGAGACACGAGAAGTCTCTTGAAATGACCAGAAGTCTCTCCAATCAAATCTTTCTCGAGATCACTACCGTACCTACAAGAGAAAAGATTATTGATTGATAGAACAATAAACTCCTCACATTTGTCTGTATACATATCTCAATTCTCCGATCTGAGCATTCGTTCGAGTAGTCATTATCTCGATTAGAACTGACTCGCGAGTACCTAATCCCTGCAATTTATTACTCATTCATCTACTCCTATTGCAAATATTCCACATAACATCCGATTATAACGGAGGTCAACTGAATAAAGGTAAGACAGAACATATTCAATTCCAGACAAACACGGGTTCTGGAACACTTTTAAAAGAATGTGCATAGGTGAAAAGTGAAATGCTCACGAATGGAATATCGTCAAGTGGACTCTGTTCATGTGAACAATTACTAATTTTTCACCGGAGATCATTCCTTTCCTCCTATCTCTTACTTAGTGCATCCCCAATGCTCATCAATAATCAATGGTTTCCCCTCTTCTCCTAGTTGAAATAGTATCTCGTGAGTAACTCGTGAGAAAGATAGGTTACCTCCATAGCTTTTCTCAATTGCATGGCATCATATACGGGAGGTCTCTCCATCAGAGCGAGAACGAGATCTTCGAAGTCACCGTGAAGTTCCGATTTGAGATCAGCGAGAAGATCCTTTCCATACATCGTCTGCAATTATTATCTATTATTGAATCCCTTCAGATTTTCAGCCTAATTTCCGAAATTAGCAATGATTCTATCTCGAAAACACATCAGATTACGAGTCGATCTTTGAGAGGGAGAGTGGGGGAGAGAGAGGGGGGGGATGAATCACCTTGAATGCTCGTGCAATCTCCTGTCTCTGTCCATTAGTACGGGCACACAATACTTGGATCACCTGTAAACACTCCGATTATTGGACTGCAGTCAAAGAGAGAATGGGAAGAAGAGATGATCTGACTAGTCTCTATCCTCAATCTATCACAATAATATCGAATGGGAAATACCTTGTTATTATCACATCCGAATCCTTTCATTGCCTTTCTCAATGTCTCTGCATCAACATTTGCATTGAAGGCAGGATACGCCTTCACTGAGGGATTGCCCCACATTCCTGTAGAGAAAAACAGATCGATAAAAGGAAAAGAGAAGGAAGAAGAGTCATTCAATTCAAACTACCTACACTTATTCGATAAGGAAAGAGAAAAGTGGAAAGAGAACTATCTCAGTTTGAGAAAACAAATAGAATGGAGAAGGGGAAGGGAAAGAGAGAGAGGGTGGGGGGGGGGGGGGGGGAGGTTACGACTACATTCAGATGGTAGATTGGAGAAAGGAGAGATACAGAGAAATGGACTGAAGAGGGATGGGAGATTCGATTGAATGGATGGGAACTCTGGTGTGCGAATCCAATTTGGATCCAAGCAAAAATCCAAGTTGCGACCAGGCCTGGGGGCAACTTGGATTTTTGCTTGGATCCAACTTGGAAATCTGCTTGGATCCAACTTGGAAAGGGGTTACTGTAGCCTTCTTTTTTATTGATTGATAATATGAGATACAGTAATCTCATACAGTAACCAAAGGCTCCGCACGGTTAGACCATGTCGGGCCGGTCACATCCAAAATACGGTCCTACTGGGGACCGTAGACAGTCAATCGCACTCGTGCCCGAAGGCAGTCAAAACAGAGCTGCGAAAAAGGACCTTATAGGCAATGTGTGTGCTAGACGCGACGGGGCAAGAACTGTTTGGATCCAAGTTGGATTCCTGCTTGGATTCAAGTTGGGTTCCCGAGGCCGGGATACTGTACTTGGATCCAAGTTGGAAACCCCTTTTTACTTGGATCCAAGTTGGATTCGCACACCAGAGAAGAGAGAGAGGGGGGGGGGAGAGGGGATGGGAAGGGATGGAGAGGGGGTGAATGATTCACTCAACAGTCTCGTGAGAATAAGAGAGATAGGAGAGAGAGAGGTGATGGGAAAGGAAAACTCTCTAATGGGATGACCAAGGTCAAGATGATTTAGAAATGACTAAGTATGATAAGAGAAGGAAGAAGGGATAAGGGAGAAGCTTACCTTGTTGTTGACCGTATCCTTGAGTGAGAGGAGGAGCCCCTCCACCATTACCGTATCCACCACCGAATTGAGGATATGATGAAGGAGGAGGATATGTCTGTTGAGGATACGAAGGTTGAGATGGATATGATGATGGGGCAGAAGGATATCCAGGAGCTTGGGGATATCCAGGAGCCTGAGGGCATCCAGATGGAGCTGAGGGATATCCAGGACCAGAGGGTCCGGAGGGATATCCAGAAGGAGGATAGGGGGCAGAACCTCCTCCCACATTGAATCCAATTGAAGGTCCTCCAGTATCACCGGCGGAAGGATAGGGAGTAGCAGAAGGATATGGAGAGGGGCCAGAAGATGGATAGGAAGAAGGAATAGGAACAGATGAATAGTTTAGTTCAGTTGGTCCAGAGGATGGATAACCACTTTGAGGTTGATATCCCTGTGATTGTTGAGGGTATCCACCTCCCTGGGATGGAGGATAACTTCCTCCCTGTTGAGGATATCCGTGAGATGGGTATCCTCCTCCTCCCTGATTATATCCTCCTCCGTAGTTCATATTCGATTGATTTGATTGTTGAGGGGGTTGATTTCCTCCTTGATTCGATGGCTTGTTCAATTGAGTCTCCTGAAAAGAAAATAACATTACAATTACACATGGAAATATGAACGATAAATAGGATCAAGTGGGGGATATTTCCGAGAGATTATCTGGTTTGATCTACTCGAGGATATTGGAAGAGATGGATGAATCCTATTGTGGAGCGTCTATCGAACGTGTAAGACGCGTGAAAGCAAATAGGAAGAAAAGGAAAAGGAGGAGAGAGGAAGGAAATAGAAGGAGATGAAAAGGAATGCGTCATATATTCTAATCAGATCAATGCATTCCGTTATCAGATGGATTATAGAATCCACTGATTAGCATGAAAAGTGATAATGACTTACGACGAGTTGTTTAACTCCGGAAACAATCATATTCTTGAACATAGTGGAGAATTGAACAGTCGAGAGAACAGTAGAGGACAAATAGTGAAGGGAGCGTTTTAAGTGAAGAGATGAGAGTGAAAGAAGTGAAGAGACGAGGGTGGGACATAGGAAGTTGTTGTGAGAATGGAAAGAAATAGATGACTCATCCCCAGATGTGTTCCCCCTCCTCTCTCTCTCTACCTTACTAATGCTGATTTCAACATTCCTACGTCATTCCACTCAGAATCTACAGAGGCGAAATAGATAATGAGATGGGGTGACGGGGATGAGGGGGATGAAGGAGGAGGAGGGGGATTTCGAAATGTGATGCAGATAAGATGGACAATGACTCACGATATCAATGATTCAAATCACATCGACGTAAGCAAATATGATAAATACTTTATTACTATACAATGTGTACAATGTGATTATGTCTTCTCTTCCTTCTCTTTCTCTTTAGTCGATACTTTCCATGATATAAGTAATCGATCGAATCCAGTAGTGAGAAGAGTTGATCCATCTGACCATGAAGTGCATGTCGACAATCGAGTATGACACTTAAAGATAAAGAGAGAGGATTAATGGTCTGGAGATGGAATAGATATGTCACTCACCCTTCTATGTAATAGTCGTTGACCATTCAAATCATATATACACACATTCGAATTATCCATTGGCACTGCTATCAAATTATTAACTGATCCTACGGAGAAGCTGCAAGAAAATACATCATAGATAGGGAAAATATGTGGATAATTAGTATGAGATTGAAACAGACTGATTGGGTGGACTGCTCAATCGGACATTGGAGTACGCTGATCTCATGTTTCGAGTGTCCCACACCTAAATATACTGATCTCAATGTGACAGATCAAAGATCAATTCACTTTGAGTGTTCGATCGTCACTGGCAGAGATTACTTTGTCGTTAGAGAATTTCACTGCTGTTACGGAACTAAAGATCAAAGATCATTCGTGTAGGATATAAAGGAGACTTACTCTTCGTGTGCCTGTAGAACGGCGACAGATTGCATTGGTTCACGAAGATCCCATAGACGGAAAGTACAATCCTGCAAATCACGTTCACTTTACAATTCATTGCATATTATATTTATAATTATTTACTCGATAACTCACAGTAGATAATGTAATAATATAAAAAGTGGGTGATAAACTGACTTTACTAGCAGTGGCAATCAATTTGTGCCATGGATGAGCAGCAGTGGAAGTCAATTCCATCTCATGACCTATCGATAGAGGGATAGAATGAGAAAGGAAGATTGATACTAACCAGTGAGTACATTGAGTATTTCTCCTCTCTCCACATCATACACATTCGAAGTTCTATCCCAACTTCCAGATACGATTTGATTAGAAGAAGAAAGCCATTGACATGATGAGATAACTCCCTTGTGACCAGTCAATCGAATCAAAGGAGATGAGACACGAGATTCTGAAACCAATCAATAATCATTGGATTCTGGGAATGAATAGACCTTGAGATTCAGCAGTATTTTCTTCGTCTTCCTTTTCTTCATTTCCTTCTTTCCTTTCACTCGATTGACCAGATTGGGCAATCTTCCACACGTGAACTGATTCATCTCCACTCCCACTCGCAATACACACATCTCCCACTGATTCGGACTATAATTGATCAATTACTATATGCCAATACTAAGTGATCAGAGAGATTTCACATATATATCTGGGCACTTCTATAGAACAGGGGCCAGTGATACGAAGGGCAGACTAAGCACTAAGGATCGAGGCTAACCAGGCTAATTACTTATGATAATGCCTATGCTGAATCTTAGTGGTATTAGATTGACTATATCTCTTCCCTCTGCAAAATAATCATTTTGCAATAGGGTCGTATTTTTGGGCACTTCTATAGAACAGCTCAGTGTTCACGGGCACTAAACAGAACATCCAAGCCCTTATTAATTATGAATGATTGTGAGCAGATTGGGCATTTGAGTAGGAAAATATGATAGTAATTTAGTGAGCTACAAAATGGAAGAATCGTACGCATCAACCCGATATAGAAGTTTTAGGATTTTCATGCCTGGCGTACAGATATGGCACTTCTATTCTATAGAAGTGCCATATCTGTACGTCTTACGAGATTTGGACAAGCCTAGCTGGCTAAACATTAATCTATTGCATTCTATATTACAATTAACTTACAGTAGATAGTGATACGCAATTGACAGATCCAGTGTGGCCACTATACACATACGAACATTCTCCGTCGTCCAGACTCCAAACTCGACAAGTCTGATCTCAAATTGATTGATATACGTATTCGTAGAATCGAAGACTACAGTACCTGCACTGGCAGTTACTGCAATATTGTGTGTTCCTGAAGAAGTAACGTACCAGATTCCATCTCGATGACCCTCGAATGCATTTTCGAGTCTGAAGAGAAAATACCATGAGAATGGTAAAGAATGGGTAGAAAAACCTGAATCGTTGACTATCTCCTCCTCCTACTTTGAATACTAATCTCCCGGGTGGCCGCTTCCCAAGGGCGGTCCGCAACTTCTGACCCATTTGCATGGCTTAACAAATTAGTAATACATTTATTTAAGAATATAAACCTTTTCGGCCTGGCTTGGGTCCGTCGAGGGGGACCTCAGAAGGAAGAATTCCAATGTCAGTGAGAGGATCGGTGTGGGTGATTCCTACTCGAGCACGCACTAAAACAATAATTGAGGTTGTGATAATATGATCGGAGTGAATACACGCAATATTTTCAGCATAAAGTCGATCAAATTCTTTGTCGATCATAGTGAAGAGATGGTAGAGACGAGCTCTGCAATAGTTTACGTTATACAGTCTCACGAGGTATCGACTCACTTGTGTGTGGGATACTCATTCTCTAAATCATAATTAGAAGGCTGAGCCGACAGCAGATCAGAATCTGTGTTTGCACGAGTTCGTTCTGTCGTAGAAACACTTATTTGGCTTCTTTTATGTGGAGCTGACGATATACTAGGAGTGTTCATGTCTGAAAATACGACTGTTAAGCACGTAACCTGATGCACTTAAAAAATGAGAAAAAAAGCTAACTCAATAACCAGGAAAGGCCAAAACAAAAAAATCAATGAAATTTTTTTGGAAAATCTAATAAGCTAGTTAGTAATTGCAAAGGCTTTTCTACGGTATTTGGTGAAATGGTGTGCCTTTCAATTTGCCTTTAGCCTTTCAAATCCTTTAATTTTCGAAATCAAATTTTTGATTGGTTTTGTATTGCATTTGTTTTATTTCGCTAATTTAAGCCACAATGGACTCTGACTTGTATGACGAGTTCGGTAACTACATCGGCCCTGATTTGGACAGTGACGAGGACGATGATCAAGAGGAACTTCCTCAGGGAGACGATGAAAGCGGAGAGGAGAACGATGGCGAGAATGTGAGAAGAAAGTACTTTTGACTTAATAACTTAGATAATTCAGGATGATATGGAAGATGATGAACCTGAACCAGTCGGTAATCAGATTGTTCTTCACGAGGACAAGAAATACTATGCTTCCGCTATGGAGGTCTGTATCATTTTTCATTTTTTCTCCGATTCTGTATTTTCTGACGCAATATTTTGTTCTAACAGGTGTACGGTGAGGATGTGGAGACTCTTGTGCAAGAGGAGGATGCTCAACCTCTAACCGAACCCATTGTCAAGCCCGTGAAGCAACGCAAATTCGAGGTATCTACTTGTTTAATTGTTCCTTCACTGCATGAGATAATAATAATGTATACACTACTTTTCTTATTGATCTTGTATTCAGGCATGTGAGCATAATCTCCCTGAAACGACGTATAAGAAGGAGTATCTGGCTGATCTGATGGACTGTCCCCATGTCATTCGCAACATTGCCATCGCCGGACATCTACATCATGGAAAGGTTTGAATACTCATCTCTTACCCATCTGTCAAAATGGATGTACTTGAGTATAATGTGTTATTGCAGACGACATTCGTGGATTGTCTCATGGAACAGACTCATCCTGAATTCACTCGTGCCGATGATAAGGATACTCGATTCACTGATACTCTCTTCATCGAACAACAGAGAGGATGCTCCGTCAAGGTAAGCATATTTTATTAATCGTTCAAACAGAAATCACTATTCAGGCGACTCCTATCTCAATCGTCATGCAGGACAGTCGGAGCAAGAGTTATCTCCTCAACATTGTTGATACTCCTGGTAATAATTCTGGTTCATCAAAATAAACATATTTTTTCCTAGGTCACGTTAATTTCTCCGATGAGATGACTGCCGCATATCGTATCTCTGATGGAGTTGTAGTTGTTGTCGATGCTCACGAAGGAGTTAGTCTTTTCCTTTCATTAAAGGGAGTCGGCATCGAAAAATGATCATAGTTCATATAACGTGTTGCTCTTCAACGATCATAATGCCAAAATATTAGCTTTTAAAAATTAATAATTAAGGAGAAAACAAGAAAACAGTAAAAGGATTACTGTAGCTCTGGTCACTACACCATTTCGACGTTTCACAAGCCGGACCGGCATTTACCAATTTTCAAGATTACTGTATGTCGAAGCTATCGACTTTTTCAACACAAGTTTCGTTTGTGCTTCGTTTAAGTGCATATATTTCATGTTTTTCAATATTATTTTTCATTTTTTGAACTGGATGTTTGATCTATCAACTTTTGACTCGTTGTTCAGCCTTGATTGGTCACCGCTGGTGGCATCTCTGCATAAGAATCTAGTTGTAACTCCGCCCTTGGCGTTTTGTCGTTGCGTTTCTTTCATAGCCATAATCATTAGTTTATTTACAGTTATTTAGTTGTTTTATATATCGCCCTTTGTGTGTATAACCTTTGAGGCAATTCGATATGCATTAAGACTCTTGCAATGGTTAAAAACTGCGGTGTGTGTGGTCAGCGAGGGAATGAACACATGCGGATGTTCCCCTCCAACTCGCTACCGCTGAAACAAGAGTTGTGGATGGATCGGCTGAATCTTCTGCCAGAAGAAAGCCATCGATTGCTGGAAGGGTTCAGGGAAGGGCTGAATAGGAATCCACCAGTCAAATCCTTCTGGTGTGATCGGCACTTTGAGGGCAAACCTGACCCCATCGATGTGAGACTTCATTGCAAACGTTATATCCCTCGAAAGAATTACTGTCTTCACAATTCATTCCAGCGTCGTACTCCTACTACCCCTAACCCAGCAGACACACCTAACACTGCTGTCACTGCTCTCCCACAAATAACGAGACAAGTAAATATTAGCGTTCGATCACTTATCTTTTTGGTCAAAAGGGAGAGGGAATATATTATCGAGGGAATGACAAAATCGAAGGGAATGAAAACATAAAAACAATCAACTAATATAGAACAGTACGAGAAAGAATAAAATTCAGCTGTCAGAAGTTCGGGTCAATGATCGCAGTTCTATCGCCTCTTCCCACCATTCCAATGCACAGTCTGCATCATTCCCTTCTCCATTCAGAGGGAATTCTGCTTCCTTCCCGTCTCCATTAAGAATAATATCAGAGGTATTAGAGCATCTTTTGAATTGACAAGAATTGTTTATACAGACTTCAAATGGCGATAATTTGGTTTCATCTCAACAATCGGATAAGACAGTCAGGACGGTTAGTAACCAGAATTAGAAATCCGGGTAATCGTCCCTTCATTTCACACCCTTTCTCTTCACTATGATCGGTGAGAGAGCACGTGAAATGAAGAGACGATTACCCCTATTTCAACCTCTATTATTAACTACCAAGTATGTACAATAAATCGAAACCAGGAGGAGCTATGCAGTTCACAAGAAACTGTTACAATGGATGAAGAGGAAGCATTTGTTGTTCCGTCGGCTCTCCCTCAGTTTTTGCTTGTTTCCTCCTCGCAACTTCTCAAGTTGTTCGATCGCTGTCCGTCGTGCGGCCTCAAAACCATAGAATCAATGACATCGTTCATTAATGGATCAGCACTGAAGCTGAAATGGACCTGTGAGTTCTGCACAGGAGAGCAATCTTGGAGCTCTCAGACTCGACTCAAGGGAAGATATTATGAAGGGAATGTGAAGCTGGCATGTGCCGCTCACACTACCGGATTGCCTCTACCAGTAAGTGAATTGAGTATTTGCGTATTAGATCAAGTACCTTATCAGCGATTCCGAGACTGTGCGGACCTACTTGGCCTCGGTATTCCCTCCGAGCGGACATTCCACGATCTGCTTGTCCGTCTCATACTACCTGCAACTGACAGCATATACTCCAATCATTTGCAACTAGTACAGACAACCGTTTGGAACACAATGAATGTGAGTTACACAATTTATATTTTATATATACTAGCCGATTTTGGGAATTTTTGAAGTTGTTTTTTCCGAAACTCCTATCCGATGAAAAATCAATAGTTGGGATCTTTGGTTATCAACCAACCTTGACGGGATCTCTGAACTTCATTGAAGTGAGCGCATAGATGAGATCGCCCATTTTATCGATGAGAGATCAGATGAGAGCCCATGTGATCTGAAGTAAAACATGAATTAAGTATAAACAGATGTGTCTGTCCTTCCTTCCTCTCTCCTTCTCTCACCTTGCTCTCACTTATTGCAGTAGTCTCGATGGAATGACGAGCCAATTCATAGAATCCAATCATGTTCTTCAGCATTCCAACTGTCTTGTAGAAGGGACAGAATCTGAAGGGAATAATTGATGACGAGCTATAGGAAAGTTAAAACTGACCAGCCAATTGATAGATGGGAACTGCTTCCTCTGGCCAAATTCTTATCCAATCCCCAGAAGACCTCAAATTGCTGTGTCATGAGTGCTTTTCTGTCACTCAAAAAATATAAATGTAATAAATTAGACTCACCTGCAGGCTTCAAGAGGAGTCGATGTGTCCGTTGATGGGAGATACGATAGCCCCGGCTATTCAGCATCAAACTGCACTGTTTCGTGCATTGACCTGCAAACGAATCTCTTATTCATGGTTGTGAATATGCACAAGAAGGAGAAGGGAATAGGTACTGTAAACTAGTGTAAATAATTAGATCTTATTATTTGTTATTCAGATAATGTTAGTGGTCGTATGGAGAAAGTAGGAGTGAGGACGGGACTAAGGAGTATACAAGCATTGCAAATAAAGGTGACTTGTGCTTGGACGAGAATTATTTATAAAGGAGGCAAAGGTGGAATATGCTTTGGATAGCAGGAGAAGCAATAATCGCACTGGTTGACAGATTCGCTCTCTTTGCTCGGATAACGACTCCAAAATCGGAAAGATGATGCGCGAAGATCCTCAGCTCAGAGACATCAAGCACATCAACCACGACCTGAGAAAGGTAAGGACAACAACTCATTAAAGTAGTTATATGGTGGTGTACTATCGAGACTCAATCACAGATCTCGAAGTTGGCCTGCTGTTCGAACATCAAGCACTGGCGCCGTCAGATTGTCAATCATGCTTACTATGTCCACAGTAAATTCGGGAAAAGCAGGCAAAGAGGACTAATGTACTGGATGTCAGTATTGCCGCATGTAACTGGAAGACATGCAAATTTCAGAAAGGTTAATACATTTTGGAACATTCATGCTTCAAAAAAATTGCTACCGAAATCCTAGTACGATTACCGATGATTTCATTATAGGTGCCATTTCTAAGCGGTATCAAGAAGTGCATGCATAGTAGATTGCGACCGTCCAATTCGCACATCATCAAACGAGATAGTGTTGAATATCAAGAGCTCAAGGCAATCATCATGAAGCCGACATTCTTGGCTGGCTTTCTTCGCGCAAGTCCTAAGAAGAATACGTCCCCGAAAGAGAACTTCAACAGTATAATAAATATGTATGCTCCTAAGAGCAAAGCATGGTGAGTGGACACCGTAATTATCATCGTAACCGTCTAGAATGAGAAAGACACAAACATGCGATGGATAATATCGAAAGCATTCCTTTCAGTTCTCGGAGATGGTATGGAGAAAGAATAAAACTGGCCACTATGCATTTCAATACACTCGCTTTACTCAATTTGCTCAATTTGAGAAAAGAGAAAGGGAGTAGTTCGGTAAATGCAATTGGAAGAGAGTCAAAGGCGGTTAAGAGGAAGATGGGGAAGGCTGATCATGAGTGGAGGCGAGAGGTATGTCATGCACAGCAGGAACTATCTCGAATCACATAATACGAGTTTACAAATTCCATTTTGTAGGTATGGGAGGCGATTCCGGAGGTGATCGAAGGAAGGCTCCTTGAGCTGTTCATGAGAAAGCATAACGTGCCCAATGATCGTGCGTATCTCCAAGCGATGCAAGACGAAGAGGAAGACGTAGGGAGCAACGATGAGGAGGCGGAGGAGGGAGGGGAGGGAAAGGACGGAGGAGAGAGTGACGTCTCTGAGGAATTGGGAGGAGGAGTGTATGGAGAGGAAGTCGACTCGGATCTCGATCCAGTTATGAAAGCCATCGATCTGAGTGATGTAGAGGACGAGGAATCGGAAGAGGAGGATTCGGTAGCTGGAGAGGGAGAGGAACCTTCCTCTGGATCAGAGTGGGACGAGGGAATGGCTGGAGAGATGGCATTGGAGAGGGGAGGAAGAGGACGAGGAAGGGGAAGAGTGCGTGGTGGAAGGGGACGAGGTGCTCATGGTAGAAGGGATACGGTAACTCAATCAGTTGTGGCGGCAACTCAGAAGAGTTCCGTTCTCACTAACGACACCTCCGACCAAGAAGACGATGAGAAGAGAAAGGAGAAGGGAGATGGACGGAAGAAGGAGAGGCGAACGAAGAATAGCAAGGAAAATTCTTCGTCTGATTCGGATTGGGATGAACCTCCCGTCAAGAAAGGAAGAGGGAAGGGGAAATGTAGGATAGTGGACAATAAAGGGGAATAGGCATGCAAGAGGTTCCATGCTGTTAGAATTAATTTGTTTGACATTTCTGTAGCAGTAACTCACTGTTTCGCTGTCGTTGTCGAAGTTTCGTACAGCTCGCTTTCTGAAATGTTAGTGATTTTTTTCGATTGCAATAAAAAGGTTCACCTAACGACAGTTAATTTCAGATATTATATAAACACAGAAACGTAAAACATATAAGATCGTATATACACCGTCATCAATACGTATATAGTATTCGAAACTCACACACGAAATATAGAGTGTGTGGATTCGAGAGAGTGCTCACCTCGTATTTGGATGCGACGAACACGGCTGCACTCGCAATCAACTGCAGCTCCTCCGGCTTCACCTGTAATCGACCAATGACTAATCAAAAAACGGTTACTGTATTTTTGAGCAAGTTTATGGAAACGATAACAGCGAAATAAGTCTCCCTAAATTACTCTAATTGACAGTTCGCACCTTCTTAGTGGTTCTGTGCAGATGAGTGTCCACGAGTTTCACAGCGAGATAGAGAGTCTCGTGGTTGAGTTCGAACGTTTCCTGCACCTGCAAAGTTGATGAATTAATTAATTACTTAATTTAATTTAAATATCTTGCCTCGACAATCCAATCGACGAGAATCGCACGGACGCCCATCGAGAGTTTGGACTGCTTCTTCAGATAGTCACCGACGGCATATGATGTCTGCAATCCAATATTCATTATACAATTACAAAATGAAATTGATTTTTAAATGTCTGTCACACAGTTTCATACCGACCGGGCTTTTATATTCAAGTATACAATAAGATAACTTTATGTTGCTTTACACCGGTTTGCAATGAAACTGTATGATATCTCTCCTGACCTCTTTGTTTCTGTAGTAGACGAAGATATCGAATGCGAATTCGGGCATATTGTAGGGGTCGTTCTTATTCTCTGAATCGTAGTCGTAATCGGGACAGGGATCCTCCTTCTTCTCATCGATTAATTCATCCTCCAAGATATCCTCCGGTTCCGCCTTTGGCGCCAATCTAAATGGAATATCATGACACACTAGAAAAGAATCGAGATTGTGTCTGTTTGAGAAAAATTTAGGTGAAAAAAGTGCTAGTCTTCTCAAGCATTTTCATCTCGTCTTGTCACTTACTTCTCAGTCTTCCTTATTCCGAGTCCCTTACGCATCGAATCGAGCGCGAGACCATTCGAGAGCTTCTGAACACCATTTATATAGGGAAAAATTATTTGCTTCTTATCCCGAGCAATCAGCTTGGATTAAGTCTAGCAAGTGTATGTGAGTGACTAGGTATACTTTGCAGGCAAATTGACTGTCTGATGGACGTTTAAAAAGTCGCCAAAGTACCTAACCATCGCATTTTTAAAATTTCCCCTTCTTTAATCTTGGACATATGGACAACATAAGCGGTCTCTCTCACATGGTAAAAAGGCCCTTGGAGATAACTTACTGTGGTTAGTTCATTGAGGGCTGCTCGTTTCGCCTTTGGTTTGAGTACACTAATGTCCTCCTTCGCGGGTGCGAGCTGCTTCGATGCCGCACGCTAAATATAATCATTAAATACACGAAAATAGTAAAACAAATCACTAAATACACCTAAAATCATGACGAAATAGGTGCAAAAACACACACAATAGAAGAGGAGCGAAGTCATCCTTACCTTTGCGGGTGGGTCGACTGCTTTGACGGGGCCATTCGTCTGCTGCTCAGGCAGATTCGTTTTGGTCGAGAGGGCCGTGCGATTACGCAACATCATGATTCTTGGAAACGTCCCTTCTGAAACAGGAACACTTATTCAAAACAACAAAAAAATGAAGAAGATATGCAATACCTCCTGGGGGTTCCACTTTCCGAAGAGGTTGACCTCGGAAAGATCGCTCTCGAGCTCGAAGGAGGGAGCAACGTCCACGGCCTCGTTAACCTCATCAACTGTCCATTCGTCGGCCATTTTTGGCTGAATTGAAGTATTTTAATAAAGTTAAGCGTGAAAGTCAGCGGAATTACGCGAGTAACAACACAAGTATCGCATAGAACGGTTCACAATGCAGTTGAATAACAGTGAATAAATAGCAGAGGTTGTGCCATATTTCGACCAGGCAAACAAAAGTATATCGAGCTTCATAATAACAAACGGTTGACAATCAAGTATTGGTTCATACTTGCAATATATTAGTACAAATACACTATCAAAAAACTACCGAACCACAGTGAAAATAATGAAAATTGAAGAGAACGGCCGTTGCTGGTGCGCAAGTTCGAGATATACGAAATCGCGAAAACGACCGGTGACCAGAGCGACCGTAACCCAATTTGGTCAAATACACGCAAATTACTATTATTTTTATTTGGGACCTTCTTTTATATTTTTCTTTAATTTTTTAATATTTCTGGCATTTCTGGGCATCCCTAAGCACAAGAAAAAAGTTTGAAAGGAAAAGACGAAAATAAATTCATGGACGCCGACTCCCTTTAAGAAAACTGTTTCAATTTGTGTTTTATTTTTATATAACGCTTTCTAACATATAACATTGTAGGTGATGGTGAACACAGAGCGAGCGATTCGTCATGCTGTCCAAGAGCGACTCCCTATCACTCTTCTCATCAATAAGGTATGTCTCTCTCTTGTCATCTCTCATCAAATGGTCCTTCTCTTCAGATCGATGTTCTCCTTCTCGAACTTAAACTTCCTCCTCAAGATGCATTCTACAAGCTCCGTCACACAATCGACTCTGTGAACTCTCTCCTCAAGTAAGTCAGCCTCTCCATCTCACATCTTATATTTCCCCGTTTTCTTTCTAAAAGTAGTATATGTAGGACGTTTGCGGAAGATGTTGAGGCGACAGTTCTCTCTCCTCTTCTTGGAAATGTTATCTTCGCATCTTCTCGATACAACGTGTGCTTCTCACTCGTTTCATTCGCCAAGATGTACACTTACCATTACGGTGAGATTAAATGAGCATGGATTGACAGTTGATTAATCTGTTAAGGAGACAAACTGGACTACAAGCAATTCGCTCGTCGTCTCTGGGGAGATATGTACTTCAATAAGGTATTGTCAGACTCTTTGTTTAGTAGATCAATAATGATTGCAGGAGACCCGCAAGTTCACGAAGACTCCGATCAACACTTCTCAACAGAGATCATTCGTCGAATTCATACTCGAACCTCTCTACAAAATATTCAGCCAGGTATTATTTACATTTGAAATTATCAATATCTATTGTGGTTGATTGAGGTGGTGGGAGATGTCGACACTTGTCTCCCTTCGATGATGAATGAATTGGGAATTAAATTGACGAAGGAAGAACAGAGGATGAATGTGAGACCACTGATCGCTCTTATCTGCAAGAGATACTTCGGAGATTTCAATGGTGAGCACAATCGAAATGTACGAATAGGCTCATGAACTAAATAATTGCAGCTTTCGTTGATATGGTGACCCAACACATTGAATCTCCTCAAGAGAATGCAAGGAAGAAGGTGGAACAGACGTGGTTGGGACCGAGTGAATCCAGAATGGCTAAGGAGATGTTCAAGTGCGATGCCAATGTTAGTCTCTTTTTTTAAAATAAAAATCTGCTTATGTTTTTCTGATTGAATTTGTGTGTGCAGGGTCCTCTGATGGTTCACACAACGAAGAATTATCCGACTGCCGATGCAACTTCTTTCCGAGTTTTCGGAAGAGTTATCTCTGGAACTCTGGAAGCTGGCCAAGATCTGAGAGTACTCGGAGAGAACTATTCCATCCAGGTTTGATTGAGGGGGAATTATAAGGCCACATAGATTCAATGCTGATTAATAGTTAGTGTAATTCAGGACGAGGAAGATTGCAGAAGAATGACAGTGGGAAGACTATGGATTCATGAAGCAAGGTGAGTGTGATAAGAGATGGATGGAGATGAAAGGAGTATATTCAGATATACCGTGCAAGTATCTCGAGTTCCAGCTGGTAACTGGGTACTCATTGAGGGTATCGATGAACCCATTGTAAAGACTGCTACTCTCACTGAATTGGACTGGGACGAAGATGTATGTACTTCATTTATTTATTTGCATTTTTACCATTGTTTACCTATTTCAACGTAAATTAATTACAGATGTACATTTTCCGTCCACTGAAATTCAACACAAAATCGGTAGTGAGAATGGCGGTGGAACCAGTGAATCCATCGGAATTACCGAAGATGCTTGATGGACTACGAAAGGTTAGGATACACTTCACCTCATTTGAAATAAGTTACTGTGTATCGTTCATCAAAGGTGGGCGTTTTTTTCCATAGGGTTTATGCAACCTGTTCAACTCGACACATTTCTATTCGGAGTTAATGTGAGTAATAATATGTTGATGGGTGAAATTTGAAGGTGAACAAATCGTATCCTCTTCTTACAACTCGAGTAGAAGAGAGTGGAGAACATGTCCTACTCGGAACAGGAGAATTATATCTCGATTGTGTTATGCATGATATGAGAAAAGTGAGCGATTATTATATTTATTGTTCTCAGTGAATTCTATCAAGCCACAAATGTTAGAATACGTTAACAATTAGAAAATGTTCATTTGTGTAGGTGTTCTCCGAGATTGATCTGAAAGTGGCAGATCCCGTTGTTACTTTCTGTGAGACTGTTGTGGAAACATCCTCACTCAAGTGTTTCGCTGAGACTCCCAATAAGAAGTTAGTTATTCATATTTCAATTGTTACTACTAGACTTATTGAATCTCTACTAATTTTAATGTACTGCGAAAGAGTTAGATTATTTTTTAAAAATGATTTTTTAGGAACAAATTGACGATGATCGCTGAGCCCCTTGAGAAGGGATTGGCTGAGGATATCGAGAATGAAGTTGTTGAGATTGGATGGAATAGAAAAAGATTAGGAGAATTCTTCCAATCTAAATACGAATGGGATCTACTCGCAGCAAGGTATTTATTACTCGAATCTTATCTTTGTTTCGCTCATTGATTTATTAAGTAGTCTATGTAATAACAAGGGAAAAAATTACCCCTCTTTTGAAAATGTAATTGACTGTATATGTGCAGATCGATCTGGGCATTCGGACCCGACGCGGCCGGTCCCAATGTACTTCTTGATGATACTCTTCCCTCTGAAGTAGACAAGGAATTATTGGGAGGAGTGAGGGAATCACTTGTACAAGGATTCCAATGGGCTACAAGAGAAGGACCCCTATGTGAAGAACGTGAGATTTTAATTTCCCTTTACCTGATATTTCTTTTTTTTTGCATTAAAACTTAAACACTTCTATTCGAAATTAATTTATGGTCTTTAAGCGATTCGTAATGTGAAGCTGAAGATAGTGGACGCGGTAATCTCGAATGAACCTCTCTATAGAGGAGGAGGACAGATTATTCCCACTGCAAGGAGATGCGCTTACTCAGCATTCCTCGTATGTTATCACTATTATCACTTACGATCGCTGCTCTCGAATATCCCTCTAAATCGGACCTAAAGTCGATTAGAAGTCCTTGGATTTGATTCTGAAATCTGAGGGTGCTCGAACTCTAATCATAATTATATTAAGCAAAATTGGGTTCCCGGTTCACCGCTGTTTGAGGTACTAAATACAAAAAAATGTGCTAGAGACAATTAATTGTATTTGTTTGGAATGAGTTACTCCTTTTTCGATGGCAACTCCTCGATTGATGGAACCATACTACACAGTGGAAGTGATTGCCCCTGCTGATTGTGTATCTGCTGTGTATACTGTACTTGCTAAGAGAAGAGGTCACGTTACCACTGATGCTCCCATTCCCGGATCTCCCCTTTACACTATCAAGGTATGTGTGAGATTAAATGAAAATCGATTGTATTGTAATTGAAATGAGTGACTCAGGCATTCCTCCCTGTGATGGATTCATTCGGATTCGAGACTGATCTAAGGACGCATACTCAGGGACAGGCATTCAATTTATCTGTATTCAGTCACTGGCAGGTATATAATTAATTGTCTCTCTTCTCACTTCTCACTAATGATGTTTCTCGTGTAGATCGTACCTGGAGATCCACTGGACAAGAGTGTCGTTATCCGACCACTCGAAGTTCAACCCGCTAATCAACTCGCGAGGGAATTCATGGTCAAAACAAGGTATTTTTTACATTTTTTAAAAAAAATCATTATTTTTTGTAAACAATGATGGGGTGAGCTGGAATTGAGATTAAATGAGAATAATTGTGTATTGTAGACGTCGCAAGGGTCTCTCTGAGGATGTCTCCGTCAATAAATTCTTCGACGATCCTATGCTTCTCGAATTGGCGAAACAACAAGATATCTTCAACTATTCAGCATTCTAATCCATATTCCTTCCCTCTTCATTCATCCAGTGTTAGTGACGTCATCTACTCTCCCCACTCCCTCAATTGTTTGTTATGGATTCTTCTCGTTAATAATATTTTCCAGATTGAGAGTAAGTTTCATTGTTATTATTTATATCTGTTTCTCCACTTCATTCGTAAATTGTATCTTTATAATTATCTTTTTTCTTCTCAATATAATCCTCGATGCGTTGCGATCTCTGATAAATTTGTATTTGTATTTCCTCATTGTTATCTCTGAAAACGAACCTAGCTACACTCAATACGGGTAAACCGAGAGCATTTAGTTTAATTGCTCACTTATCCTTATTTTTGTGAACTTGTCTAGCGGAGATTCGGCCCATTTTGTTCGCTTGGGTTCACGAGACACAGAGCAAAAATGAAAACTATCGATTTTTTCAGGTTGATCTTTGATCTCTCTGACGTCCTAGGATAAAGTTGTCAAGAGAAAAAAATGCGCCATGGTTGATTACATACCCCCTGGTATTACCCCTTCCCTGTATTTTGCAAGTTGACCGGTAAGTGTTCCAATCTGCAATCATTTCTCTCCATTTATCTGAGAAGAATCAATCAAGAGTTGTGTCTTCTACTCTTAACATTCTTAACTCTAAATCTTTAACTTTCTCTCCTCTCTCCCTATCACCCTCCCTCTCTCTCCATCGAACTTCTCCTTCGCCATTGTATGGAATCTCGAGAACGTTTATTTAGGTTTCCACTATGATATCACAATGCTTTTCTGCCTAATCGTACATACTACACGGAAAGAATGTGTGAAACTATGGATTCCTGTTTCGTGTAAGTGTTGATTGAGATAGTCATTAGTGATGTAGTAGTTAATCATCTGATTATCACCTTCTCCTTTCTCTAATCTCTACTTACTCCTTTACTCCCTTCACTCTCACATCTAGTCAATCCCCCCTCCCCTCTCCCATCTCTAGTGCATGAGCATTGTTTGAGGGTGAATACACGCAAGAGACGGTGAGTCTATCCCCCCTCCCCTCCCTCTACTCTTCTCACCTATTCCCCTCTCCTGATTAGCCTATCTTCCTCCTAATCGATCTCTATCATCTTATCACTGTCTCTCTCCCTCTCTCTTCTCTCCTCGTCTCTCCATCTCTTTTCTGGAAGAGAAGAGTAAACTGCTTGACTAACTCGTTAAGTACACTTTCTCTTTATTTCCTTCTCTCGTTAGCCCTATTTTCACTGTAGAATGATTTACTCCTCGTCCCTAATCAGAGACTGATCCTTTCCTCTTCCTCCCCTCTCACCCACTCCCTCTTCACTCCTCTGGTGTCCGGAATCAACTTGGAATCAAGTAGAAATGGGTTTTCCAGTTGGAATCAAGTACAGTACCCCTGACCCATTCCCACAAGTTGGAATCAAGCAGGCTTACGTACCCGCAGCGTCCAGCACATACATCGCCTATAAGGTCCTTTTTGCAGCCCTATTCTGACTGCCTTCGGGCACGAGTGCGCTTGACTATCTGCGGACCCCAGTTGGACCGCCTTTTGGATGTGACCTCTCCACATGGTCGTACCATGTGAGGTCTGTGGTTACGGTATGGGGAAACCCATGCTCTCAATCAATCAATAATAGAGAAAGCTATCGTAGTCCTCGCCGATTTCAAACGAACCCACAAGTTGGAATCAAGCACTTCCCCCAAGTTGCCATCAAGCTTGATTCCAACTTGTGGGAATTGCTTGATTCCAAGTTGATTCCGGACACCGGAGTCTATACCATTCTCACTTGATAACTGTACAACAATGTACTCATTCTTCATCTCTTCGTTCTCTTTCTCATTTAATCTTCAATCGTTGTCTTATTCAATTACTCGTCAATCTCAGATTGGTACGGAGATTCTTCCCCTATTCTGTCTTCAGAAGGCATCTCTTCTCCTCTCCTCTCTTCCTTCTCTCCGTATATTGCATGTTTCCTTAGTGAATACATTCCATTCTCTCATCATCATTCTTATTCCATTCTCATCTACTCTTTTACTGCTCCTTATTCTTCTCTTCTCTTCTTCTTTAACCATTCCATTCTATCCTTTGATATTTTCTCTATTCATTTTTTCTATTTATCTAAATGTCACTCGAGTAATGGGTAAATTGACGTTATTTCATCCATTCTTTCCTCTTTGACCGATCCTTCCTTCTCTTTTCTTCATTGGTTAGTAACCTTTCCATTCAAACACGGCATCAATTTTTGCGTCAGAACCCACTGGCATTAAATACCCAATCCAGAAGAGTTGTGAAATATCCTTTTGAATTTCTTGTACCGAACTCAGGAAAGGGAGGATGTCACCGGCTGGCAATTGAGTGATAATTTACACCGCCATATACAAAGTGAAGCGTGTACATCACTTATAAGAAACCATTCCTTTCAAAATACGCTGAAGTCGGTACCACCATTACTTTTTACCTATATTTCGAATTCTAAATCCATCAGATCGTCATTTTCTGAATTCATCATTCATCGATCTGATTGATGGTAATCATTATTCTTGCTTCATAATCATTGTCTGTAATCCTTATCTCTATCCCCTCTCTCTTCTCTCTCAAATGACTCATTCAAACGCACCCTTTCTTTCTTTGCTTCTCGTGCCAAAATGGAATCTCTTTCCCATTTGAACCCATTGGAGGGAATCCCTGCTGATTGGATAGAAAGTGATAGGGAAGATTAGAGAGAGAGAGAGAGAGAGATGATATATGATGTTGATTGATAACTGTATCTCTCTGTCTACTCTTCCTATCCCACCCTCCCCTCCCATACCCTCTCTCTGAATTGAGTGGATTCAGAGTGGAATCTTGATATCACGTATCTCCTATCTTCTTCTCTCGACCGGCCATTGATAATTGATTGATAGTGAATAGAAGGAAGGATGGGACAGCTGATTCATTCCACTCTCTCTCTCCCTCAAGCAGAAATTAGACTGAGAAGACTTTTGTTATCTCTGAATACTTCTACTGTCCATTACCATCAACCAACAACTTGTTCACCCTTTTCCACCCTCCTCTCCCTCTCCTTCTCATTCTCCTTCAATCTCATCTGATCTAGCCTCTCTCCATTCCATCTCGAGTCTACCCCCCCCCCCCCTCCACTCCCATCTTTGTTCAGTCACTTTCATCCATTCTAGTTGATCTACCCCCGTTCCTCTATCATTCCTCTCTTCCCTCTCCCCTTCCCTTCTCCTACCGTAATCTCATCGTCTTCATTACAGTATTCTAATCAGAGATTGGATGGATGCCAGTGAGGGAATCGATTCGATTACAAATGGGATTTGATGGATTGAGAGAGAAAGGAAGAAGGGAGATCGATATATCACCTCCTTCCTATTACTGTATCGAGTATGGAGAAGAAGGAGGGGAGGAAGAAGAGACAGAGGGAGAGATAGGAAATACTCCTCCTCCTCCTCTTCCTACTGTTCCTCCTCCTCCTCTTGAACGATTGAATAGAGGAAGAATGAGACTAACTCCTTCACCCAAGGTAATCACTCTTTGCTGTTATCACTTAGTCAAGGTAGATTAGTGGAAGAGAGAACTAATGGAGGGAGAGAGGGAGGAATGAGTTATGAAGAGCAGTGAGAAAGAGAGAGATAAACGTGTTTTGTATTCAATACATAGCTGCCCATCTCTTTGATTGTAGAGAGGGAGGGGGAAGGATATTAGTGAGTATACGACACCTCTGATTCCCTCCCTTCCTTTATCCCATTTGATCATTCAATCAATTACAGAATCGAGAGGAATCTTCAGAGGGAAAGAAGAAGAGTGATCAGGTATGACTTGTATTGAGATGGTATTCTCGAGAAGGAGAAGAGGAGTGAAGGGAGGTCAATCCCTCCCCTCCCTCCCTCCCTCCCCCTCTCCTCCCCTCCATTCTTGGTAAACTTGGTTCCCCTCTTCTCCACTCCTTTCTTTCAAGTCTCTCTTGTATTTCTCTCTTCTTCTTCTATTCTCCATTCATTTCTTCATCCTTCCTCATTTCGACCCTTCTCATTCTTTATTCTTCTACTGTTCATCATACTTTTTCATAATGGAATCCGACCTCGAATCAACGTTTTTTCCTTTTTCTTTCTCTCTTTTTCTCTATTGTGGATACAGGGATGAGGGGCATTCTCCCTTCTCTCAAGTAGAACACAGTCAATGAGTGACGAGAGAGGGAGGAGGGAGAAAGAGGGAGGGGAGGGGAGGGGAGAGTTTGATTGATCTACCATACTCACTTCACAGTTCACTCATCTCTTTCTCTCATTCTCCTCATGATTTACTCCTCCTCCTCCCCCTCTTCGTTCACTCCAAATTGGCAATAATTTTAATTACAGGTATCACATCAGTTTGGATATCATCGTCCTATTCGATTGAATGATACGAGAGTAATGAACTCTCCTCCTCCATTTCCTCCATCTCCTCCCACATCCCTCTTCTCCTCTTCCTCTTCATTTCTCCTTCCATCTCCATCATCATCTCATCCTCATCCTCTTCCTTCATATGATCAAGTCACAATGAGGAAACAAAGTGTCAGTCATTTATCCATTACTTCGATACTGTTTCTGTATGTATTGATCTCCATTATTCCAGGATCCATCAATTCCTCGTTTCTCACGAAGTACCATTAGACAGGCTTCATTCAAAGCAGCCATCAATAATCAACGTTAGTTTTACAGTTATCTCCTGAATGGGTAGATATAAATAGTGCAATATGAATTAGTAAGTGTCCCTCCTCCTCCCTCTCTCTCCCTCTCTCTTCTTCTCTCTTCCTTCCTTAGTTAGATCTCCCATGGGAATGATAGTAGTGACTCCTCTTCTCATTCCACCATCCATGTCTCATCCTTTGTCTTCTTTTCTTCTCTCATTCCTCTTTCTTCTTCAATCTCTGACCTCCTCTCAGTCTCATTCAATCTTTCTCTTCGATCCTTTCCTTAGTTCAACTCTCAAACCACTCATTCAATCACTCTCTATGTGTCTTGTTCGCATCTATTCTTTCCATCTCGGGATCATTTCCACTTCATTTCTAATGAATAATTCGTAGTGCTAAGATTAATTCATTCTTCATTCTTATTTCAATTCAACTCGAAGTCTTCTCCTTCTCTCTCTTTCTCTCATCATTCTCACCTTTCTCTTCCCTCATTTCATTGGAATAGATGTCATAGTGTGAGAATGGCTCATGTCCGATACTTTGGTTCAAGGATGCTCTCTTTCTCTCCTCTCATTTCGATGGATCATCTCTCCCCCCTCCCCCTCCCTCCCCTCCTTCCCTTCTCTTCTTCTCCTTCTCAAAATCATCTCAATGACTCGTATGCTTCACTTCAATCTTCTCTTCATGATCAATGAACACATTCAATGATCACTTCATTTCTTATCCTCTTTTCTCCTTCCATTCATCCTTCTCTTTTCTTCTCTTCTTCTCATCCTCTGATATTTCAATCCCTCACATTTCATTCTTCATTCAATCCTTTTCTCTCTTCACTTCATGCAACACCTTTTCTCTTCTTTTCTCGCATCACTTCCCTTCTTACCTTTACCCTTTTAAGCGTGATCGCCCCTCTCCCCTCCCCTTCCTCCCCTCTCCCTCTCCTCCCCTCTCTCTCTTCCTCCCCTCCCCTTCCTCCCCTCTCCCTCTCCTCCCCTCTCTTTTCCTCCCCTCCCCCCTCTCTCTTCCTCCCCTCTCCCTTCCTCCCCCCTCTCTCTTCCTTCCCTCCCCTTCCTCCCCTCCCCTTCCTCCCCTCTCCCTCTCCTCCCCTCTCTCTTCCTCCCCTCCCCTTCCTCCCCTCTCCCTCTCCTCCCCTCTCTTTTCCTCTTCTCCCCCCCCTCTCTCTTCCTCCCCTCTCTCTTCCTCCCCTCTCCCTTCCTCCCCTCCCCTCCCCCTCTCTCTTCCTCTCCTCCCCTCCCCTCCCCCATCTCTCTTCCTCCCCTCCCCTTCCTCCCCTCTCCCTCCTCTTCTCCTCCTTCGTTTCCTTCTTCTCGATGGCACAAAACTCTTGGATATCTTCTCTCCTCTCGTCGAAAGAATGGAGTCAGCTGCTATTCTCAGTTCAACTTCATTCTTTCCTCCCTCTCTCCCCCCTCCCTCCTTGATCCTCTCTCTTCCTCTTTCTCTAACTGATTACTCTTACCTCTCGATTATTCATTATCTCTACTCTCTTTTTCCTTCTTATTTTCCTCTTTCCTCTTACAAGTTCACTCTTTCTCATCCAATCCCTTTCCTTTCTTTAATTAAACGGAATGAATGGTGAGAGTTCTCTCTCTCTCTCCTGTAGAATGCCCTCCCCCCCTTTCGAATGAACCACTGTGATATCACTCATTCCGAATTAGAATAATCTGATTATTCCATCGTTTTGTATGCAGAGATAGAGATATCTCTTCATTGCACGATAGGAAAGAGAGGACGATTAGTCAGAGAGAGAGAGAGAGAGAGAGAGAGAGAGAGAGAGAGAGAGAGAGAAGCAGTTCTTTCGATTGACTGTTAGAGTGAAATGAGAGCAGATTGAAGAAGGGAAGAAGGGAATGAGTGAACTTTCACAATTGCTCCTTTTTGGTCTACCCTTCGTTCACTTCCGATTTGATCTCTCATAGTATAAGAGAAGGAGATCATCTTACAATTCCCCATATGTCTCTTCTCGTTCTCATTCTCTGTAGAAGTCAAACCATCGAGAGTCCTTCCCTGTCCATCCACTTTCTTACCATTCTCTCCTTTCCTTTTCTTTCTTTCCATTTTCTCAAGAGTTCGGATAAATTCGATCCTTTTTCTCTATGGAATAATAATACAATCGTTACAATTTCTGTACTTTATCACGCCTTTCAGGTAAGAATCGAGCTAAAGGTGGGAATTGACGGAAAATTGAATTTGAGATCTTTGTGGTTTTAGACACCTCTAACCATGCTTGACCCACCCTCAAAGTGCCAAGTGGCAGAAATCATTCTGGGGCTCAGGAGACCGGCGTGGATCCCGGGGTATCCAACTTCAACGGCTTGTATCTTTGCTCAAAACGATTTTTGAGAGAAAATAGCACGTGATGGACCCCTAGTAATTTTTCGAGCTCTATCGATGAGAGCAACTCGCATGTCAACATTTTTCGATTTAATCATGGTACACTCCATGAGCTGTTTCTCGAAAGTGTAGGTAAAGATGCTGCTCAAATTTTAAGAGCACATTCAACTCGGTGTGCTCTTTCGAATGAGTGGTCGGCGGTCACTATAAACCCTGCCTGGTGGGAGTTATGCCCAGTATAGATTTTGAATTGATTTGTACAAAATTTTCAACAGTACTTTTAGGGAAACCCCGACCATTCGTCTCATTTCGCGCATAAGAGAGCGGTGTAAATGATGAGATTGCGCAGTAAATTTTGTTCAAATCAATTCAAAAATCTATACTGGGCATAACTCCCACCAGGCAGGGTTTATAGTGACCGCCGACCACGAAAGAGCACACCGAGTTGCATGTGCTCTTAAAATTTGTGCAGCAACTTTACCTACACTTTCGAGAAACAGCTCATGGAGTGTACCATGATTAAATCGAAAAATGTTGACATGCGAGTTGTTCTCATCGATAGAGCTCGAAAAATTACTAGGGGTCCATCACGTGCTATTTTCTCTTCAAAATCGTTTTGAGCAAAGATACAAGCCGTTGAAGTTGGATACCCCGGGATCCACGCCGGTCTCCTGAGCCCCAGAATGATTCCTGGCAGTTGGCACTTTGAGGGTGGGTCAAGCATGGTTAGAGGTGTCTAAAACCACAAAGATCTCAAATTCAACTTTTCAGTAAATTCCCATAATTCTCATTTTAGCTCGATTCTTACCTGAAAGGCGTGTTATTCACTCTCGATCATATCATCTTTCCTTCCATTCTGCCCCTCACCACAAGGTAGTAGATTATAGGTGAATGGTAAGGAGGAAAGACCACCAATCTGTTCCACCCTCCCCCTCCCCCTCCCCTATCCCCCCCCTCCCCCCCCCCCTATCCCCTCCTCCCTTCCTCGCTCTCCCTCTCTCTCTACCACCTGCTTCATCTCTCTCTTTTCTACTCTTTCTCTTTCTCCGTTCACTTCCGATTTATTCATTCTCATCTATTCCTCTTCATTAGGGAATTATCTCGCTTCTTTCAATAATTAATTGATCGCAATTTCATGCTCATCTCAAGTTTTCATTTTCTTGTTTATATCTATCGCTTTGTAAATTCGCTGATACCTATGACGACCTCTATTATGTTTATCCATATCTTTCTCATTCCTCCTTCTTCTTCTTGTATTCCACTTAATCAATGATGATCCTCCCTGTGGACTCACTTCTATTGTTAGTGACATATGGGAATAGGAAGGGGGGAGGGGGGGGGGGGTGGTATCCCTCTCTCTCTCTCTCTCCTTCCCTCTAATCGTCCACCCCAAACATGGGGAACACTAATGAAAATGGATATGGGTGACAGTGGTCTGTCTGACTGAGTGAGATCGACCTATTCATATTCATTCTCATTGTCGAGTGAATAGATGATAAAGAATGAATAATCAATTATCAGTTTCACAATCATCATCATCAACTCCTTCGTGTGTTTCTCCTTCGGGTCTTCACTCTCTTCCCTCTTTCTCATCTTCCATCCCTACTTCATTCTCCACTTCAATCACTCTCAACAGTCTTAATTCACCAGGTAACAAGAGTCAAATATCAATATTACTGATCATTCATAATGGGCGATCTCATATGAATCATGTAGATAAAATACAGATTAATTGTTTGCTGTACAATAACAATTTTGAATGGTAAGAGGTGATGGGTCAATTAGAGAAGAGTCCTCTCTCTCTCTTCTATCTCAATGTTTTGATACTCACACGAAATTGGGAGTTGTGAAGAGTGGAGGAACACCAATATTTGCTCGATTCTTGTATGGGAAAGCCATTCAAGGAGGGAGGGGATGGGGGAGGGTGAGTATCGAATGGGATGGAATAAGAACATGAATAATGAATATGATGAGTCTTATCGAGTCTTATGGATATACTGTATTCAGAGAGTATCGACCCATCACCTCCTTCTTCTTTCTCTTCATCATCATCAAATTCAATCGTTGTTCCTTCTAAATCGAAGTCAATTGAGAGCAGAGAATCAATGAGGAGGTTCATATTTTAAATTCTTTCGTTATTATTGGGAAAGCTATACGTTTGATAGAAATTAGATGCGTTTGGTATCTTGTTAGCTAGATTAAAAATTTAAAAAAAAAAGCTAAAGCTTTTAGCTTTAGCTTTTTATCTTTGATATATTGTAGAGCTCGTCCTAAATCATACGTATTGGCAACTTCGTGTTCCTTCCCTGTCACTGGAGGCATTTCACCCCCTCCCACAATCAGAAATGACAGGTCTCCTATTCATTTATAATTTATCTCAAAAATTTAAAAAAAATTCAATTTGTTGTATTTCGTAATCTCACCCTTTTCCTCCTTTTTTTATATTCTAAGTTAGCTTATCTTAATTGGTGATTACTCCTTCTCTAAGTCTCTCTCATATGGTCTAATGACTACTTTCCTCTCTCCTTCTCTCTCAATCAATCGATACTTCTTCTTTTCTTCTTCTCTTCTCCATGAAATTTGACCATCTCCGTCGATCGCTTCCATTCAATGAGAATGAGTTCACTTCACTCGACAACCCGCCAACTAGATTCCCTCTCCCTATTCACTCCTTCTCCCTCACCTCCCCCCTCCCACCTCCTCCTCTCTCTCTTTCATCTTCTCCATTCCAGGTAGACTAGTTGCACTCACCCAAATACTTGGTTAACTGATCATTTCCTCTCTCATCACTGCTTGATATGCTTCAATCACTCCAAATGCTTCCATTTCTTACTTTCTATTCGTGAATAGAACAATTGATTGATCTCATATTCAGACAGTTATCCTCTCTCTTTTTCTTTCCTTCCTCTGCTTTTTCAACTAAGATCGAACCGATGGATTGTTTATCGATAGAGAGGAATCGAGTTTGTGAGTATGAACAGAACCAGTGAGAACTGTAGATGATTTAAGTTGTACCTCCTCCTCCCCTCTCTTTACTCTTCCTTTCTCAATTGTCTATTGATGATCACTCCTTCTACCGCAATGTCCATTGTTGGAAAAGGAGGGCGAGAGGAAGGAGGAGGAGGTGAATTACCGTTCCCATGAGTGAGAGAGAGAGAGGGAGAGGGAGGGGGGAGGGAGGGGAGGAGAAGTGTGCCGAAGGGGAGGTGGTGACCTCAGTGCCACTTTCGGATACGCACTCCCCCTCCCTCCATGCGTAATGAGTCCTTTCACCCCCCCCCCCTCCCCTCTCTCCCTCTCTCTCTCCCTCTCTCTCCAGTCCTGGGGGCAGGTGAGAGGGGAGAGTGTAATTATCATATTGGAAGAGGACAGTCTGTCGCTCCCGATTCCATGCTTCTCTTTGTTCACCTTCCAACCCCCCCCCCTCTCCCCCCCCCCCCCTCTTCCACTCTCTTCCCATTTCAATCAAGCCCCCCTTTCTCGTCTCTCATTGAGTAGATATGAGCATCTCCATCCACTCTATTCCCTCTCTATCCACTACCCAATTCATAACTATTGCAATGACCCTTTCCTCTCTTCTCCCTTTGGTGGTCTCTCTCCTCCCATCCTCTCCCCCTCCCCTCCCCCTCTCTCTCTTTATCCCCTATGGGTGCATGATCCCTCTGTGATTCATTCCACTTGATCAGATAAGACTAGACAAGGCATCTGTTTCATTCGAGTCAAGGGATTCTCATCTCTCCTCCCTTTCTCTTCCCCCTTCTTCCCTTATAACCACCCCTCCCTCTCCCCCTCTTCATTCTTCAATCCCACCTCCCCCGCTCTTCCCCTCTTCATTTCCAATTCCTCCTCTTTAATTCTCTCTCGATCTTCACACTTTCTAGAAATCTGAATCTACATTTTAATTAGTTCCGTTTTTTTTACAGTGTTTGGATCTTTTTTTGCGTGTCTTCCTGGGATATTGGGGATATTAATAGGGATGGTATGGCCCTCTCTCATCTCATCTATCATCTATCTACTACCTATCCCCTCTGTCGTTCCCTTTCCACCTCCCCTCACTCCTTCTCTTCCCTCTCATACAATAGTGAGTGAGGTAGAAGGGAGTATCATTAATGGAGTAGATGAGATGGAATGTATTGAGAGGGAAGAAGGTGGGAGAGGGAGAGGGAAGGGGGTGAAGTTGTATTCTTGTGTATTCTGACACCTTTCGTTCATCCATCTCTATTCTATTGTCTCGTTCCATTCTTTTCTTCTCTTATAATCTTCCGTTCGAGTCCTTCCATGGAATCTCTTTCTATCCTCATCGTGGAGGAGAGAGAGGGGGGGGGGGGGAGGAGAAGAAGTGTTGCGAGTAGTTGTACCACAATATGCCCTTGATCTCCCCTTGTTAAGTCACTCCCTCCCCCCCCCCCCCCTCTCCTCCTTTCCTTCTTTTCTCCACTCGATTCACTTGTGTTTCGCGCCTATTTGAAAGAGGAGAATGAGAGTGGATAATGACTGTGAATGGAGAAGAAGAAGGAGTAATCCGAATGAACGAAAAGTGAAGAGTCACTAATGATCCATCGATGAAATGGAGATGAGGAAGAGAGGGGGAGAGGGAGAGAGAGAGAGAGGGGGGGGGAGGAGGGGGAGGGAGGGACCATGAATAGATTACCTACAGGGAACATGAGGGGGAGGGGGAGTTACCGCACACAGTATGGATGAAGGACGAGTCTAATGTATTCTCTTTCTTTCACTATTATATGTAGTATATAACCGAATGGACTATGAAATGTGGGTATAGAAGAAATGATCATTCACTTACTGTCACTTATTTCATTTTGGCCCCTTCTTTCTTTGCTCTTCACCCCCCCCCCCCCCCTCCATCCACCCTTCTCCCTCCTCCTTCTTCTTCAATCATCGACTGTATCTCCATCCGATCTCTTGCCACATTTCTCAATTACATTTCACTTCTCTTCTTCTTTTCTCTCTTTCTCTTCGTTTCTCTTTTCTCTTTATTCCATTCAAAACTATGATCTGCCAAGTTTGAATCTCCTTGCATATATTAGTTTCCAATTCCTGGTTTCATTGTTTGATTCACTTTAATCTCCTCCATTCACTTTTCCATGCGATGATTGGACCCACCGCTCTCTATTTTATATTGAAAAACCAAACTAAATTACCTTCACTTTTCCTGTAATTGATACAATAATTGTTCGAAAATTGTTGATCTATTACAAATAGCTTTCTCTTTTCGTTTTAAGTCATCACATAATAATTTCCCTATTCTTCAGAGGTTCGTCATCTGGTCTCATTGATATCGATAGTGCATCGTCGTCAAGGGAAGAATCTAAAGAAGAAGGAAATAAACACAATTCCGTCTCTTCTTCCCATCTTCATCCATCCTCAGGTTACTTATTATCCTACTTTATTTCATTGATCCACCTTCAACATTGATTCGGTCTGCTCTCTTAGTTGTTGAAGATAGATGAATAGTTGATGAAAGATTCGATTCTCTCATTTCTGTCGGTGTTGTGCGAATAATAATATAATGAATATATTTCATTAAAGGGGTGGAAGATCATTCAAAGACGCAGCGACTTCATCGAATATTCGCCCTCTTCTCACATAATAATGAAAATCGGGTATGTTCCATCACTTTCATTCACTTTCATAGTCGTTAATGCACTTTTAATCGGAGTACATTTTCTCATTTGAATAGACGCGCGTGATATTTACATTTTTTTAGATTTTTGAACAAACATTTATATATTAAATAATGCATTAATTGCAGAAATCATCTCCATCTCGCGAGGAAAAGAAAGAGGATAAGAAAGAAAGAAGAAAGAGATCTCGAACAACAGTTGTAACGAGTAGAGTACCACTTCATCCTCCTTCTCTCTCGCACTCTCCACTCTCTATTAGATGTGATGAGACTGTGAAACAAGGAGCACTTCTACATCAGGTATCTATTGATCATTTAAATACGAGTACTTATCCCCTCTTCATTCAGGAATTGGCCCTTGGAGTTAGTATTGATTCGAAGAGATTAACTCGTCTTTCTCAATGGAATCAATGCTGGGCTGTACTCACTTATAATCGATTATTCCTATGTAGTCAATTAAGTAGTTATCATAGTGATCTCACTGGAGAAAGGGTAAGAATACGAGAGAGAGGGAGAGAGGGAAGAAATCTCTTTCATTATAGATGTTATCGATTCCTTGTGAGGCTCGAGTGCTCAATCTAGAAGGAGCATTAGCTGATATTGCATATGAATATTCAAGAGTTAAAGAAGAACAAAGATTCATTGTTAGAGTGGTCACTCATGAAAGAAGTGAACATCTTCTACAATGTGCAAAGTGAGTGAAGAGAGAGAGAGAGTGAGAGAGAGAGGGAGGGGGGATACTGTAGGAGGAATGATTATGATAATTGATTATTGATGAATGAATTATCAGAGAGAGTGAAATGCTCGAATGGATCAATCGAATACAAGAGGCATCAGCTACTACATCCAATCATTCTATTCATTCTGTGAGTTCATCTACCTTCTTCTTATATTACTCCACCTTCTCCTCCTCCCCTCTCCCTCTCTCTTTCCCTTTTTTTCTTTCTCTTCCTTCTCTCATGCATATCTTAAATACGTGTGATGACCTACCTGAGTCTCTTCTATCTTTCGACTATTCCCTTCTCTCTCTTTCCCTTTTCTCCATTCACTTCTTCTTTCGATAGTTCTCGACTCTGAGAATGGATAGATGAGAAGTCTCTCTCTCTCTCCTTCTTCCCTTCTCCCCTCTTCACTTCACTTCATCTAATGAGGGGTTGCCATAAGTATCTTCCCTTTCCTTTCTCCTCTTTAGTCCCCTCCTCCCTCCCTCCCTCCCTCCCTCCCTCCCTCCCTCCATCTCTCTCTCTCTCTTTCCTCTCGATCAACTATTCGAATGCTTCTCTCCTTTATTTGATTTCGTAGCTTTCGTTTCACTCCCTTTTCAGTCCTATCTATCCTCTGTATATTTCTAGACTCTCTTCTTCTTCCTATCCCTCTCCCTTTCCTCCTCTCTCTTCTCTTCTTTTCTTCAACTCAATTCCTTCCAACCATCATCATTCTATCACCACTCTCTTCATCCAAATCTTCTCCATTATCCGACTTTTTTTGTTATATTCTGTTCTTCATTGTATCTCCTTACCATTCGATTAACTCGCTCATCTCTCATCCATTACCTCCCATCTTCACCTCTCACCTCTTCCTTCTCACCTCCCCTCTTCCCCTATCTCACCTCCCCTCTTCCCCTATCTCACCTCCCTTGTCAACTTCTTCTCCTCCCTTTCCTCACCCTTCGTATAGGTCCTCTCTTCGTCTCTTCTCGTACCAACTATTGATTCGTTCGTATATGGAGAGAGAGAGGGAAAAGAGAGAGAGAGAGAGAGAAGCTCGTAATGTCCCCTTCTCTACCTCATCTACCTCTGTCCCTTTATCTCTTTCCTTCCTCCCCCTCTTCCCTTCCTCTCCTCTCCTCTATTCATATTGTTCCCTCTTCTTCTTCTCATTTCCTCACAATCCTCTTCATGTCCAATATCAGAGTATTCTCCAGTCTACATTATTCTCTTCTTCTCTCTTTCTGCTTTCTCAATCTAGAATGGGAATAAGTTCCACTCTATTCTTCCCTGTCCCTCCCCCCCCCCCCTTCTTCCTCCCTTCCTCCCTCCCTTCTTCCTATCCTCCTCCTCCTCCTCCTTCATCGATCTACAGTAGTGAGTATTCGTCCCCCGTATTGTGCATTCTGTTGGGTCCTCCCCTCCCTCCCTTCCCCTTCCCCTTCCCCTCTTCCCCTTCTCTATTCTACCATTCGGACTATTTCTCTGTCACTTCTCACTATTCATTCATTCATTCATTAAATCATTATTTGTCTTTCCAATACTGTCCCATACTTCACCCCTCTATCCCTTTTCCCAGTGCCCCCCTCCCCTCTCCCCCTCTCTCCCTTTCCCTCTCTCCTTCCATCCATCGTTTACTTCGTCTTTCCTTCCTATTGTAGACCTAGTCGTTGTTGCTTTTCCCTCCCCTTCTTCCTTTCTACTCTCGTATATTGAACAGCATCGAAATAGACAGTCCCACTCTCCTCCCTTCCCCTCCCCCCTCCTCCTTCCTACGTCTCTTCCTTTCTCTCCTTCTCTTCCTCTATTCTCTCCTCCGTCTCTAAATTACTCTCCTTCTCTTCGTCTTCCTTTTCATTCTCAAGTTGTATCTGTGACGGAGAATCGAGAAAGATGGAATACTTTCGAATCGCATTCTTATTCCTAATATTCCCTCCACTTACATTTTCGCAATATTAATCACTATCATTTTCGTAATATTTATTTTAATTCACCTGTTCTTTATCATGTGTTCATTATATTCTATTCATTCTCTCCATATTCGTCTCCCCTCTCCCCTCTCCTCCCTCCTCCTTCCCTCCTTCCCTCTCCCCTCTCCCCTCTCCTCCCTCCTCCTTCCCTCCTTCCCTCCCTCTTTTCTTTCTTCATTCCATTGTCTCTCATACAACGTTGTCGTCTACTTCATCCTCATCGAGTCAATAGACAGAATTTCCTCCTCCCTCTCCTCCCTTTCTCTCTCCCCTCCTCCAGTCCCTCTCCTCCCTTTCTCTCTCCCCTCCTCCAGTCCCTCTCCCTCTCTCTTTCTCTCTACTAAGTACCCATCTCTCAACTTACATTTTTCATTCATTTTTCATTTACATAATCTACATACATACACTTTCTTTCTCTCTCTTTCCTACCATAGAAAATGTGGGATTTTCTCCTGTATTTTTGTATTCACCATCACAATATTTTCCCGTTTTGACACTGAATGGTTAGCATCTGCACTTTTTCATATTTTCAATCTCTCTTCGTCCCCTCTCTCTTTCTCTCTTTCAATTTCTGTTTGATTCAATGGTCAATTATAATGGTAACTTTGGTATGGGAAGAGAGGAGGGAGATTGTCGAGTGATTCACTCAATTCTAGTCTATTTCTACTTTTCACCTCCACTCAAACAACTCCCTATCCTCTCAACTCCTCTTTCGGCACTTGAAAAGTGTAGGAAAAAATGGAAAATAGATATTGTTCGTTTGTCTCGAGTGTTACATTTCATGGACTACTCAATGGTAATATTGTATTTATTGTATTGTAATTGAAGGATCTTCGTTCATCATTATCATCAGTCGTTTCTCCCTCTTCATCTTCATCTAAGGAAGGAGAGGGAAGATCTGCTAATCTACTCATTATGCACAGGTATTCAATCAATTACTATTACTCTCTCTCAACTTCGATAAGAAAATAATACTCAAATCTCGAAATGAAATGGGTGATCGATGGTGTCCTCATGAGAGTCTATTCGAGTACGAATGGAATATATTTCAGATACAAAGCGAAATCAACAGCTCTCGGTTCTCCTCTTTCATCAAAGAGATCGAGTCAAGATGTAGGAGTTGCTCCTACTACTAATTCATCCAGGACTGAAGCCAATGGTATGTCACATTCACTGTCCTAAATGTACTCCGTTGAACCAGTAATGA
The DNA here is from genome assembly GCA_000180635.4 of Pristionchus pacificus. Classification (NCBI taxonomy): domain Eukaryota; kingdom Metazoa; phylum Nematoda; class Chromadorea; order Rhabditida; family Neodiplogasteridae; genus Pristionchus; species Pristionchus pacificus. The sequence goes on from CM026577.1 coordinate 10,548,834, forward strand.
GGGTTTGAATTTCTCCTAAATCATAGTGAACTCTTACTAGTAGACTTGTTGTAAGAACTCGAACAATGACTAGCAATAAGCAGATAAAAAAAGAGAACCATTATTGTGCTCTAAAGTAGTGCCGTATAACCATTGTAATTGTCCATTCTTTTATGTGAGAGGATGGTACAAAATAGAAGCGTAATTAATATAATTGTTGTAGGAGAAGGAGTTCCTTCAGGAGGAACACCGAGAACAGTCAGAAGATGGAAGAAAGGAAAAGAGAAAGATAGTAAGAAACATGTGAGTTATCCTTACTCTCTTTTCAATATATTTCTTCTATCCTAGTCTATTCTTTCATTCAGAAGGATCTAAATTGTCTATCCTTACTATCATTCTATTCAGATGTCAATGACTGAGCCAGGTCCTTCTAATCTTTCTCCTGGTTCATTCGCCATTGGAGTCAAACTAGCGAATTGTCCAACGAGGGGAGATAATGATGTGAGTATCAAATACTTTTATCCAATATTATCGATATACTCGAAAATATATTTGCAATTCGCATCGTTTAACATTTATTTTATCGGATGATGGGCATACTTGATCAGGGTTACAGAATGCTATTTTTTTGATATTTTGAGATTGTACCTATAAACTTGGTGTCTAGCTGCTAGTGATTCTAGCTAGTCATGTTGAATATGATTTATGCTAGTGAAAGTTCCACAATTCTGACGATGAGATTTTTTCTCACACGATTCTGACGATGAGTCAGACTTTTTGTCCGTTTATTGAGACGAAACAAAATTTTGAATGAATGTAGGAAATTTGATAGTGGAATGGTAGTGATTATCTTTTCTTTCTTTGTAGATGGTTCCTCTTATTGTTCGAGCGTGTACTGAAGCAGTAGAGAAGAATGGAATGGATTCTGTTGGAATCTATCGAATACCTGGAAATACTGCTGCTGTCAATGCTCTTAAAGAATGGACTAATATTGGAGGAATTGAAGTGGTTAGTTCATATTAAATGGCAGGGACGATATGTTATCACTGATGATTTCAGTGTAATATCAATGATCCTCGATGGAAAGATGTTAACGTTGTTTCTTCCTTCCTCAAATTATTCCTTCGAAATCTTCCCGAACCACTCCTTACGGATAAATTATACCCTTTCTTTATCGATGCTAATAGGATTAACAGTCATTCACAGAGATTACACAAGATTAGGAATCTGGTGAGTTCATTTATATTTCTGTCTCCCCCCCCCCCTCTTCCACCCTCCATTCTTCAATCTCTTGTTTCAGTTACGTAAACTGCCTCGTGAGCACTATGAGTGCCTTAAATTCTTGGTAATGCATCTATACGAAGTTGCACAACATTCAGAGTTTAATCGGGTACGTCGTACAAATGATTCTTTCCGTCATCAATAGGGACGTCTTTGTTAGTGCCTCCTTTCGCTATATTTTTATATTGACTCTGAAACGAGAATTGAATGAATATCAGCAGTATCAAAGCCAACAGTAGTTACGATAGATGTTTATGATAGAGTGGATAATGATATAATAATAATGATTATATTATCCTAGATGGAAATGCGTAACGTCTCTCTGATGTTCGGTCCATCGATCGTTCGTCCGTCTGATGATTCAATGGCTACCATGGTCACTCATATGAGTGATCAATGTAGAATTGTTGAAACATTCCTACAATATGTTAGTTATCTTACCACTTATTTCAGTTGATTGATAAACATGGCGATCATGATAAAAGGAGAAGAATATATGACAATTTCAGCGAGAATGGATGTTCAATGATGAAGGAACAAGTGATGATGCTGTCCCTATCGAATCTATTGCTGATAAAGAGATTAGAGAAGCACCCAGAGGTGAGTCACCCCCCCCCCTCCCTCCTTCCCCTCCTCCCCCCCCTCCCTCCTTCCCCTCCTCCCCCCCCCCCCCCACCCTCCTCCTCCCCTCACGAGGATTGATTACAGGAAGTGGAATGGACTCTGCTCCTCCAGGAGTATCAACTGCCTCATTCAATGATATGCATTCAATGATTATAAGAGCGAATGAGAAACAAGCAGAAGATATGATGAAAGAGAACGACAAGGGAAAGGTAAGATAGACATCTCTTGAGGATAGGGTTGATCTCACTGGATTATACTCTGGTGTCCGGAATCAACTTGGAATCGAGTAGAAATGGGTTTTCCAGTTGGAATCAAGTACAGTACCCCTGACCCATTCCCACAAGTTGGAATCAAGCAGGCTTACGTACCCGCAGCGTCCAGCACATACATCGCCTATAAGGTCCTTTTTGCAGCCCTATTCTGACTGCCTTCGGGCACGAGTGCGCTTGACTATCTGCGGACCCCAGTTGGACCGCCTTTTGGATGTGACCTCTCCACATGGTCGTACCATGTGAGGTCTGTGGTTACGGTATGGGGAAACCCATGCTCTCAATCAATCAATAATAGAGAAAGCTATCGTAGTCCTCGCCGATTTCAAACGAACCCACAAGTTGGAATCAAGCACTTCCCCCAAGTTGCCATCAAGCTTGATTCCAACTTGTGGGAATTGCTTGATTCCAAGTTGATTCCGGACACCGGAGATGGTAGTGACTGGAGTAATCTTTGTATATCTTGCAGATCAAAAACATTTTAAATGTGCGTCGTTCATCAAAACGAGATAAGAGTAAGAGTAAGAAGGGAGTGAGTGATCCTATTCCATCCACGTCTTCTGGTCCTTCTTATCCTTCTTCATCTTCATCACAATCTAAGAAGAATCTCAATTCAAGTCGAACTGAAACGAGTGTCGATAGTGCATTCTCTGGTAATTATCAAGTGAGTTGACGAAGAGAATGGAATATGAATTGATCTTTGATCTCTCTTAGGAACGAGATATCGATGCAGAGATTGCCTCTCGATCTAAATGTTCATCCGAAGAAAGTACGAGAATGGGATCTGCTGATAGAAAAGAAGATGAAGGTAGATAGGAAGGATTCTTTGAAGAATCAATTTAAACAACTTCGAGAATCGTTGAACTGTGAAAATGATTCCTCTCGAATAATGTTATATCTAATCACTAGGGATCATTAATTTTTGGATGTAAGATGATCAAATTCTAATTTGGAGGAATTCTTCCATGTTCAATTTCCGGTATTGCAGATGATTTCGATGAAGTGATGTCGATCAAAGAGGAATTTTCTCAATTGAGTATGCAATCGAATCAGAGTGATCTCCCTCCTACCAATACAGAAGATAGGAGGAAACATCAAGAGGTACTGTCTCCCCCCTTCCTCCCCCTCTATCTCTATCTCTTGATCACTTCCAGACTCTTTCTTCCGCTCGTCGAATCTTCATAGCAGGCAGTGAGGCAGCAGCCATCGATTCCCTCTCTTCCTCTCATTCTCAAACGTCGGCCACCATGGATGCACTCACCAATCACACGCAACACCTACATCAAGCTGCATCCCCTGCTCTAGAGGTATGGTAGATGGGGAGAATGGGGAAGAGATAGAGGAAGAGTTAGGTCATCGATGATACATTCCTTCGTTCAGGTTTATTCTGCGGAAACTCGTGAGAAAATTCGACGGATGCAATTGTTAGGAACGAGTGCATGGAGAAATGTTGAAAAGGTGAGAGGGGAGGAAGGAGGAAGAGGGGGGGGGGATAAGAGAATAAGAATGATATCGAGGGTACTTCTCAAAACTCGAGGTGAACTGTAAGTGTACGAGGAAGATAATAACACTATAACTTGTAGCCGTGTTCTCCTTCTCGTGAAGACGCGATCTCATTCACTTCTGATTATTCAACAACTTCATCTCTCGCTCCTTCTCAATCAATCGGAGTTGTCGTTACTTCATTCGATGGACTTGGTCCCACTTCTAGTGATTATGCTAGTTCTGATCCTTCTCCTTGTGGAAGAAGGACAAGAGAAGAAAAAGATGAGGTGAGAAGAGAAGAGAAGATGTGTCATGTTGTTGTTGGAGAGAGAGGGGGGTATCCCCCTTGTGAGGGGGTGTGAGAGGGAGGAGGAGGAGGAGGGGAGATCTGATTGATGAGAAGTGTAGAGAAGAGAGAAGTGACTGGAAAGAGAATACATGCTACTCATTGAGAAGATAAGAATGATTTCAGAATGGACGATTGAATCGACCAGACAATTTGAGGATAGGAGGAGAGAGGAATGAAGGAGAAGAAAAGGGGAGAAGGAAAGATGGAAGGAGACATACTTTATCTGGTAGTGAAGACGAACAGGTAAGAAGAGAGAAGAGAAGAGGAAGAGAAGGAAGATATTCATTATAGATACCTCAATCAGCTAAATGGGAATTATCCCGTGGTAGATCATATCCTTCAATCGATAATCGGATAGTTTCACCTCCTCCAATTCTTCCTTGTATACCTCCTTCCATTATAAGGACATCACCAAATGAAATGACTCCAGCTTCAGGAGATGAACAATTATAGTATCTTCCCCTTCCTGTATAGTTCCATTCATTCCCTCTCCTCGAAAATACGTGCCATGGGTTATTTCCCCCTTTCCTCATCTATCCCGTCTCCAACCAATAGTCACATGTATCATTATCGTAATCTTTCGTACCATATATTGTCATCAAATGGTAATAAATGCGTTGAGTAACACCTTTTCGTTCTGAGACTCGAATTGATCTTTTTGATAGTGTCAGTTGGTGTATCAAAGAGAAGGAGAGAGAGAGAGAGGGAAGGGGCAGAGGTTGAAGGAGAGAATGAGATCTCACTTCACTCCATCCAATTACCCCTTCCATCTCCCTCCCCTTTGTCCTCGATTATCGATTATCCTTCTCAAGTTTACATGATCGTACTCCTTTAAGTGTTGTTCACATGACATAAAGACGAAGTAAAGACGAACAGTTGGTATCTATTCAATTCTTTGACTCAACGGCTCTCTTCTTCTCTTCTATCGACCATTCCTCTTACTTGTCTACTCATTCTTCTTCAATTACTCGATATCCATATCACTTTTATGTCCATACCAGTCTCTTTTCTATTCACGATCTTAGACCATTTGTAGACATGGGGAATTCTAAATCAGTTGAAGTAAAGGATAAGGAAAAGGAGAAGGAGAAGGAGCAGGAGAGATTATCGAGTGGAGGAGGATCGGCCACTAAGAAATCAAGTGGCGCACATAGAGGATCAGGGTATACATTTATTCACTATTTTGATCGAATATTGAGCTTCCCTATGAAATTTATGCCTTGTGAATTTATGGTAGCATCTGATATTGCGTCTGAAATTATTTGAATGATATTCTGAGAGCTTTATGTTTGATAGGAGTTGAAGAGATATTTTCACCTACTGTCAAGTGCTTTGAGTATTGTGATGGTTGAATTGTTGACAGGAGAAAAGTGTTCATCATTTATCACTCTTGATCTACCTCTTGTCTCAGATCACTCAACGGTTCTCTTCCCAAGAAACCTCTTCTCAATGCCTCGCAGAGGTCAATTATCAAGTATTGCCTGGATAATGCAAAGGAAGATATGGCTGATCGAATAGTGAGAAGAGTTGGAGAGAAGAAGGATGATTTCAAAGCATTCATTGAGGCCCTTCCCAAGGTATCATTCTGTTCCTTCTTCTAAATGAAGTAGTTTCAACCCTTTCTTCAGGAAGAAAAACAACAATACGTGGATAGTCTGAAAGAGTTTCTCACTTTGGTATGCACTTCCCTCATGGATAGCGAATTCGTGCAGAAGGTTAGTAGAGAGAGGGAAGGAAGGGAAGAAGGAAGGGAGGGAGGAGTCATTCATTCTAGACTGGATTCGAATATGGACAAAAACATGCGAATCTACGAACAAAGGGATTCAAACCCGATTTCTTTGCTGGTACAGCAGATGCAGTGACAACTGAGTGCACTTTCCTCGATGGGGCAACCCATGCACCATCTGAGACTGCTGGAGCATGGTATAGTACTCCCTCATTCCATCGAGTCGTTCTTTTCTCAGGTCGGAATTATCCACTTTCGTATTTTCGAATGTTCGAGATGGATATTATCAAGAATTGAGGAAACAAAGAAAGAACTCGAATACTTTCCAGTCCAAGTAAGACAATTAGTTAAATATCACACATGCGAAATGAGGATTCTTTCAGAATCAAGCTGTCTGAAATGGCACAGGAATCAAGAGACGATGATTTGAATGATAGGTGAGAAAAGGGACTAAAAATAGAAAAGTAAATATATAAATTGAGAGGTTCATCACCAGTGAAGAGTGGTAGTTGTGAACGATCTCGATCATCGAAAGAAGGATCTCCTCATTTCGTCCTTCCTCCTAATCCAGTCTGCTGACTATTCCACATTTCATTCGATCATTTCGGGTTCCACAATATTTGTCGTTTTGTGTTTCTCATCTGTTGTCGGATTAATGTAGACGATGAAGTTTTAATTTTAAGTAGTTTGAACAGTAAACAGGTACAAATTATAAATTAAAATCAAATTGAAAAAGCAACGACGAAAATCTGTGAAATTTTTATCTACAAATTTAGATCAACTGCCGTAATAAAACTTGTTCCATACTATATTATTATAATATTATTTTCGCATCTTTATTGTGTCAGCCTTCAATTCATGTTAATCTATATTATTCATTCTATTGAATAGCTTCCAGTTAAAAATACGGTAGAAAATTTGAAAAGTTAGTTGTTGATCAGACCCCTTGGTTCTGTCATTACGGTGGCACGTAGAATATAAAGAGAACTATAATTTTGAAAAATGCGTTTATTTATCGCTATATCGATTTTTGTGTCTTGTCTTTGTTCACATTAAACTCGCCATATTCGTTTCCTTGATATTCATGTTCGATTTCTGCTTTATTTCCCATCTTTTTGCTTGTTTCCATCGTACATTTATTACTTAAAAAATTCCATAATTCTTTGCTAATTTGCTACTTTAATGAGTATTTTTTTCTTTATTCGAATGTGCGAAAAAAATATGTTTCAGAACCGCCGTTGAAGATGTCAATCCTTCAAAAGATCGCCGATATTGAGCAGGAGGTCTGATTTTTTAAACTTTCTGTAGGAATCTCAGAAAACAAAAAAGCGGCAAAAATGTGCAAGAAGAGAAACTTTCTTATATAGGATGATGGGCATTTTCGTACACTTCAAAACTGGCAAACGTCAAGCATCAGATTGAGTGGAACTTGATACTATTGCAGATTAGCAGATGCAACCAGAATGGAAAAGGAAATTTGTTTTTCAGATGGCTCGTACGCAGAAGAATAAGGCTACGAATGCCCATCTTGGTATTCTGAAGGCCAAATTGGCCAAACTCCGTCGTGAATTGATCACTCCGAAGGGTGGTGGAGGAGTGAAGGAAGATGGATTCGATGTAGCTAAGACTGGAGATGCACGAATTGGATTCGTCGGTATGTTTTTTTCTTTGGAAAGCGTGGATTAAAATGTATGTGTGATGAGCAAACTGGCCTATGAACACTCTTAACTCGTAATTATCCTTCCATTGATTTCACTTGTTTACTTCCACTGAAGATCAGTGGGACGGTAGAGGTTTCTTCGAGGAGGTATAGAAGTAAATCATTTATTAGGAAATTCGTAATCATACATTTTCAAAACAGAACTTTCACCCTGTCTGCATTTATTCAAAGTAATCTTTATTCAATAGAAAGACGGCGTCAAATATTGAGTTGGTTTATGTGGGGGAGGGGTGTCGAATTGGTCTCTGCTTTTCGACGTTTTACTTGAAAATTACCCGTTATGCGGATTGATAGATTTTTAAAAAAATGGGAAGAGGGCACAAAGTTATTCCATTGAGCATAACATGGTTTAATTATCTATGAGAGGCTACACATCGAAAGAGAGCTAAGTGATTGATGAAGAAAAGTTGGCATCGGGGAAAATAGTTATGGCCGTTTGGATTATCGATTACAATGGTAGGAAGATCACCGGATAATGTAAGGCAGTATCGTTTCGATAAATTTGGGTACGAGGTCTAGAGAAAGGGAGTGAAATATATGAATGAGTAACTAGCGATAACTAAAGAAAGAGTTGATGGGCTACCGCATATCATCAGAGTCGTGACTATATTGTGAAGTGGGAGGAGGCATTGGAGAGAGATCTTCTCGTAGTCTCTCGTATCCATGAATATCATCCTCATCTCTCACATCTACTGATTCTTTTCTACTCTCTTCTCCTTCAATCTCATCATCACTGGAATCATCTTGTATAACATCTCGATTCTTCCTTGGAGGGGAGAAGATGACAACATTAGAAGGATCATTATGGGACGGATTAACTTCATTTGGCCATTCATCTCCCTTTGCTCCTTCACCTTCTTCTTCGCTCAATTTATAGTAGACATCGACCTGTAATGTAGCCATTGATCCAGTGTCCCCTCTCTCTCTTTCAACTACTATCCCACTCCCTCAATGCATTTCCGTCTTAAAGAGACTATCCTATCTCTAAAAAGGAAAAGGAAGTGTGGAAGAGAGAGGGATGTCCTCCCTTCTTCCCACTATCTCGCATTTCAACTGGGAAGGAAGTAGAGAGTGGAAGAGTGAGGGGAGAGGGAGGGGGGGGGGGGGGGTGGTCTTACCTCTCCTTCGCTGCTACTCCATGCTTCATCAGTGAGTCTCTTGTGCAATGATCGATGCATTGCTTCCTCACTGTATTCAGGATGTACAGTTCTCTCTGTCAAATCGATAGTCTCGATTCCATCATCAACTCTTGATCCTCTTCTTGATTTTGGTCGATGTAGAGGAATAATATCATTATCGATGGAGGAATGAGGAATAGGATCGACTAGAGGAGAATCACGAGAGAGGGAATGAGATGATAGAAGGACTACTGCAGGGATTGATGGAACAGTCGTTTGATTGGAGGTTGATGGAAGAGGTTGAGATACGGTAGATGGATGAATGGATTGACTTGTCGTTGCGACAGCATGCTCCAATCCAGTGTCGATAGAGACTTCCTTCGGTAATTGAGAAGGATCACATGCAAACATTAGAAGAGCTTGTCTATCTGAAAGACGAGTACGAGGAAGAGTTGAAGCATCGAGAGATGAAGATGGACGAGTATAACAATGACCAATCTGAAATGAAATGCATGAAGAGGTGAGGGGGAGGGGAGGACTGACCACGGGAGAAGTAAGAGGAGCTTCCTCCATCACAGTTACTACAGTCGATCCATTTGGTTGATGAGTGACCATTGATCCATAATTAGCATTCTTTGTCTCTGTCTCCTTTTGTATCATCTGAGTGCACTCTGTTGTCTTCTTCTTCTTCTTTCTCCTTTGACAGTCTCTGGGAATGGATTGCATATCTCAACTGTATTTCCCTCTTCCAATTTTACCTGATCAATCGATATATTCCTACTGCATAACAGATGCCGAAGAATGATCCAACGATAGCAATCATCATTTTTAGTTTGCTGTTATTCTTCTCTCCTCCAATTGCAATATCCTCTTCCACTCGAGTTCCTCCATCAACATGGTTAACTCTAACTGATTCCACCTTTACTCCTCCTAATATTCGAGCAAGAGGAGCAGGTGAACTACCGAGGATGTATTTAACCTGAAGAGATGGAAATACATAGATAAGGGAGAGTATAGATGGATACCTTGACTGGATCAAGGATAGCCTCTTCATCGATATATGCTCCTTTGGCAATAGTCTGACTCTTGACGACGTTGAATAGTATTCGAGTGATATTGAGTGGTTCATTGTGAGTACGAAGGAGGATGACATTATCCTGAGAGAGAAGAGGATCATCGTCGTCTATTGCATAGAGAATATCGTCTGAGGGATGAGATCTCCCTCGCTTTCGATCACCTTCCTGCAACAAACGACAGACACTACACTGCAGACTACTCACTACATCTCGCGCTCTCTCTCTCTCTCTATGGAATGACTGCACTGGCAGATATTATAGCATGGACACATGATGCAAGATAGACATGGTTATTGGAATGAGACACTAAGAGACGGATAACGGAATAGATAGAATGAATACTGACTGGATTGAGTACGAGTGCGACTCCTGGACATTCATTGGCATTCCTCTCACAATATGCCGATACGATAGTTGCTATCCTCTTCTTGAAGTATTTCTCATACTTCTCTCCATTGTGACCACGAGTAGACGATAGATTGACGTGACGGACTCGCATATCAATAGAAGGAAGACGAAAACTCTGCAACGAATTACTCTCTCTCTCTCTCTCTCTAGTTGTGTCTGTCTATTCATTCCTCAAGGGAATCAGAATATGTATCCCCTTCCCTTCCCTTCCTCTCGTCGATGGCTAGTCTATCAGTGGAAGCCTCGGAGAAACAACCACTGGAGAATGAGTTCTTTCGAAGATGAACACATGACTCCCCCCTCCTTCCCTCCCTCCATTTGTTCCTGTGTCTCTCTCAAGTAAGAGAAGTTGAATGAAGAGAAGATGAGAGATAAGTGAATAGAAATAGGGAGGCAAAAGAAAGAAGGAACAGATGCGTCTATCGGCCTTTCTCTCTCTCTCTATTCATTCACACATTATTTATTAATAGCACTTTTCAAATATGCGAGATTCAAATGGAGCTTTAAAATATGTTAACAATTGCATGAAAATGAGGACAAAGTGAAAATATTTGTTTTTCTGTTGTGTAATGAGGAATGAATAGGAGAAGAGAAGAGTCAGTATTAGTCCTCAAATCTCATATTTCTTCTACTTCGAATCTATGCGAAAGGTTGAGATGACACGCAAAAGAGAGCAATACTGACTCCATTTCCCCTTTTCTTGCGAATAAGATGAAGAGAGGAGGAGTTCGTTCGTTGTTCTCTCATGATGGCTTATCCCTAATGTCTCCCTCTTTCTTCTCTATTATATCTTCATTCTATCCATCCGTCATCTCATTTAATCCCTCTGTCTTTTCTCTTCTACTTTTCTCTAGTAAGTGCATCAGAAGGCTGTCGACAGGGTTGATATGGGAAGAGAGAGAAGGAAAGGGATACGAAGTCAGCCGCAGGAAAGGGAAGGAGTATGGAAGGGAGGAGGGGGGGGGGGGGGGGGGGAGTTTCACGATCAAATTGGCGCCCCTTTCGTCTTCCTTCCTCCCTCCTTTTTTGCCCCGTCTTCCCTTTCTGGGTCTCTACTGGACTGGACGGGTTATCGGGAAACCAAAGAGGGAAGAGGAAGGGAAGAGATGAAGCATGGAAGGAAGAAGGAGAGATATGCTTTGTCTATATCTAGAGAAGATGTGAAAAAGAGGAGAAGAAGAAGGATGAGAAGAGGGAGACGAAGAAAAAGAAGGAGTAACAGAAGCAGATAGATAGATAGATGGGATACATGATAGACATACATGGATGGCCCTTTCTATCTTCCATTCTCTGCTCTATCTCTCTTCATTCTCTTTTATCTATCCATTCGAATGACTATTCGACTACAGACCAAATAGAAGTTACTCATCAATAAATAGTGACTGTAATGGATTGAATCTCATGGGATGAAGAGAGGTATCTAGCGTCGGGACGATGAAGAGAAGAGAGGTATGAGAATGAAGTCACTTGGTTTCCAATGGTTATGAGTGAAGGAAAGAGACTTACCTCAATGAAATGACTGCATGGAGGAGGTGAAGAGAGAGAAGAAGAAGATGGAGGTAAGGAAGATGAAGAGGAAGTGGAGTTATCGCAGATACAGACATAGTCTGTACCCTCATTGCAGATATGAAGAGTGAGGATGAAGGAAGGTAAGAGAAGAAGAAGAAAGGGAAGGGAAAGGGAGGAAAGAGAGACACGGCGGGAGGAGCTCCCCCCGCCGAGTCGGATACTCATTGAAGATGATGAGTAGAAAATGAAGAAGGAAGGAAGAAAGGAATGAAAAGAAGTCCTTGTTGGATAGATTAGAGACGAAGAATCATTCCAAGACTAGAAGAAGAGAAAGAGTGACGGAGAGAAGAGAAGGAAAATGGAGAGAAGACTCCTCCCCTTTCTCTCCCTTCTCTCCTCTCTCCCTCCCTCCCTCCCTCTCTCCTCCCATCATGTCTCTTATGGGCAGAGGAAGTAGTTAAAGGAAGGAATAGGAACGACGATTTTCGAAGACTGTATTCCTCCATCCTGTTGAGGTGGCAACAACTCTAATCGCTCCTTCCCTATCTATTCATCACATATTTACAAACCATTTCCTTTTTTTAATAGAAGTTATATGCAGTTTGAGTGTGATAAGAAGTGTTGAATGGGATGAAATTATGATGATGATTAATCTCCATCTTTCTCATTTCCCAATTCTCAACAATCTTATGTCTCATCTTTGCAGGTTTCCCTTCGGTGGGTAAATCGACTCTTCTTTCGAATTTGGCCGGAGTCTACTCAGAAGTAAGTAGTTGAAGGAAGAAATAGGACGGCCATGTTGGAAAAGAGTATTCCATCTTGTTTAGGTGGCTGCATACGAATTCACCACTCTCACTACAGTACCCGGAGTGATCAGGTGAAAGAATGAGGAAAAAGAAGGGGACTGATTGATTACAGATATAAGGGAGCGAAGATCCAACTACTCGATCTACCTGGAATCATTGAAGGAGCCAAGGATGGAAAGGGAAGAGGAAGACAAGTTATTGCTGGTAAGGAATATGATTGTTAATCAAAGAAGAGGATAAGAGAAGGGATCTTCATCCACTATCCTCTCTCTCTTCCTACCTTTTCTCACTCTCTTTCTCAGTCTTTCTATCGGATTAATCCGACCCCATCCCATTTCTATGCTCTTTCCTCTTCTTCTTTTCTCCTTTTTCTCCAGGGGGTGGGGGCGATAGATATGAGAATGGGGAGCAAGGGAGGATAAGACTAGATGTCTTCACTCTTCTACTTCATCCCCCCCCCCTTCTGTCTCTCTCTCCCTCTTACTCACTTGTTCTCTTGTGATGTCGAACAGAGGAAAGAATGGCTGAGAATGAAGGGATTTGTGAAGGAAGAGGTGCTCCCTCTCTCTCTTCACTCCCTCTGGACAGGCATATTTTGATTGACAGAGAAGGGAGAGGAGACGTGTGAAGTAAGAGAGGGAGAGAGAACGATGCAATCTGAGAAGACAGAGGGAAGAAGTCATCCATAATATCTGTAATCCTCCGAGAAGAAAGAAGAGATGAATGGGTAGAGAGAACAGATAGAGAAGAGAAAGAGGTACTCTTCCCCTCTCCTTCCCTCTCTCTCTCAACCTGTGAGAGGAGATGGAAGAGTGTAAGAACATAAAGGGGAAAACATGAGTAGAGAAGCTCTTGAAACGAACGATCATTTTGTATGTTTAGTTGATAAATTTGAAGAGTTGAGTTGTGGAGTGGAGTGAGGGGAAGGGATTTGGTAATCAATTGGGAGAATCTCATTGTCAGCACTGCTGGGCTATATCCCCGCTTGATCATCTGAGTGCGGAGCCCCCAAGAAGAAATTTTCGGAAATTTGCGGAACCCCCTCGTTGTCCGAAACGTTTTTCGCGGAGCTCCCTAACAGTAAAATTCCGAAAATTGCGGAGCCCCCGACTAACTAGCGGGACTTAGCCCATCAGTGATTGTCAGTCGATGTTATTGTAGACAACCAAAGGAGAATAATATTTGAAAATGTATTATGATGAAAAGAGAAATGCAAACTATGATATAATGTAATAATGTATTAAGTTGCCCGTACATGCTCTCTCATTCTCATCGTTCTCGATGTGATGAAACCACTTCAACACAAGAAACTCATCGAGTACGTTACTTTATTTATTCATTTATTTGCATTCAAATTTGAGTGAATATTGTGATTCTAATCATAGATTTCTGCAATATTCTCATGACGAACTTGTCAAATAATAATGTAGTTGTGTGTGAATTGAATGATGATGTGTGGGGAAATTGAGACGTAGAATGGAGTGGGAAGAAGAGAGAGAGAGATTGGCTTCATTGGGGAAGAATAAAAAGAAGAGATGAATGGAGAAAAGAAGACAGGAAATGAGATAGGAAAGAGAGAAGATTTATTGTAGTCGTGACCTACGATTAGAGAGAATGATCAAGTATAATGAATAGAGAAAGAAGATGGATTGGATGATATTGAAGGTACGAATTGGAAGGATTTGGTATTAGACTGAACAAGCAACCTCCTAATATCGCATTCAAGAAGAAGGAAAAGGGAGGACTCAATCTGACAACTCTGGTAGGTCATTCCCCTCCCTCCCTTCCTCCTCCTCGCACTATCTTCTCCCTCATTCGAATGACTCTCACTCATTACAGGTTCCTCAATCTGAATTGGATGTGGATACAGTGAAGACAATTCTTGCAGAATACAAGATTCATAATGCAGATATCACTCTGAGATATGATGCGACTGCTGAAGATCTCATCGATGTTATTGAAGGAAATCGAGTGAGTAGAGTGATAACACCCCCCCCCCCCTTCCTCTCATTTCTATTGAGAACAAGGATTGAATCTCGTCATCTTAGGTGTACTGCCCATGCATCTATGTACTCAATAAGATCGATCAGATCTCTGTTGAGGAACTGGATATCATCTACAAGGTATCGTACTATCCACAATGAGAAGAGACATATATCCGTAATTATAGATTCCTCATTGTGTTCCCATCTCTGCTCATCACAAATGGAACTTCGATGATCTACTTGAGAAGATGTGGTTGTATCTCAATCTCATTCGAGTGTAAGTTCATTTCTTGATCGGACAGACGTATCGGGTAGGCAAATGGTCCAATTGAATGTGTTAAGATACACTAAACCGAAGGGACAATTGCCTGATTATGCATCTCCCATTGTACTGAAGAATGATGCGAAGAGTGTGGATGATCTATGCATGAAGATCCATAAGACACTACAGAAGGACTTCAAATGGTTAGTTCCTCTTTTTCCTCTCCTCTCCATCAATTGATTCCATTGCAGTGCTCTTGTATGGGGTAGTTCAGCTAAGCATAATCCTCAGAGAGTGGGAAAGGATCATATACTTGGAGATGAAGATGTCGTACAAGTTATCAAGAAGATCTAATTACATCTTGATCTACTCAATATCAATCACCCAATTATATCGTGTTCTCTTGCTCTTATCTATTCTAGTTCATTCGCTTCTCCGTACTAATTGTGTAATTGTATTCTCTTTCGGTGATTGTTAGCTCATTTTGTTTGTTGTTTATGTTATCGTGAGTTGCTTCTTTCTCGTTTTTTCTCTTTTATCACCTTCTTGTCTCGCAGATAAAAGAGTACTGGGTAACTGTGTATTCTGATGGATAAACGTTGCATCGACCTCTCAATGTATCTGGGAAATAACTACTACTGAATATTGTAATGTATCCTTCTCTAGATGAGTAACGGCCCATCTGCACACGATGATTTTTTTGGAATTCATTACATTCAATCGGGAAAGAAAGATGATAAAATGGAAGATAGAGTTGTGGAAGAAGGAAAGAGATCGATTAGAAGATATTCAATTGAAGAGAGGAGAGAATTGAGTGAGATGGAAAGTATAGGAATGAGTGGCACGGAATTCATCGATGCTTCTTTCTTTCCTGAATTGAAAGAGATTAAGAATGAAGAAGGAGAATGGAAGATAGGAGAGGAAGGAACGAAGAATATATGGGAAGAACAATACTTGCAGAGAAGAGAGTATGGTCATTAATCAGATCGATTAAGTGAGTGAATACCGTAATTCAGAAATGATCACGATCAATCGAGGATGTCAGTGAACGAAGAAAGAAGTGGCAAGAGAACAAAGGAGGGAAAAATATGGAAAGAGAAATCGCGGAAGCCTATCATGGTTAGTGTTTGTATATTCATTAAAATGAGAATATTAATCATCGATCAATAAAAAAGTAAAGTATTAGCAGTCGATGTCAGACTCAATAGAAGAGCATCGACCATCTGGATTAGATGAAATTCGATCCGAGTTTTTCCCCTTTTGGACTCTGACAGAAGATCAATTGATTGATGAACTTTGTAAGAAAGTCGTATACAATGATGGTGAGTGAAGATGAAGAGTGAACAGATTCATTCTACCTTTTTTCAGGAGAAATGTTTGCAATTGATAAACCGAAAGGAATGGCGTATTCAGGAGGGAAGGATACGACAAAATATCAATTAGACAGAATGGCATCTCGAGTAAAGGTAAGTAGTATTAACGGGAAGGGATATATCAGAATATTATTAGGATATTCTTCTTCCTAAATGTGAACGACTTCATCCAGTTCTCACTCTCGATAAGGATAATAGTGGAATTACTCTATTCACTACGTTCGTTTATTCTCTCTTTATTCTAAGAAGGAATCATTTCAGAAATCCCCTTCTTCGAAATGAACTAGTAGAGAGAATGGAGAATGGAGAAATAACCATTGTTAGTTTATTTTTTAGCGACTTCATTTTTTTGCTGCAATATATATAAAGATAATAACAAATTCAGAAGACAGATTGTATTGTTCGTGGTCTTCCTTCTTCAGCACACATTTCAGTCCACACTCCACTTGTCAAATCAACCAAAGGAGGACAACTAAAGGTATTTACAAGACTTCATCATGTTAAATTGAGATTATGAAACGAAAGTATCTAATGAGCTTTATTTCAAGAATTCTCTTGATCATTGAGTTCTACCTGACTATATGTAAATTTGTATATCTCGAAAAGTGATTAAATTGATTAAGATGTGGCCAACTAAAGAAGGAGATGCAAGAGGAATCAAAGTAAAAAGTGGAGTGAAGAAGATAAAAGGGAGTAATGCCCATTCTCATGTTGAAATTGAAACTAACAGTGGTCAGTTAGAGAGTTATTATCGAAGATTTCAATGATTATTCAGAGGTACCGCATCAAATCCGAGCTCATCTTTCCCTTATTGGACTCCCATTATTGGGAGATAAAATATATGGTAATCAACCGATGAGATATCCATCACAGGTATACTGTAGTATTTTTCTAGTCATAAGTATTGATATTACAATTGAAGACTTTGGATGCACTTGGTCTCTCTCGTAATCAATCATCCAAACTTCCCATGTTCATACATCGAAGAGAGGTACCAATTATCTACCATCTCATAATAAAATCTCATAACATTCTTATTCAGATGGTAATTCCTTCAATAATCGCTACGAAACCAGGAGTATCAATAATGGCTCCACTCCCTTCTCACTTTACTTCTATTCTCAAGAAGTTGTCATTGTTGAAGAAAGTTAGATAAACGGACGAGTACGTTCATTTTAGATTATTGTTTTTGTTTGTTCATTAATTGTTATTGATGTTTGCAAAGTTAAAGCTTTCATGAATTACAAGTTGGTGCATATTAAGTTTGTGATCGGTTTGAGACCGTATGGCATATCAGATTAGAAATTTCGTGATAGAAGTCATCTCTTGTTCAGAATGAAAGGCGAAATTGTGGTGGTGAATCCCTTACCACTCAATGGAGAAGGAATGAGTAGGGAGATTAAACTTAAATGTTGTTCCACTTTGGTTCTTTCTCTCATTCATCATCTGCAATCAGAAGATTCTCCTCTATCAATCAGATTAAGAAATGATCGATCCATTAGCTACGATGAGGTACAAACTTCAGTCCATGCGATTCATTCATTCATCCATTTCAGCCATTTCTCTATCGTATCCGAGTGATCGGAGGTACTCCTTCCGAACCGATCGTATTGTCATGGTTAGTACTCATTCTTCAATTCATTATCATTATAATTTGAGGGAGCGTCGTATCCATTCTCTTCTAAAGAAATATCTCGAATTGGAGAAGACTCTATGGACTCTTTCTACTCTAGGAGGTGCATATTCTGCACTAGCAGATTATGATTCAGTCCATGTAAGTACAATTGCCTTCTTCCTTTCTCAACTATTCTATTCTCTTGATAGACATGTACAGTCCGTGAGATATCTCTATATCAATTGGCAATCGCTCGTGAATTGGGAGATCCTGTGACAGAAGCAAAATGTTGTCTATATCTCGCACTCTCAGAGGCACAACAGGGTAAGATGGAAGAGGCTAAGAGAGTTGTCAGGTATGTTACGTGTAGATCATCTCATCCAATTTATGTGATATTCAGAAGAATAATTCGAATCGGAGATTCAGTGCAATCTCCTCCTCTAATGGCTTCGTCCAGAGGAGTTTATGCTAAAATTCAATCGATTGAGAAAGAAATAGAAGAGAAAAGATATCAACCTGCAAATAGAGATCGATAAGCTTCTAATGTATCTTACTGTAAATATCCTTTGTTATCGTTACGAGTTGATAAATCGGTTTGTGAGATTATGTTGTATTGCATACACTTGAGTGGTTAGAATCCACCTTAAAGTATCTGCGCTCTTGCTGTTCAATTCTTAGGATTAGTTTTTATCTCGTATAGTAATGGAGGAAGGATGGACCTCCTCTCAATCGACATCTCTTGTCTCTTCGAATGGAAGAGTATCTACTCCATACGATGAATCTCGTAGATCAAAGAAGAAATTTGTTCCTTGGGAACCCCATAAGGCAGCATGTGGAGAAACGAAACAATTGAATGAAGCTCCCAAGGATCTTCCACGATTATTCCCTTATGAACAAACGAGGTAAAGAGATAAAGAATGAATAAGCCTATTCATCTCTATTGCAGTATTCCCGATCGAGAGTTCATATTCGAAGGAATTCCTCTTGTGGATGCTAGAAAGGAACGATTGAAGAAGAGTCAAACGGAAGTGGAAAAGGCTTTAAGGGAGGAAATCGAAGGATTGGAGATGAGATTGAGAGAGGAAAGGAAGAAAGGAGAGGTGAGAGGGGGGATGGGGAAGAGTAGTAATGTATTTGTATTAGGAACTACGACGAGTATTGGGTGCGACGATGGATAGTGATGTAGTGGAATATGTTATGAGTATGAGTGATGATAAGGCAAGATTAGCTACTATGATTGAAGAATACTCAAAGAAGGTTAGATGATCATTTTCTATTGTTTATACGTCTTCATAATTTCAGTTAGCAATTGACGCTGATACAGTAGAGAGTTTAACGATAGAAAGAGATGTATGGAGATCAAAGTATGTGGCAATGGCAGTGAGAAGTCACGAAGAAGGAAATAGAGCTGAGAGAGCAATCAATCTTGCTATTAATGCACAGAAACTTCTTTCTGAGGTTAGATAATACAGTATATGATCGAATCAAATATTGATCAATTTAGGTATCTCCTCTTCTTCCTCCTCCATTCTCAAATCGGGCAATCGATCTTTCTACTCTTCCTGTTTCCCATTTATTCTCTCGATCTCCTTGTGATGAAAAGATCTGTCCAAGGGATCCCATCTATTCCAATCTCACCATTACTTGCTGTACTAAATGTGCGGGTAGGGAAATTTACTTACTATGATCTCTCATTTGTACTAATTACTAATCAATTCAATCTCATACTAACCACTTGTACCATATACTAATTATAGAATAGAGTATTGGTTGTGATATACTGACTGGTTTCTCTTTGTATTTGGTTGTGAACTCTACTTACTCGAGTAAAATGAATAAGAATTCGAAATTTTATCTCGGGATGTTGTACACATTGTAACACTCGAAAAAGAAGTAATATTGTGGCGAATCAGCGGTTGAAAAAGGCGAAATGTCGAGAGAGAGAGAGAGAGAGAAAGAATATTTACAAAGCAAGTGACAATGAAAGCAGTTGAAATGACTGTTAAAACTATTTAATAGTCTCTATGTAATTTGAATATTCACACTGGGGATGGGAAGGAGGGAAAAGCCGTGATCTAATGTTGAAAGGATAGGAAAGACCCATAACATGCTGAGGGGAGGGGAGGGTATCTACATGGTGTAATTATATATCATCTATACATCTCTGTACAATATCTTTCATGTGTCAACTTCCATATTCTCATCTTCTCTTTCTTTTTCAATAGGAGTATTTCTCCAATTGTTGATATTCTCGAGTACCTTATTAGCCAATTCCTTCGTTCCTTCGAGTACTCCACAATGAGATACAAGATGAATAAGAAGGATTTCTCCTCCTTCATCAACTACGTATCTGCAGTACTTATTCCCATCCGTTGTCGTCAAATTCGCCAGTGCCCAACTTAAATACACATAATTAATGTTAGAAAACATAGACAATTATATTGAAAGAAGGATAATAACTGACACAGCCCAATGTTGACTCGCATATGCTTCGTATTTAGGAATGAGACGGAGTATTGGACGGAATGATCGATAGTTTATGAAACGACGAGTATCTAATTTCCATTGGGAACACGACTGAAATAGATATTATAGAGAGAGAGAGAGAGAGGGAGGGAGTGGAGATGGAAGATACCTTCATTATAGCCTGCATAACATCTTCTCTCTTCGTTGTGACAACCTTCCATGCATCAACTCCATCACTGACGAGATGAGCAAGAACTCCCGCAGAATTATATGAGATCTCGATTGAATCATCCACCAGAGTTAGAAGAGTACTAAGATCAATTAATCACTTTCAATCAATATTCTTTCATAACTAACGTGAATATATTGATGTACGAGTCCTTCATCAATTGATGTCTCAATGAGTCCACTTCTGCGATGTTTCCTATCAATCCCATCATATTTCGCACCTGAACAACAATAGTTTACATCATTAACTGACACACAAAAAAAGTGATGAATAGTGTATAATATCTTACCAATTCCCTCTCATTTCTAAATGCATCGAAGCATTGTTCGAATAGAGAAAGTCCTTGTGCTTCCAGGAATCTCTCACAATTCGTTGGAGTCTCATCAGTTATATTCCACAGGAAACTCCATCCAACTTCCATAACATCATCACACACATTTGCATCCAATTTTCTCTTGATCTGTTGTAGAATCATCTGAAAAAAAGGATATTGTCAGTCTAGGCGGGGGAGGGGGAGAGAGGGAGGAGAGGTCTCACCTCGATAGCTCGATACTTTCCCACTTGTATCTTCTGATCTCCCTCTACATGGCAGGCCATTGAATTAAGAAGGAAGACAACAATCCTCTGTGTGAGAGAATCACCATTGTGATGTTGAAGGACTGTCACCAAAAGGATCGCCAATCGACTGAAAAGGAGGATTGTAGGAGGAGAAGGGGGGGGGGAGGAAGGGGAGAGAGGGAGTACCTGTAGTCGAAGAGAATCTCCTGTGGTATCTCGAATTGGCATAGTGATAGACAGCAATTCCTGACCATCACTTGTTCATCCATATGAGTTTCCATTCCTAGAATAAGAGAAGTATTGATCTTGTATTTGTATCTTCTATCTATCAATCTCAATGGATGAGCGAGTACAAACCAGAAAGAAGTGCTCCGACCACTTGTCTCTTCGTGTCTCTATTCATATTCACTTTACGGATTATATAGAAGAGAGAAGCTGATCCTGCAAATGGACTATTCATCTATCTTCCTCTCATTCATCTTCTAGAGAAGGGTAAGAAGAGGAAAGGGAGAGTACTCACCAGCTATTTGTAGTGTCGAATCATGTAGATGATCATGCATTGCTTTCAATACCAAATGGAGAGCCTCCGTGTGTCTGCAATTGATTACATTACATCCTTCCCTCTTTAATTCTCTACTCACCTCAGGAGTGGATTATTATTCCCGAATCGATATAATTGATAACTCTCATTGAGAACTGCTTGAAGAAGACCAGCACGAGAGGAATACGCACGAAGAGCATTAATTACCTAGGCAATGGATACGGTTGAGATAGAGGGGGATTACGGTAGAAAGAGAGAGAGAAGATAGTGTACTCACTTGATCCTCAGTAGCATCTCCACTGATACTTTTAGCTGGAAGAGATCCGAAATGACTGGCAGAATCACAATTGAATAGACCAAGGAATTCGAGAGGTTGACGAAGGAATCGAAGACCGTAGATATCACACAACATGTTACCAGGGCTACAATTATTATATTAATCATTGAATGATAACAATTCTAATGTTCGTAGTTCGAAGTAGATGAAATGTAGTGTGATGAGTAATAATAACTCAAGTGACCTCTCTTTATCAGGCCAATCTTGTTGACTGGGTTGAGCAGCGAGATTTGTGGATGAAATATCGAGATGAGTAAGAGACGTCAGAGAATTTATCAACTTGTAAAGACAAGTTGCCGGTTTCGGATACAAACCCGTATCACGATTACATTGAGAAACGTCCAGAACTCTGAAGGAAAATTGATTATCTCTTCGACTCATTCATATGTATTCCCATTCATTCCAGTAATATTCATGAAGATAACTATATCATCGATAGAATAACGAAAGTACTCACTTGAGTTGAGTGAGTTCGCAGATATTGTCGATTGCTTTGTATAGATCAGGAACATCATATAGAATGAGACGAGTAAGTGAAATAGAAAGTGGACGAAGAGAACGAAGATCATCCATCTACAATGAACAACTGTTTTTCGATCTACGAGTCATCCATTCATTCCATGCATACTCGTTACATTCTCGTTCCCTATCGCCACATATTTCAATGGTGAAAATAATAGAAAAAAATCTAATTGGAAAACAATACAAAGAGTAATATTTCCAATCAAATATTATATCTTACCTTATTCCAATATGAAATATCAAGTGAATGTAGGGAATGAAGTGGCTCAATCAAGCGAATAAGAGTATCATTCATATTCTCCCCTTGAGATGACGAATCTTCTTCGTTTCGACGTTGTGACTGAAATCACATCATAGATTATCAAGGACTCAAGAAGATACGATGAGAGAAATACGCGCTTCTTCTAGTAATATTCAATAAATACGTCCTATTTCACGCGACAAATTTATTCTCATATAAAATAAATGATTCACATATCTGAGCAATAAATTACTCACTCTCGGATCTTTAGCCAAATTAAGATGGGTGATTGATGGGAATTTGCTAGTCATTGGAGAGTACAATCGATCCATGTCCTCATCCTACAATATATTAAATTATCAATACTCAATATATTCACACGAAATGTCGTCGTATTTAAATTTCACATTAAATATATGTATAATAAACATTTGCAAAAAACCCATACAATTAACCATATCTCTAAATTAAATGTTGAATAACTAACCTTTTCTCCATCAGGAAGAGTACACACTCCGAATGACTGAATTGCCTCTGCAGCATGACCCTGCAATGCAATGAATTATATCCAGAAGTCTATCAGTACCCATACGCCTTCCCTCCCTCCCCCCCCCCCTCTCCTCCCTCCACCATCTCCATCTCTTCTTTCTCACCTGTAGATCTTCCTCACACAAAATGGGTACATTCCTTCCTTCTAATCCAGCAGTTCCCATCTTTCGTCTGAAATTAATTACCCTTCATCATTTCAGTTAATAGTTTGTCTCATCAAACTTGGATGTCGAAATGGAAAATTAGTTGGTACCTTCTATGCTTGGGATTTCCAACAATTCCTTCAGTTGTCGATGCTCGAAATGATTTCAAATTGGGTAGTTTAATTCCTCTCGTTTCGAGTAGAGGAAGAACCGATTGAGAGACCGCCTAAACACAAATATTTCACTCCACTACTAGTAATTGCCACTTCGTTTTTTTAAAGTGTGATAAACTGACATGAGTATTGACGATTCCGAGATGGACGAGTCTGTTTTTGTGTGCTTCCACGAGGGAAACGAAAAGGAATGCATCCGGCTCAGACTCAGACACTACAATAAAATCGTATTATTTAATAATTATTACTTTACTTCGACATATTTTACTCAACTATTTTTAGTCTAATTTAGGTACCGCGTCGTGCGGTCGCGGGTGCAATCCAAAACGGCCGACTTATCTTATTTCTCACTTTTCTACAGTATTTTTCCGTATCTATCGAGAACTGGGCGGATTTTTTTGATAACTATTTATCGATTTTTACGAGGATTTTCGTTATCAATTTTTATTTTTATTTGTCTTAAAAATATATAGTAACATCCTACTACTGCTTGCAATACATAAAAGAGTTGATTATCCTCTAACAGTAAATACCGCTGACTTTCTTAATTTCGGCTATCAAATTTTTTTTCATTGGCCTACCACTAGTTCCAATGGCCGTCCTTTTGAGAGAGACTGGTTAAATTATCTCCAGAATGTATGTAGCTAACCACTGTTTATGAGCATGTAGCAAAAAGTCGTTTCGGACGGTTGCTGTGATCATTTGAAGGACGAAAATTCGATGTTTTCTGGATTTTACATGTTTTGGCAGGACTACTAGTTCCAATGGCCGTCCTTTTGAGTGACACTGGTTAGATTGTCTCCACAACGCATCTGCCTACTCATTGATTCAATGCACGCCACAAAAAGTCATTTCGGACGGTTGCTGTGATCATTTGAATTTCGCGAAATCACTGTTTATCGTGAACTTTCGTGTTTTTGACCCGTTGCTCTCACCATTAGCCGTCCTTTTGAATGAACCACTCCTCATTGGCTCGGAAATACCTCTAGCTACTCACCGAAACCCAATTTATCGCGAAATGTTATTTCGGACGGCAGTGATGATCATTTGAAGTTAGCAAAATAACTTTTTCGCACTCATTGTCTTGTATAAAAAGTATGCTATTTTCATGCATACTGATGTATACAGACCACGTAGAACATTATTACTAAATAAATTACGGCAAAAAATTAATAAATAAATAATAAAAATAGTACTAAAATAAATATTTAAAAATTTGTATTTCAAATCATATACGTGACACAGCTCAACTCAGCAGAATAAGGACTATTTTCGGTTTTGACGGATTTACCGGAAGTCTTTTCAAGTTTTCGCTAAAATCCTTATAATTATGTTACTGTGCGTATTTTTGAGCTATTTTTTTCCTAGTCGATTCGGCATCGCCGATTCCATAGGCTAGTACATTAAAAAGAATTTTATCAACACTTCTAAAAAATGGCTCTTCGGTCCCTAGTCTAATTATTTCAAACCACAACAATTTTCGAGGTTTCTCTTCCCTTGCAGTTTAGAATAGACAAATCTGCCTTTTCACAGCTTCCGTCATCAACTTTGATAAGAAAGACAAACAGTTTTGAGTGTTCGAAGATGAAAAGGAAGGAAAGGTTTAAAAGGAGAGAGATCAAGAGAGGGAGAAAAAGAGAGAGAGAGAGATGCTCACAAGCAATGTCAATCGTATCCAGAGGGAATCTCTCTCCATCAGTGAAATGAAGAAGGGCTGGATTAGACGCTTCCTTAAATGGAATAGTTATCTCCCCTCTGTAGTGGATTGACTAACCGATTGTCCATTGGAAGTAGACGCCGTCTGAGGAGGAAGAATTGATGGTTTGAGTTCATTGAAGAGAGCATGAGAAATTGGAAGAGGAAGATGATAATTTGATGATGATATAAAAGAGAGAGAAGATGGAGAAAGAACTGTCTGTTGAGTAGAAAGAGTGAGAAGAGATGGAGCACGTAAGGGATGATCCTCTCCCATTTCAGATGAGAGAGGATGAGATAAGATGAGAGAGAGAGGAGAGGGCTGGAATGGAAAGAGATGAGATATAGACACGAATCACATGGATAACAAGTGAAGACTGAGAATGGACACATTCATTATCGATGAGAAGAGAGAAGGGAAAAAGTGAACAACTTGTCGTCACATGATTAGATATCATCAGAAAATGAGAGTTGGAAGGAGAAAAAAAGGATATAAATAGAGTAGGAGAAGTGCCATCGACGGGAAAGAGATCATTTAGAGAGATGAAATGAGAAAAGAAGAAGAAAGAAGAAGGAAGAAAAAGGAGAGAAAGGATGTCTCTTAGAATTACGTAAGAATGGGTCGGAGTTGGAGTGAGAGACTCGAACCCTCTGGAGAATCATATGATTGAAGAAGGAAAGAATGAGAAGTGAAGAGTGGAAAAGAGAAGGAGAGAGAGAGAGAGGTCACAAGAGAGGAATAGAGTATACAGAGATGAAACAGTTGTGAATAAAGGAGAGAAGAGGAATACGATGAGATAAAGTGCAACTGAAAGAGTGCAATCGGAGAATTGATGAGGATGGATGGAATACAACGAGGAAAGAGAGAAGAGGAGGGAAAGGAGAAGGGAGAGGATTCCTATATCAGTTGTGAACTGTGAGTGAGAGAGAGAGAGAGAGAGAGGAGCAATCACTGATATGGATAGAAAGTGAAAGGGTGGGAGAAAGAGTGAGAGAGAGGAGAGAGGAAGAGGGATGAGACAAGGGATAACGATCGAAGGAAGAAAGAAAAAGAAGGGAATGGAAGAGTGAATAGAAGAGACGAATCGATCAAACTATCTATTAAGCCACGTAAAGAGAAATTGTGAGAAGAAAATAATGGTAGTATATTGAGTGAAGAGGATTTAGAAGAGAAAGAGAGAAAAGGGGAAAAGTAAGAAAACAGTGTCATTCCGAGTAAAATGGAAGACAATCAATAGTATATGTGGAAGGGAATGAAGAGAATAAGAGAAGGGAAGGGAGAAAGGAGAGGGGAAGGGAAGAAGAAGAAGGGAGGGGAGAAGGGCGAGAGATTCCCATAGAGAACGAACGAATTTATGAAAGCACACCGAGAACCGGGAACTATCTCTCTCTCTCTCTCTCTCTCTCTCTCTCTCTCTCTCTCTCTCTCTCTCTCTCTCTCTCTGTCTGGAATAAGGGAAGGGAGAAGGGAAGGGAGAAAAGGAGAGGGAGAAGGGGGAGGGAGGGGAATGGAGGAAAAGGGAGGCGATATACTACAACAAGTATGTGCACGTGATGAGGCAATGAATGGGAAGAAAGGAAGGGAAGGGAGGGGAGGGGAGCAGTCTCTAGAATCAAGGGAGGAAGGGAAGAGGTGATACAATGGATTGAAGAGAGAGAGAGAAAGAAGGGATGGACATCAGCTGAGTAGTGAGTGTATGTGGAGATATGTGAGAGTAGACGGAGTCTAGATGAGACGGGAAGGGGGAGAGGGGAGAGGGAGGGAAGGGAGCGAAATGGGCGAGTATACACACAGAATCGTCTCCCTATCCGTGTATCTAAGCAGTCTCTAACTACGAGAGAATAAGAGATATTCCTCTATGGATAGAGAGGAAGTCATTACCTCTTTCCATTATTACCCATTATATTCCTCACCTTCTTTCTATATACAACATTCAATTTTTATCGAAGAATTCAACTTCTCTAGCGGCAATTAAATGAGATAAACATGACAAAATTGAGAAAGCGAACTAACTAATTACATTATGAGAGGCAAACTTCAGGAATACAACTCGTAGCTAAAAAAATAACTAACCGGAGAAATTAGAAATACTAAGTATAGAGCGAAAAAAAGAAAGCGAGACTCTGAGTGGAAGAGATCTAATATACAAGAGTGGGGAAAGCTTAGCTTCCAATTGCAACTTGTGATCTACATATTGTTAGAAATGAATGGAATCCTAGAGAGAAGAAAGTTCTTCCTTTTCTTCATCGTTACTGAATACTCCATAGACATTTGTGAGGAGAAGGAAGAGACAAAGAATAAGAGGACCAATAATTGCTCCTTGAAGACCCAACCAGTACATTCCTCCAATGACTGATAGACCAGTCACATAGGGATGAACTCCCCTTAATATAACCATTTCATTGTGTGATTGAATGATCAAATGATCTCACTTGACTTCTGAATAGAATTTGGCATCAGCAAAGGCCATCGGAGCGAGTGACGAGACTGTAATGGAATGGATGAAGGGGGGAGGAGGAGAGGGGGACTATGATACCCATGAATAGAATGGCAGCGGGTGCTTCATCTCTCACTAGCCACAATTCAATCACTCCTACTATCGAGACTGTCCATGGAGCCATTATGGGAATAGCTGCGAAGATTGAAGCGATCACTGAGAGACAAGAGATTGATTAGAGAGGAAGAGAAGGGAGGGGAGGGATCTCACTCGATGGAACGAAGACAATATTGAGATCGAAGAGAGAATGAATGAAATATGTATAGAGACCATAGAATACAGCCATCTTGGCTGATAGACCGAATACTCCACTTAAAGAAATACAATTATATTGCTCATTTTGATACATCATCTGATAACTTTAACTTGAGATGAAGTGATAAATGGATCGTCGTTAACCCATTCACAATGTCTATCACATCGATCAACCATCTTATTCAGAATGTGAATACGATTCCCCCTCTCTCCATTCCCTCCTCTATTCTCCACTCACAAGATGGAATTCTCAACAGCAAGAGTGAATCCGTGTCCTCTATGTGATATTCCCCCTGGTAGAATTGATCCCATTTGAGATAGAAGATGAAGAGGAAGCCAACGATCTCCCGATGAGGCAAGAAGATAATAGACCATTGTGAGGAAGACTACCTGAAGGAAGAGAGAGAGATATGGGGCAAGGAGGAGGGAAGGGACTCACCAATCCAATCACTGTATTCACTAGTTCCATTCCGAATGAGAGAATGAGGGAAGTGAATGATAGAAGAAGTGAAGTAAGAAGAGATACATTCAACATCACAACAGTCCACACAGTTTGTGCTACCTGTTTATTCATTCCTTCCTCTATTCATTCAATGAGGATAACTCACATTCATCAATGTATCAACATTAGCCTGTATAATCTTAGTAATTTCTTCCTTCATAGCATTTACATCAGTCGCTCCTTTCACTTGACTCAACCAATCTTTTTCTTCTCTGCAATTTCATTCATTTTAATCTCATAATCAATCAATTCTATCAACCTTTCCACGGCAGATTCTGAATTGGCTGCATTTCTTTCTTCCCACATTCGATAAATATTGTCTACCATCTGGGATGAGATACAATTCCATCCTTCTTCCTTTCATCATAATCATACCTGCATAACTTGTTTCTCCAATTCATCAGCTCTTTTATTATCTCCATCATCAGCTAATGATCTCACTCGGGATCCCAACCAACTTCGAGCTTGTAGGTATCCCTGATATTATATTCTATGCCTATTGTAGCTCACACATCTCAAACAGTCTCTCTCTCTCTCTTTCTCTGTCTCACCTGTTCAACATAATCATCGATATCGATATTCTGTTCCTCTAGTCGATCTTCAGTGTAATTGAGTGCAGATGAAAGCCAATCGGGAGGGGAAGACATAACTGAGGAAGAGAGACGAGCGAGATTAACTGTTTCTCCATGAACTGAAAGAAGACGATGAAGAGATCAGTGGAGAGGATGAAGATGAACCTTGGAATATTATGAATAGAAGGGCGAAAAGGGATCCGACAGCAAGAATGATCATTACGACGATAGAAGAAAGAAGATCGAGACGAGAACGAATATGAGAGAGAATTAAATGATCTGATGTGAAGACCATCTAAAAGAAGAGAGGTTAAGGAAGGGAAGGAGAGGAAGAGGGAAGGGGAGGGAGCACCTTGATGAATTCTCTCAGTGGTCCAGCCACTGTGATATTCGTCAATTTGGACACATGAGGATGGATGGATTCGATGCATGACTTAATCGTGCCCTTTGCTGATGAAAATATTCCGAATGATTCTCCTGAATATAGAATCATTAGATTGTTCTGTTGGCCAATGATGATTAAATAGCTGATAAAGATTGAGATAACTGACCAAGTTGAGAAATAAGTGCGAATAGAAGAGGAATTAGAAGAAGAAGAAGAGCTGAATCGTGTTTGACAATCCATAGAAGAGAGACGAGAGAAACCATTGACCATACAAGATCATTCCCACTCATTCCTTCTTCCACTCCATCAATTGATGGAAGAAGAGAAGATCCATTGAGTAGTCCCTCCGTTACACCATCAACAATTAATCAATTATCATTATATTATCAAATCATTAACTTACTCGTTCCATTCTCTCTATTTATACTTTCATCTCCATCATTCTCCCTCTCCTTCTCTTTCTCTTCATCATCATCTTTGACAGTTCCCATCAATCCAGCAGAGATGAATGCGAGTGATAGAGCACATCCTCCGAAAACGATGACTTGAAGAGGGCCAAACCATGATGATATCACTGCCAGACTGTACACCCTCAACACAATAACTAATCAATATCTTCTCTCTTCTCTTATCTTCACTAACCAAATGGGAAGAGAAAGTGCTCTGGCCATCTTCTTATTAATTTCTTCTCTCTTCTGCACTAACACCCAAGTTGTGTATCCAATTGTGTACAGAATTATCAATGGCAACACCTAAACAGACTGAATACGAGTAGTAGTGATGATTAACTGACCCATGGTCTGAGAATGATATCGATGACTCCATCACAGGCAGAATAAACTCTAGTTGCCCATCCAATGAGATAGAGGAACATTCCTTCGTGAGTGAAGATCTTGAGAAGAACATACGCAAGAAGAAAATGAACTCCATGAGATCTAAGAGAAGAGAATGGGTAAAGATCAGATTGAGAGAAGGCGAGAGGACTGACCCTGTTGCAGTGGTATAGACACGATGAGAGAAAGAAGAGAATAGATCATATGGAAGAAGAAGAAGACCAAGGAAGAGAGGAGTCTCCTTCTTTTCAAGATCATCCAACCATCCTTCAATTGGATTGATCATCATATAAGACGGGTGAAACTATTTTTTCCAAGAGAGATTGACAGTTATGTAGAAACTGTGGATCTGCTTAGTCGCAAATTTGGGGTGCCAATCTGTATGAGTGAATTTCAGCAACTGCCTTTTTGAGCCTTTTTGAGTGAGTTATAGATCGGCAGTCTTATTTTGCGACGATTTTCTAGGAACTGATTCACAGTTTCTACATAACTGTCATTCTCTCTTGGAAAAAATAGTTTCACCCGTCTTATATAATGAAGAGAGAAGGGATGGACATACCCTTAGTAGTGTGAGTGATACTTCTCTTGAATGGAAAGAGAAGAGTTCCAACGAGTACAGCCCACATCATGGGAGAAAGGAACATGTATAACATCTTATAGAGGGCAACCAATCCAATCAATGACACTACCATCTGAGATGAGAGAGGATCAAGATGAATAAGAAGGATGAAATTGAACTAACGAGAGTCATGAAGGTGACATTGTACATAGCAATGTACATAGCTTGTTGTTGTTCATTCGAATTAGATGTGAAGAGACGAAGAAGATGAGGACCTTGAGGTGGATCAGGCATTCTCAAGAGAGAAGAGAGAGACTCTGCAATGGATTGATTCAACTCAAAGAATGGAAGAAACTAAAATGTGATTGAATGAGATATGAAAAAAACAACAATGAGTAATGGCGTTCACTTTGACTCAGCTAAAATTTAAGCGGGAGATATAAAATTAAAGTAGCGGTAAAGTCGTCAAAAAGGAAAGAAAGAGTCGTCCAAATATGAAAGAATGAAGAATGATAAGACAATCAAATATTGAGTCACGAACGGGTAGAAAATAGAAAGAGAAGAGACTCGCTGTTTACTATTTTTGCTTCCCTCATGTCTTTGTGTACCAATCTACCGTAAACTACAATAGGGACCATCATCCGGGAATTTTAGTTTTGAGAGCCGGGGAAAAGCACAATCGTCGAAATCGCCCGGGAATTCAAATTTTAACGTTAATTTCATTTTTTTGCGGATTTCTAGAATATTAGGAGGTGCCCCCTTGCAGTTTTTATATTAATATGAAAAGACGATCGGGTAGAGTATATATTTCAAAAATACTAAAAATCTGTAGTCGCGGTTTTATACAATTCGAATTCAACATTTCATTTTTTTTTCAACATTTCATTTCGACATTTTTTCAATTTTTACAGTATAAATTAAGGGAACGAATGATGCTCAAGATGCCCCTCTCCAGAATGTTGATTATAACATTGACCGAGGCTGAGTAGAAGTCCCTGCCAAAATTCATCGAAATCTGTAGTCGCGAAAACTGGGGAGATGGAGTGAAACATGCTGGTCATTATAGCTACCGTACCTTGTCATGTATTGGTTTTCTCACTGTGCAGTAATTAATCGCTCTGGAATCAATGGAGAAATCCTCTCTTATTTCAAAAATGCAAAAAATCAAAACTCCCTTGTCTCAAAATGCAAAGAAAAATTGTTCACAAAAGGAGGTGGAGGATGTGCTCCGTGGAAACACGCGACGCTCCGACCGCGACGCTCGAAAAAAACCAAACTCTTCAACTTATACTGCTTTAAATTGAAATATTTTGAAAATTTAGAAGTGCTATCATGATTCTACACCGCATAATACCCAATTACAAGAAAAATTGGAATTTTAGAAGAAGTTTGAAAATTTGCGTGGTGGTACCTAAAACTAGGGAGGGCAGCGTATGTTCCCGATGCGAAACGCGATACAGTATGCTAGCAACTTTTTTCGAGCGAATCGAATATTGATTTTATTTTTTAGCCTTCTTCAAATTATTTATTTATTGACCTTTTTTGAATTTAATTACTATTTTCTCGCTAGGAAATAACTTTCACAGCTCAAAACTATCGCATACGCCACATAGCCTGTGCTAATTCCTTTGATTTTTGTAAATATGAACACTTTAAAAAATTTGGCTTTTATTTTTTTCGATTTCGCTTTCCCGTTCCTACATTTGGCCTTCCCCCTCTAAGAAACCACTCTGAAATCATCGCCTGGGTCCTCCCCCACCCTCCCGTTACTTTCTTTCCTGGAAATTCTCTGCCGGAGGTACCGATACCTTGATTTGTTTGTCGCGAATTCGCACGTGCACGCGATTTTCCGTTTTTGCCGAGCTCCCCTCGCTATGGTTGGGCTTCTCCCTCTAAGAAACCACTCTGAAATCATCGCCTGGGTCCTCCCCCATCCCCCCGTTACTTCCTTTCCTGAAATTACTCTGCCGGAGGTACCGAAACCTTGGGTTCTTTGTCGTGAATTCACCCGTGTACTCGATTTTCTTCCATTTCCGCAACCCCGTACATACGGTTGGCCTTCCCCCTCTACCAAACCACTCTGATATGATCACATATGTCCTCCCTCATCCCCCCGTTAGTAACTGTCGCGAAATTTCTCTGCCGGAGACACTGAAATCTTTGGTTGTTTGTAGTGAATCCGCCAGAGCGCACGTTTTTCTCATGGTTTGGCCTTTCCATCGCTATACTTGGCCTTCCCCCTCAGCCAAACCGCTCTGAAATCATTGCATATACCCTCCCCCGTCTCCCCGTTGCCAGCTATCGCCTTAATTTTCTGCCGGAGGTATCGAAACCTTCGATTGATTGTCCTGAGTTCCCCCCACGCCCGCGAGTTTCCGATGTTTTCGCTCTCCCCTTCCGATAATAGACCTTCCCCCTAACCAAACCACTTTTATATCATCACTTATACCCAAGCCCTCCCCCTCATTGGTAGACGTTGGGAAAATTCTCTGTCGGAGATACCGAAACCTTGGGTTGAATCCACATGCACGCACGATTGACTATTATAAGCGTAATAATAGCTTTCCTATTATTTCTGTATTCAAAATCGATCGCATTTATGTTGTAGACACTCGAATAATGCTCACAATCATAAAATATTTATATATTTTTGAATAATTACAATAAAATATAAAAAAGGAAATGCTAAATAATAAATGTGTCCTAGTGCAAACTCGAGGGATCCTAAAGAGTACGGTAGGTGAGCATTTTCGTTCGTTGTTTTTGTAATTAACATAATTATTGTTTTCGCTCATTTTTTAAAAATTTTATTTTTATATTATGATTCGGCACTATCGAATGCATAGGTTGAGCATAACAGGTTATTTATTTAATGCCTTTAAAAGTTCGCCGCTGCCCTCCCTACCTAAAACTACAAAGCGCATGAAAGAAAGCCAGTTTGTGATCCAACGTATCCTCTTGGATTTGTATAAACCTTCATTATAAAACTGTCTAAACATGAGACGAAATTAGGGCTCTGCTGCAGAAGCCCGGAACGGGTCTAAAATCGGCTAGTCTAAAAACGATTAGTTGTGACTCAATGTGCTTAGGAATGGCTTTTTTGAGGCTGAGGCTTAGTGCTTAGGCTTAGGCTTAGTGCTTAGGCTTAGGGTTCTGCTTAGGCTTAGTGCTTAGTCTGCTTAGGGGTTTTGGGTCGTTCTGGGCTTCTGCAGTAGTGCCGAAATTAGATAATTATCACATGATTAGAACCTTCACCACAATGAAGAGAAACATATTATTGGAAAATTAAATGACTATCAAGAATATTGCTCCTAATGGAAGTCTTTACTTCTATCTACAGTCGAAACCCCTCTTCAGACCATGCACATTCTTGAGTCATTCCATATCCAAATAAGAATAATTCATATTTTTCCTTGAAGATAATATGAGACCTGGACAATGGTCTACTGATATGGAACACCGATAGTCTGACATCAATACTCTTCTTTCATATTTCATCTCATTTCTTTCTCTCAATTCACATCGTGTTTTATCTCCATTGGAAATACGTCAATAAGACGAAGAGAAATAAGAAGAGAAGGAGACGAAGGAGGGCTATGTTCATCCTTATCCCCAATTCATAGCTATATCCCAAATGTATGGAGGCAGGAGGGAGGAGTCAAGTAAAAGACTGCGAGAAGGGAAGAAGAAGAGTAGAGGGAAAAGAAGAATAAGACTTCTCTTGTCTCTTCTATGCATTAATCTCCCTTTCCATCCCATTCCTCTTTTGTCTTAACATTCTTGACCAAACTTAACTTGCTCCATTGCTGCGGAAACATCTATCATTCTCACTTCAACTATTTCAAATGGTCAATAATATTCCGAATCTGCATTCATTCTGCTAATTTCCTTGTATCAATCCCCTCTCCTTCGTTTCAATCCGTCTCAGTTCTATCAACTCGATCCATCTTCTATCTATCTCTAAGTTAACTCTTCATAATCTATCCCTCCCCTCTTCCCTTCTCCTCTGTTCCCTCTTATACTCTCTCTCTCTCTCTCTCTCTCTCTCTCTCTCTCTCTCTCTCTCTCTCTCTCTCTCTCTCTCTCTCTCTCTCTCTCTCTCTCTCTCTCTCTCTCTCTCTCTGTCATTGTAGAGAGCCCTTCTCCCTCATTTCACTAATTGAGTCTGTGTGATTCTCTCAATGGTCTTCCCTCTATCCTCTCAATCCTTCCATTCTCTCATTTCCTCCTCAATTCCTTTCCATTCCTTGCTTCCCTCCTCAAATTCTCCTTGTCTTCACTCCACACATACATTTTGGTATAGTGGATAGGCCCATGAGTCCTTCTCTTCTCTTTTAGTCTCCCTTCTCCCCCCCCCCTCTCTCTCTTCTCCGATCCCTCTCCATTCTCTCTACTCAAGTCTCTTTCCATCATCGACTCTTACCTCTTTTCAACTTGAGAGTTCACTCCAATTCCACACCCAAATTGACCATCACTCAACCTACATTCATTCATTCATTCAATTCAATTCAATTCTTTCATTTGACCACCCTCTTTCCATTGCAGATTATTGGATGGCAGAAGTAGAGGAACACCTACCATCAGAGGAAGTGATTGAAGACACTTCTTCTCCCCATCCTTCTTCCCCTCTTCCTCCCATCTCTACCCATCCAACCTCTTCCCCTCTACCTTCTACCTCTCTCCTTCCTCCCTCTTCCTCTCCCCTTCCCTCTTCCTCTCCCCTTCCCTCTTCCTCTCCCCTTCCCTCTTCCTCTCCCCTTCCCTCTTCCTCTCCCCTTCCCTCTTCCTCTCCCCTTCCCCTTCCCCCTTCCTCTCCTCTCCCTCCTTCTCCTCCTCCTCCTGATCAAGATAACTATCCTTCGAAGGAAGAATCAAGAGATATCACTGTTATTCCTTCTGCAGAGGATGAGACAGTTGAAGAAAGGGAAGAAATGAATAGAGAGAAATACGGAAGTAATACAACATCCCCCACTACTCCCATTGAATCAACGACCAACAATGATGAGAGGGTGGAAGACGAGAAAATAGAGAGAGATGAAGAGAAGGAGGAGACTAGAAAAGATGAAGAGATAGAGAGAGAAGAGGAGAAGGAAGAGAATGAAGACGAACGGAATATGGACAATGGACATCATATAGAACAAGAAATTCTCTCTATGGATAATCGTCTTGATGATGAGATAGTCATTACTCCTCCTTCTCTTCCTCCTTCTGATTCAATGGTCAACAATGAATTGACCCCTTCTCTTCATACGTCTACTCAACCAATCACTTCATCTCCCCCTTCATCCACTACTATTATTGAGAAGAAGTGAGTTATATCTATTCCATTCTTCCATATGATCGTTCCTTTCCTATTTGAGAGAGACAAAGAAGCTTTCTCCCTCTATCAAACCTCCTTCTCCTTCAACTAAATCCTCTCTTCCACCTCCATCTAAGACTTCCCTTCCTCCACCTCCTAAGAAGACAGTTCCATCTACTACTTCTATTCCTTCTAAATCGTAAGTCTTTCATCAATCTAAGTGGTATCCCCTTGTCAACTCTTTCCATTCTATCAACAATCGTAACGTAATCCATACTCTAGAAGTACTCGAATGATTCCATCAACTCCTCCTCTTCGTTCATCTCGTCCTCTATCTCAATCTCGTCCATCTCCATCTGTTCCTTCTTCTCGTCCTCTTACTTCCACTTCCTCTAAACCTCCTTCTACTGTCCCCTCGAGGAATACTTCCAAGACAAAAGGTTTATTATCTACCATTCAAACCTGTTCAATATTTCATTCAATCAATCAAATATTCAGAGACAACTACAACTCCTACAACTCCCAAAACGAATCCTAAATACAAGAATGTAACTAGGTAAGTTCTCATGATATATTCCATCTATTTACTCAGAGATGTTGTAAAAAGAGATACTTCATATGAAGGACAAGGGTATGACAAAAACGAAAAAGTAATTTCACAAAGATCAGTTAAAAGATCAGTTAAAACTTGGTGCCCTGCTTTGCTTTTTGCCCTGGATCCCAGCTTTAGGTTTCTGACCACAAATTTTGAGCAGTTCAAGCAGTTCAATTCAAGCCTTCAAGGCAGTTATCCGGGGGGGGGGGGGGGGGGGGGGGGGGGGCAATCGTCACTAGTACGAACATACCTGTGCCAAGTATGTACTTCGAATTTTTGCTACCTATAAGAACGGGTAGCCGCAAGTAACCAGGATTTTTTCTACGGGTAGCCGACCTATTCATCTCAAAAACCGTCATATTTTGCACAAAATCCTCAGAAAATTCAAAATTTTCTTACGGGTAGCCGACATTTTTCTAAAATATGAATTTTTTTCTACGGGTGGCCGCGTACTTAAGTACAAAAGTACGCAGGTATGAGTACGAAACAGTGTTGAGCGGCAACCACCGATCTGCGAATTTGAGTTCTTTCCTAATTTTTATAAGGATGCCTAATGGAATGTAATAATTCAGTCGTATCGATGCCACTTCGACACACAAATCAACAGGAGGAGATGTCAAAATATTCAGTGAGAAGAAGTCATACAATGTCACTTCCAAGATTGGATCATTCGACAACTCAAAGCATGTACCAGGTCACTTTCTTTTTTTAAGTATTCTAATATTTTGATGATTTTCCCAGAATAAATCTCATCTAATGATCATCTCTCTACTTGCAGGAGGAGGAAAGGTCAAGATAGAAACGACAAAAACAACATTCAAAGAGACAGCGAAACCTCGTATCGATGCTCGATCTACTCATGTAACTGCCCCTTCAGAGAAGAAAGTGAGTCCCCCCCCCCCCTTCTCTCCCATGCACCACTATTGCTTACTGTAGATCTTGTCCCAAAAGCTGGTGTGGAATGCACATAGTAAGATTGGCTCGCTAGAGAATGCAGATCGCAAGCCCCAAGGAGGAAATGTGAAGGTAAGAGAGTGAGTTCAGTTATTTGCAGTGTGTATTCCTTCCCTTATTTCAATGCTATCCATGAATGGCCTCTATTCAGATATTCTCACAGAAGATTGATCTATCGAATGCAACATCTAAAATAGGCTCTCTTCAAAACGGCGCATCTCCTTCGCCAGATGAGGGAAAGAACGCCCCCAATCCTGAGTTTGTGTCAATCCATTCACGGACAATTCCATTAGTTACAACGAATCATTCCAACTGCTCGTATTCATCTCTCCCATTTACAATTCTAATTAATAGACATATATTTCAGATTGAGGAACGGAAAGATTCTAAATCCTCCAAGCCAAAGTTGAATGCACCAACTCCATCTACTCCCTCTCGTGCTCAGAATATGCCCGGTGCAGTCAATCCCCTCTCTGCAGATGAAATCATTCCTAAGTAAACTCATAATAGTCAAAACATTGCTTCAGTCCATTATACTCTATAACGAGCTAGACATCATAGATACATTCTGTGACCTCTTTGAGAACACATAAAGCTACTATGTCTTCTTTGTATCTTTCTTATTCACAACTTCATTTTTTACACATATTAAAATAATACAACAGAAGAAATTTCTGAATCAACTGTTCGAATTATGAAGATCATGCACTGGAGAACTATTAGTGACAAAGTACACTCGACTCATTTGGAAAATAGAGACATCGGATAGACGGTAGACAGGTATGGAGAATAACAAGAATCGGGATGGAAAGGAAAATTTATTTTTAAAATGGGGATGAGATAGAAGCCTCCCCTTCAAATTGCTCGAAATTGACATAATGAAAATGGTAGAGGACGGATGATGGGACAGATCGAATGGGAATGGAGTAACGAGTGCATGTACAGCAACCAAGTGAAAGGATTGTGGGAAGAGAGAGAAGATGAATTGACACACACCATTCACACACATAGATTAACTTACACCAATGACACTCTACAACTTCAAGGAGAATAATTGAGGGATAGAAGTAATGTCGTGAGACAATCAGAAACAGATTCTATCTATGTATGCATATAATACTGACTATTGAAATAACCGAGAAATCTCTAAGAATTCAAGACTAAAGGGGAAACAAGAGAAAATAGGAATTTAAAGTTTACATTCCATTGACAATCGCGAAAAAATCGGCCTATCCTTTTGAATCGAGAATTCAAATAAAAAAAATTCCCACATCAGCGTTTGAATAAAATACTTCACGCCTGTTCAAAACTGACGGGAGTATTTAAATTTCAAAAAAGTCAAAGGCAAAAACATACAGACAAGTAAGCGGGATTTAAATGTTTCGTGGCAGCTAAACACTGAACCTCAACGCAAGAGTTAAGCCGATTTTTTGCGGTTCTGGATGGGGTAGGGGAGTTGGAACTTACAGAACAAATTACTTCATTGTAAGACTTCTCTCCAACTCCTCCAATGAGATGGGTCGAGCATTAGCCATTCCAATATGATGATGCATCGACATAATAGGAGCATGTCCATTCGATCTCACTTCCTTTGGCTCAACTCCAGCTGCTGCCAATAACTTCTCCAATGGATTTTGCATTGGTTGAGAGTGCGAAGTGAACTCATCGTGACTCTGAAAACCAAATCTCATTTCAAAGGTAAACCCACCAAAACATATTCTTTATCTAACCATGGTGAAAAAACGCGAAATTGTATTTATAATCATCCAACGTGAATTTTTACTCACTGCTTGAGGATGCATAAGTGGGGCCTTTCTGGCCTTTTGCTGTTGAGCAGCCAATGTCATTGCTGCGACGTGAGTCTGATTAGGATGATTCACTCGTGCACCTGCAACATACCTTTATGTCTCCATTAAATATCAATTCTGGTAATATTTTGAAATATACAAGAAGCCTAGTCTTTTTTGATTAAGAACAGCTTTCAGTTGTCAAAAAGTCAAAAGTTCTACGAAAAGAGACCCGTCCACGCTACACATAGCGGATCCCTCCCCCCCCCCCTCCTCCCTCCCGGTCAGAGGTCAAATGCTTAGGTCACAGAACCAAAATTGTGGCATGCTTTTTGGGATATTCGGCCAACTTCGGACCTTTACTAATGGCAAGGGGTTCAGGGGACCTCGGAATGTACATAAAAACCAGAAAATCCATGCACATTGCATTTTTTTAAAAATATACATAATTAATTATACAATAAATTACCTATCTCCTACCCAAGCCAAAACGGACCTGGGTTTTTCGCAAAACAAATACCTTGGGGCATGCTATTATTTTAATGTGCATGCTTTTCCATTAATCCGGACATACTGGCTATTCAACGCAACTTAATTTTAGCCATGACGTTAAGAATTAAGTGAGAACGATTTACGTGCAAAATTTGCGTGCGTGTTTGCCAACTTTGATCAATTCACGGTTTCCAAAGTTCACTCCTTTTTTACTCAGTGACATGCTTTTTTTCATTTCGAGGTTTCCCCAACCCAAAAATGTGGCATGCATAGGTGCTTTTCCCGGTGGTATTTGACCTCTGCTCCCGGTTGTCTGTCGGAAAAAGGAGAGTATAAATATCTCTCCGATCAACTTCAAAATTGCTAATGACACTATTCATTCTGCGGTCTCAAAACTAATTGTAAAATGAAAAATAATATGAGAATGACTTACCATCAGTTGGAGCGGCGGCAGCCGCCCGATAAGCATTCATACTCAATCCTCCTTGCATTGCACTCATCATATTTGTATACTGCTGCTGCATAACAGCCCTTCTTGCCAGATCGGCCTTCTCCGTATCTTCTGCAAACACTACTTATAAAATTAGATAAAAAAATATTGAAAACCAAGTATGGTTATGAGACATCCTTCGAAACCCGACCAATTCTTTGAACAACAAGGAAGTGTCTGTAAGGGTGGGTGAAGGGTGTCATAGGTGGTTTTTTTTTGTCTCATTGAGCGTATCGTATTTATTAGTAAAATAAAATGTATCTAACCTTCGTGTCTCAACTTTTCCTTCTTCTCCTCGAGAACAACAGCAGCCTTCTTCTGCACCGAAGCCGGTATGAGAGATGTAGTCTACAAAACTATATTATAGTCGCAAAAACAACAAAATAAAAGAAGTCAAATAAAATATACCTGAGGTCTCTTGGCCTCCGCATGATGATGAGCACCAGATATGGCAACAGCCATTGCTTGAGCAGCAGCAGCCTGAGGACTCAATCCGACGGCTTGTGCCATAGCCATCTCTCCAGTGACCACCTGATGCGCAGCCGGGAAATTTGCTTCTGCTGCTTGTCGTATGCGTTCTTCTGCAACACTTCTTTCATGTATCACAGAAAATGTATGAAGTGGACATTCAAAACACTTACGTATCTGAGGAGGTACAGGACCCTGTAGAACAGTTGCAGCCTGCATCATAGCAGCATTGTACTGAGACTGAAAAAATGACCATTCGTTGCGAGGCAAAAACATGCCTAAATTATTTGTATTACCTATCAAAAACAAATTGGTCTGAAAATGGTGGTAAATGTCAAATAATTATCGTTGTTCACGATTCAATGCGATTGACGGAGAATGGTGGCGGGGGTTTGGGGTTCCGGGAAATGAATTTGGGCAAAAAATCTGGGTCGGATCGGAGACATCGATATGAGGCCGTTTGCGTAAGAATCGAGCATTTTCGCAAGAGTCGGGCACAGCTCAAAAATGAAAATTCTCTGAAACATTGTGAATTGGGGTTCTCGAGCATGCTGATGACGATGGACATATTCATTTTGCTTGTAGAAGTGACGTTGGCTCCAGACGCCGTCGCGTCGAAACCAGTTTTTCGTTATTTTCGCGTTACCCAAATTTGCTAATTTTACGAAAACTCGGTTACCTGGACAGAATTTGGTGCTGATCACGCCTGTGATATTCATTTTTCATGATTTGCACAAATTATGTCCAGGTAACCGTGTTTTCGTAAAATTAGCAAATTTGGGTAACGCGAAAATAACGAAAAATTGGTTTCGACGCGACGGCGTCTGGAGCCAACGTGACTTCTACAAGAAAAAATGAACATGTCCATCGTCACCAGCACTGCTGAGCTACCAATGTCATAGTTTTTTTGGGTTGCGGATCGGCGGAGTGGTTTCAGTGAAAAAAATTCGGCGCTCCGTGCCGTTTGCGGGTCTGCGTGGTGTTAATTTTTCCAACTGCGGACCCCGGACCCGGCATTTTGCGGAACCCCGGAAAACTATGACATCGAAGCTCACCAGTGGTCACCAGCATACTCGAGAACCCCAATTGACAATGTTTCAGAGATTTTTTATTTTTGAGCTGTGCCGAACTTTGCTCGATTCTTAGGCGAACGGCCTCATATACCCCCGTCCATACTCGGATCTTACCTAGATTGTGAGAGGGAAATTAAATTATGCAACTTACATTAGCTTCACAACGAAAAATAAAATATTGACCTGGACAACACAATGGGCAACGTAGGCTGGATCTCTCATCATCGGGTTCATTCCCATTGCAGCAGCTATGGCCGGAGGAATTCCTGAGACGGGAGGAACGGAATGGACAGGATGAGGATGAGTGGGAGGGATAGGCATTCCTGCTCCACCATTCCATCCTTTTTGTTCACGAGCCATTCTCTCCAGCTTCGACAACAGATTGGCATGTTCACGAGGATCCTGCAGATTCGGCTTCGAATGCTGCAAAAAAGCAATTGAATCTTTCCTTAGTATTATGAAAATATAAGTCAATTTCAATACAAATATTATAAATAGACATGACTAGATAACTTACAAGATCTCCAAAGTGAGGGCGTACATCTGTTGCCGGCTTCTGAAGAAATAAAAAGTTAGATATAAATAAATCATTTTATATATTGCAAATAGTGATTATCCATACCAGTGATCTCTCCAAATCTTCAAGTGTCATGGGCCCACCAGAACGAGGAGCCTCCGACTGTTGCTTCGGAATATCGTTCGACTATAATGCATGTATACGAACAGGAAATACACCAGAGAATCTACCTTAGGTGCAGATGCATTTTTGTGGTCAAAGATTCTTGATAAAATAGATTCCCGTTCATTTTCACCAGATCCACGTCTCTGGCCATTGTGCCCCGAAGTATTGATATTCGTATCATCTGAAGAAAAAAAAGGAAAATTAATAGCCACTAGCTGATTGATTATTTCATTGTTGCACGTTTTAAAACCAACCATTTTGTGCCCGTGTTTTGAAGAACCGGCTCAGTCTGCTACCCGTAGCTGCTTGAGATTCTTCGGTATTACCAGTATTCATAATCTGTAAAAGAAAAGGATTGCGGAAAAAACATGGGCAGAAAACTTACATCGTTTAAAATGTCCGAATGTTGCCCGCTTTGGTCGTTATTGTCTAGAAGTCCTAAGAATTTGGCGAATTCTTCATCACTCTTGGGGAAAGATTGTTGAACCGGAAGAGAGGTAGTTTCTTCGATAGGAGGTTGAGCAGAAGATGACGGATTGGAAGGAGGGCGAG
Organism: Pristionchus pacificus; assembly: GCA_000180635.4. Lineage (NCBI taxonomy): Eukaryota > Metazoa > Nematoda > Chromadorea > Rhabditida > Neodiplogasteridae > Pristionchus > Pristionchus pacificus. The sequence continues at coordinate 10,591,869 of CM026577.1, forward strand.
AACCTGTTCATAAGAATACATTTAATTCATTATTTTAAAGAGTCTGACTATTTCGTGCATAATTACAGAGCATCGAACCCACCATTTTTTGGAGAGTCGGACTTCTTTTCTTGCTTTGTGCGTTCCTTCTTCTCTGGAAATATATAGATTAATTGAAGTAAAATCAACAGCTTTTTTTAAAAAATTGCATGAAACTACATTTGTATTTGACCACTCCTCTTTTTTGAAGACTTGTGAGCCTCCGTCGCAGCATTTCAAAAATTTAAACGGTAATTTATTTGTCAAAATTTGCCTCTCATCTAGCTCTAGCAATTTCACAAGCAAAACAGTGCAATTTCGTTTAAGCATCCTAATTTAAAAGCACTTGAAACGGAACATAAACACAATATGCACAACTCACTTTTGGGTTCATCGAATCCCTTGAGCTCGATCAAATCGTTCACACTCGTAGGACCGTCTGCCGCCCATTCCGGTAGTTTCTCAATCCTGTCATCATCACGGCGACCCATATTCTTGCGATCACGTTCACTTAAAATAGCGTTATCTTTTAAAACATGCAGCGAGTATATGAAGACATACAATTTGTTCGGTCTGTCTTTGTCCGTTTTGCCATCATTCCATCTGTCGTTGCGCCACGTTGTACCGCCACGCTTGTCATTTCTCTCACGATCGGCTTTCTAAATTTAAAATTAAAGAAATAAAATTAAACTGCAATAACGTACAAATTTGTTATTGTAATCGTTTTTGGGAGCTCCCTGTCTCCAAGTACGACCTTTCTCCTTTCCATCTTCCAAGTCAGTGCCCTTATCCTCGGGGGCTCGACAACCCGATGAGAACGCCCTACGCTGAGGCGAGAGAACCGTAGATTCCCCTTCTTCTCTCATCATTTCATTCTTTCGAGTCATAGGACGATCCTTCACGCCTTCTTCCTCCCACTTATACTGCAGCCATTTGAATGGAGAGAACATATTATCGTCTCTGAAAAGCCACAGTTACATATATTTAAATTAAGCTGAACCAACCCGTCAAAGTCGATTCCCAGATAGTCCGGGCGAGTGCGAGACAGTTTCCCTTCTCTCAGAATCATCATTTCATCTCGCGAATAAGTGAGCGGCGGGTTCTCGCCACCTTTAGCAGCTACATTGCTCCTGGCAGTGCTACCTTCTTCTTCGGATTCAATTGACATATTTACACTGAAATGCGTTTTATGGAAATAGATAGCACTGTTTCACGTTCAATTTGTAATATGCGCCCTAAACACAAGGAAATTCATAAGAATATGCCCAGACTATGAAACCGCACGAGTGAGAGTTCTAAAAAAGGCACATGCTTTCCGCGCGCGCGGTTCTTACGGTAAAATTCCTATCGCTGCGCCAAAGGATCTTCCTCACAGGGCCAACAAAAAGCCACGCAGCCACGCGGATACTCAGCGCAACAATTTTACATTTTCCTTTTTTCCTATTTGTATTCTCTACATTGCCGTGCTAAATAAATACTCAGATATATTAAAAATATTTGTTATCCCAATCGAAATTGTCATCCTTGTTTGAGTTGGCGCATTTTACAATTCTGCTTGAGACCGAGTATACTGTATAGAGTCCCATTCCCTTTTCACTTTTCCTTTTTTTCTATTCTGATCTTTTCTTTCCGCGGTTTCTTTCTTTGCCTCCCTTTGTTATTCATCGTCCAATCATTATTTATTCGATCTCATTCAGTTCACGAACTTGAACTAGGTAGGTCAATATGGCCGTCGGAAAGAACAAGAAGATGGGTAAGAAGGGAGCCAAGAAGAAGGCAGTGGACCCCTTCACCCGCAAGGAGTGGTACGATATCAAGGCCCCTTCCATGTTCACCAACCGCCAGGTCGGAAAGACCCTTGTCAACCGTACTCAGGGAACCAAGATCGCCTCTGACGGCCTCAAGGGAAGAGTCTTCGAGGTGAGCATTTCTTGGTTGTGAATGGGGGTTGTGAAAACTTCATGGGATTCCTAACCTATTTAATTTTTCAGGTGTCTCTCGGAGATCTCAACGGATCCGAGTCTGACTTCCGCAAGTTCCGTCTCATCTGCGAGGATGTGCAGGGAAAGAATGTCCTGACCAACTTCCACGGCATGTCCTTCACCCGCGACAAGCTCTGCTCCATCGTCAAGAAGTGGCACGTAAGTCGTATACATTAGCGGGTGCTTTTACGTGATATCCGGGGTTTGGTTTTGAGAGAGGAGATATTTATTTAAATAAATATAATTTCAGACCATGGTTGAAGCCAACTGCGCCGTCAAGACCACCGACGGATACCTCCTTCGTCTGTTCTGCATTGGATTCACCTCCAAGAGACAGCACCAAGTGAAGAAGACTTGCTACGCACAGTCCTCCAAGGTCCGCCAGATTCGCGCCAAGATGGTCGAGCACATCCAGAAGGAGGTAAGTATTCGAATCCGGTTTGATTACCGCCGTTAAGTAGACCCGCAAGGAATAGTTAGTTTGTTTGTGGTTGGACGATATGGCTAAATTAATGGCGAAAACTTATTATGCGGAAATGTTCCATGAATATCTTCATAAAAGGATTTGCAATATTTACAGGTTGCTTCATGCGATCTGAAGGAGGTCTGCAACAAGCTCATCCCCGATTCAATTGGAAAAGATATCGAGAAGGCGTGCTCTTTCATCTACCCCCTCCAGGACGTGTACATCCGCAAGGTCAAGATTATCAAGAAGCCCCGTTTCGAACTCGGCAGGCTTATGGACGTCCATGGAGGTGAGTGCTGTCAAATATTAAGTGACATGAAACTTTTTCTCAGATTCTGGAGTCGCTACCGTTGGCGCTGACGGAGAGAGGGTTAACCTCCCCGATGACTACGAGCCCCCTGTTCAGGAGTCTGTCTGAGCATTGTGTTTTTGTTGATGTTTGGTGGCAACATAAATCGTTGTTATATTATCGAGCAGTTGTCAAATACAAGGAAGGCATTCTCGGCTAAAGACATACGTAAGGGGCATCTAATAAAAGTTAGGTATTAGCAGACGATTATCAGGCCTATTTGTTGATTTGTAATGTAGCCTACAAAACTAAATGCTGAAATGACGGGGGATCGCTCTTATTCCAGAGTTGCTTGTCTTCTCTGGTGTCCGGAATCAACTTGAAATCAAGTAGAAATGGGTTTTCAAGTTGGAATCAAGTGATCCATTCCCACAAGTTGGAATCAAGCACTTCCCACAAGTTGCCATCAAGCTTGATTCCAACTTGTGGGAATTGCTTGATTCCAAGTTGATTCCGGGCACCAGAGTTATGTGTCTGAATTTTGGTTGGCAGAAATTGCTGGTAACTTAATGCCATATCGTTGATGTGTCTCTCGCAAAAGTCTTCCTTATAGTTGCAGATGCTGATCCGACACGGCTTTTTTGGGATTATTTTTCCACATACAGTTATTAGCAGACAGCTTAGTTATTGATCTGTAACGAGACGGTGTGCAAAACGAACTAGAAAGAAGCGGTAGCCAAGTCTTCCTTTTCATGATTAGATTGTTAGAAATTAGCTTTCATAGAGGACCACGGGCCCTCGTCTGGAATCTGGATGATCATGGTGATTTGTTAATGTCTGACGGCAACATAAATGATTGTTATATTATTCAGAGCAGATTTCAAAAACAAGGGAGTGGTTTATCAGCTAAATGCTTATGAAGAGTGGTAGAGTGTATCGTTTTAGAATGGATTGCATATCTTGTTGAGTTGTGAGTAAGTACATCCCGATGAGCAACATCTCTCTTGATATTCATCGAAGATTGCCATTGAACGTTTTCGTCTTCTTCTCATGGGACACACCATGTTCAATGCATCTTCGAATGCAGCACCACCTACAATTACACTATGAATTGAGTCATCCAATGGTGATCTCTTACACAGCTTCATAGCTCCTGGTCTAGGTGCTGCCGTTGTCGTTCCATGGGGTTCAGCTCCTCTGAGACGAGCAAGAAATGAGAAGGAAAGTGAGGAATCGAGAGTCAACAGGAGTATGATTAGGACCCTTGATTGAGTTGACATCCTGCAATACCATTATATCTCGATCTTAGATGATAGGTCATTTACAGTAAGTGACATCACGTTAATGGCAAAACAACTCGTACTCATAATACTCATATCTGTGCTACGGTGTAAGGCCTCGAAATTACAAATAATGCCGAGATCGTAGGGTAAGGAAAGAAATTGAGAGGGGGGGGAAGTGTGATAGGAAGACAGAAGGAATCAGAACAATTAGGAAGAGACGAAGCATTCGTGGAATAAATAAGTAGAACGGAAGAATTGAGATGAGAGAGAAGAAGAGAGACTCGTCATTCAATTGAAATGGAGTAGTTAAGGATCCTGAACTGAAGATGACGGATATCCATCCATTACAGTATCCTTTCAAGTTGAGAATTGAGGGGGGGGGGGTTGACCCTATTCCTATCGTTCTCTCTCATCTCTTTTCTCTCTCTTCTCTTCTTGGCTCTCGTGTCCTTGATCGATTCATTGGATATGAGACATTTCTTATTTTTCCTACTTCTTTCCATATCATCTATAAGGTACTCTCTATTCTCCATCTATCATAATCTCAATTTGTACAGATGTCAATGTCCACATATGGGAGGGAAGAAGGTCTCTCCTCCTTCTGCACTTCCTCATTCATCCATTCAATCTACATTCATTTATAAATCAAACAGTCAGTTAAACCCACTTTCTCACATCTCAATAGTTTTTCTTCAAAATAATTGTTCATTTCTTGAGCTGAATGAATGAGGACGACTCTTCAGATTCACCTTCTAATTTCGCACTTCTTGTCATTCGAATTGTAAAGAGGATAAAGGAAGAATTGAGAGAAAAAGGGAATCTATCTCTCGACAATGAAAATGTAAGTAGAATAGACTATTAGAGATGGCATCTTTCAAAGATTGAATATGAAGAGGGTTGGGGATAGGGGAGAACGAACGAGATACATAATATATAATGGGAAGATTAGAGATTGAGGGAGATTGAAATGGAGACGGAAGGGAATAGACACATCATAGTTAGAATACAACGTCTTGTTATTTAGAAGAATAGAGAACGAAAGAAAGAGGGAAGGAATACTCAATCAAGAAGAAGAAGAATGATGAGAGAAAGGAATTGCAGATTCATTGTGAAGAAGGAAGTAATCAACCACTTTGTACTGACTATCATCGAGTAGACAACTTTAATCTATTCATTCTTGAAGATTCGTAAGTTCATTCCATTCAATCATAAGGGAAGGGAGGGAGGGAGAGAAGGGGATGAAAGTGCACATTCACTACCATATCTTTCATAACTTCCTAAGAGAAGAAGACTTATAGTAGAGTAGGATGTTTGAGATTACAAATTGCAGTAGGAGAGAAGGATATCTGACGTTTCTTCGAGAGAATTAGATGAGATTCATCAAAATAATATTCTTTTTAGAAAGACTGGCGCACGAGTGTACAGTTTGGAAGAGGAATTGAATGGTGAAGAGGAAACGAGAATCGAAACTGCCATTTTAGAGTATGAACAACCTATTATTTTCATTTATCTATTTCTCTTGAATATGAATCTATCTACAAGTAAGGGGTGATGTCTAACATTGATAAGATCTAATTTGTTCCAATTCTAAATGAGATACGATAAAAAAAAGTGTACATCATAAATGGTTAAATTGCAGTGCACTTTCTCGTCATTCGAAGAGGGATCTCACAGTATTCGCTTCTCCCAAAGCTGAGAGGGTAAAGAATACGAATTGTGAACCATTTGAAATATGGATTTTGAAAGTAGTGGGGATCGTGACAGAGGTCAATTGAAGAGAAGAGAAGAGATAGCTTGCGGGTGAATGAACAAAGAAATAGAAGAGGAAGAAGGGGCGGAGAATGTAAAGCCAGTTCAGATTGTTGGATTTGTTCGAGAGTTGACGACAGAAGAATTGGAAGAAATGGGAAGAAGGGGAGAGAAGAAAATAAGGAAAAGTGAGAAAGGAGGAGCAATTTTATCTCCTTTACTCATTCATCCAATCGATAATAAACTAGTGCAAATGAGGTAGATCAACGGAAGGAGAAAAGACAGAATGAATTTCATTTGAGATCGACGAAAGACGTTGATATAACTGCAAAGAATTTGATAGAAGTATCGAATAATGAAGAAATGGATAGAATATTAGAAGAGAAGACCCATCTATTCATTCTATTCTGGAGTAATAGTGAGTCTCTTCTAAGGAGGTTTATGATATCATGAGATATGGGATTACTCATTAGATAAGAAAAAAGTCAATCTCTTCAATGTAACTTTCATTTGGAAAACAATTGCAGCTGATTCAGTCTCAATTCATTCATTCTCTCTCTTCACTAATGCTTCCCTTCTAATGCCTTCCTACCAAGTTACTACATTATAATTCTCTTTTCTACAAATCAATAATTGAGGATACCGTACTCGCTCACGTTCCCTGTCATATCCACACTCAATTCTGTACGGGACTCACAAGCAGAGATTTGCACATGGTATCGTCTATAGATACATCCTTATTCAATATAAATGTTAAGGTTGTTGGATATTCGAATGGAGCAAAAGTGTCAACTCTTTCTGAGATGATGGATTCCCTTTTGTATAGAGATTGGATGGAAATGTGAGAGAATTCACACAATTGGGGAAGAATTCCGGAACTGACGAATAGAAGGGAAAAGGGAAGGGAAGAAATAGAGAAATCGGAATGAAAGAACAAGAAAGAAAGGACGCAATTTAAGAGTACGAGCAGGGCCAATTCGAGAATTGAATGGAATTGAACATGTTAAAGAAACTAAAAGAGGTATGATATTATTGAAGAATATGCTCATTGCGGTGTTAAATCTATCGAATGGCAGGTTTCGTCGATGGGAGTCGAAGAGTCGCTGTTACTATTGGTACTTTCCCTTCTAGAGAAGACATGGCATTCAGGTACAATTGAGGAACTTGTGGGCGTTGAAAAGGTGCTTAGATATAAGTGTAGAGAGGAAGGAAAATGTGGGTATCGCACCAATCAAAGGGGAACAATCAAACGTGAATTATGATATGCTGTGACAGCAATACTTAGAATTACGAGTGAGGAATATCTTACTCAATTCGGTAACATCATTTTTGAAGAAAATAGAGAATAATATTCTCTCACTATCAGACACTTCCAAATGGCAGCAGATAAACTATACGGACAGTATTATCTATTCTATTCAATTAAGGAAGGGTAAGATATAATATTGAAGAGTGAAGAAGAAGCTGTTACTACATTCAGTCTTCCTTCAATTCAAACATATCGTCATGGGGAATCAATCTATCGTCGACAAGGACATGTTGACGAATTCGATCCCCAATCTATTGCAAGATTCATTGTCTCCTCTTCACAACCAACTATTGTTAGTACTCATCTCTATTCAATATTCAAGTCAATGTATTCCTAGATCCCGATATCAACTGGATTCAATTCTGATTTCCTTCTTCGGAATATTCGTCCTCTTCTACTTCTTATATCTTCACCATCCTTCGATATCTCAAATCTATCTCGATTTTCATTCCATCATTCATCCTCATTCATAGTGGCTTATCTGGACAAGTTAGTAATATCTCCTCTCTCATTAATACAAGGTTAATATTGCAGTTCTATCCCGGAGACATCTTCTGTTCTCAAAGATCTCTTCATTGAGTCTACTGATCCCCATCTAATTATCCTCGATAAGGCGAGTCTTCCATTTCACTTCTCTCACATTGAAATTCGTTGCAGACTAAAGTATGGCATATGGAATTGAGTGAGTCAAATACAGAGGAAGAGATTCTTCAATGGACAGAGGCTATTGTTGAAACTGAACCAGACAGTTAGCATTTCCCCTTCCTTGCCCCTCTCTCATCTTCTATTCCAGTGCTTCTATCTCCATTGAGTGTCCACCCTCTTCGTACTCTACAAATCTCAGCTATCAATCGAGTATTCGGTAGACAAGCGATAGATATTCCAGAGGATCCATCTCTATACTCTCCTCTCCCTTCCATAGACATTCTCCATTCACTTAAAGATTCTCAATCTTCTTCTGGTTGTCCATTCATGAATGAAGGAGCAAGTGCATCATCTAATCATCAAGAACTATGAGTATCAGTACGGGTAGACACATTCCAAGTGATAAAGAGACTTACTTCATCTCGTACAATACGCAAGGCAATTTGTGAACATTTGTGAACGATACAAAAACCTAACAACCAACCGAGAGAAATAGAAGTAACAGGAAATATAATAGAGTGAGGATTGAGATGAGAGACACAAAGTGAGGTGAAGATGGATTAACCGAGCAAAAAGAGCAGCGATACCATGCATCATCTATTGACAGATCAACATGATCGAAAGAAGAAGAAGAAGAAGGAAAAGGTCGAGATGATCATCTATACATACAATGACATTAATCAAAATCATCACATTACTCTTTAATACTTACAATCGATTGGACTTTGATTAAATTAGAGTTCTCTACATAATAAGGGCAGGCCAGGTAATTGAAAAGAAGGGAGGGGAAGGGAGGGGGGAAGAGGAGGAGGAGGAGGGGAGAGGGAGGGTGGAAGGGGTTTAACATGAGAAAAAGAAGAAGAGTACACGTCCCGCCTTCTTATGAGATTAGCACGTTGAATACCCGAAAAGAGAATGATAATGATTGAGAAGATCATAAGATAACGACCAACAAACGAAGTTACATTATGGTGAACGAACACGATATTTAACGACTTAGACTGAGTACACAAATGATAAAGTGAGAAATATAAGAGGGTTTGAGGTCAGTGAACAAGTAAGATATGTAAAAGAGATGAAAGAATGGAAGACTGGATGAAAATAGGAAAGAAGGAGAAACCGAGATTATAAAATAAGAAGAAAAGAAATGAACTATCCAATGTACACTCGATGAAAGTCGTTTGCACCGAATGCTGCATTGCACTTGGGACATTTCCTCCTGGAATAGAGAAGATAATCAAAGAAGGAAGAATATCGTATACTCTTTCTTTCCTTTCTTTTCTATCCCCCTCTCCTCTATTTTTCTACAGTGACGAATCTCTTGCCATCTCTCAATGAAAGGAAGAGGTGCGAATATCCAATGATGTCTACTACACAAGTAGAATACGAGATAAGAGGAGAATAGATGGGAAGAGGGGAGCAATCTATTCTCCTTCCCCATTAGATCTATTTTCCCATTTTCCTTCTCTCAATCTACACCCACTCAACTTGTTCAGCCATTCCCGAATAAAGCAATTCACAAAAAAAAAAATATTCTAATAATAATTTTTACAGTGTTCTGGTAAAACCCGATAAGAAATTTTTATAACAGATGGGTGTTCATTTCACTTCATCTTAGCCGTTAGATCATAACTAAATCATGATGTGCCGCTTCCTAACTGTGGAAGGAGAAGGTAAGAGAGAAGAAGAGAAAGAGAAGGATAAAGATACTATACCTTCTTGTCTCGTATCTCGTTTTGAGACAATCCATGCAGAATACATGGAAACATTTGGTGAGTATTCCGTCCTTCCTCCTCACTTTACACGATGGACAAGTTAAAACATCCTGCAATATCCATCTCATTACCAGTTCACGTTCATCCTTTCCTACGGATAGTATTACTACGAGTTCTTCAAATTTGTCTTTCGGGAATTTCTACCCTAGTACACACTAGGGTTGTCAGTTCGGTTTCGGTTTCGGATTATTCGCGGCCTCTTCCCTACTCTCTCTCTCCCCTCTCTCAAGACCGCTCCCTCGAGGTCAGAGGGCGAGAGAGTGCGAATAATTCGCAATCCCTGCGAATAATTCGCATCCTTCCCTCCCCCCTCTTCCCATCTCCCTCCTCTCCTCCCCTCTCCCTCGTGGGCTGATCTGAGGCGCTGGGAGATGAGAAGAGGGGGGAGAGAGAGGCGCGAGTATTATTCGCAAGCTCTTCCCTCAGCGCGCGAATTATTCGCACCCTCTTCCTTAGGGTAAGAGGGCGAGAGGGAGCGAATAAACCGAAACCTAATTGACATCTCTAGTACACACCGATGGGATAATTTCCGCTAGATGACCGAGGGCTCCGCAATTATCAAAGAAAGTGTGTTAGGGGACTCCTCGGATATTTTTTTTCAGTTCACGGGAGTTCCGCGGATTTTTGACAAATTTGTTCATGGTAGCCCCGCATCCAGTTGGCCAAGCGGGGATATAGCCCACCAATGCTACCACAGCTAACGATCCGTAGTCGTTTCATCGTATTCTTGTTTTTTTTGTGCAGAGGCAGTCTAGACAATTTTTATTCCAGAAAAAAATGGTCTAGACGTCGTCAGAAAAGGGGCCTGCTTTATAGACATTGCTACCTAGAACAGGAAAGCTATGAGTTGCTCGTGTAATTGATCACACAGTTTTCGACCTATAGTTAAATAAAATACAGGAGATGTGTTGCTTTCTTCGAACATCTATCAACCAACCATTCAACTTTCATTTAAAAAAGGGCAGTGAATAGAAAATTAGGAGGATATGAATATTAAACTGACCTTTAATTCCTTGATCTCTTCCATGAGAACTGCATCCGTACTTCCAATTAGAGCACTTCGATCAAATCTTTCCAATTTCTTCTTTAGAATATTCCTGTCTTCTTCCAATCTTCTAATTTTGTTCTCGTCCTTCACATGAGATTCATTCTTTAATGACAACGCCTGAATATAATAAAAAATGAATTGATCCATACCGTGTTCACAAATATACAAAAAAATACTACAGTAACGTCAAAAGGCATTGCAGAGAATATTTCAAAATTCAGTTATCTCTGTAAAATATGAAAGGAAACCCGTAAATGAGTAGCCAACACAGGGAAGTAATTGATGCACCAACCCGATTCGAATTATTGACTATTACGTGTAATACTAAAGACGTTAATTTACTGTACCATCATATTATGATTATTCTGATACATCGCATAGGCTCGACTGATCTATTATTTCTGCCGTTTAAAGCACGGAAAATAATAAATCTAGTTAATGTTTGTCCACGTATGATGTACCAGTAAGTCCAAAAGTTTGGTGAAGTTGACGCCTTTATAGAAAAATGAAATAAAAAAATCCAATCCACATTGTATTCCATAAGAAATCATTTGGCTACACATTGTGGTGGCTTTGAACTTCATTAACTATGAAAGATTAAGACGGGTATCTAGCATTTAGCGAGGTTCAATCTAATTATGAGAGGTTCAACGTGTTACATACAACCACCCCCCCCCCCCCCCAGGACGGTTCTGAAAACCTGGGGTTACTTCTACAAGCAGGTGTAATCAAGCAAAATCGGTGGGTTGAAATAGAAAATAATAGATCCCGCTACCATTTTTCTGTCATATGCTGTTGTCTTGAAAAATGGTGTTTTAGGATTGTCGGCGCATGTACAAAAGCCATCCGCAGGCGATTCTAAGCCCTCCCCCCCCCCTCTTATATTGATATACCTGTTGTGCTTCTTTGAGTTGGGTATTAGTCTTGTCAGACATAATCTTAAGTTCGGCAGCTTTCTTCGTTTCTGTGATTTTCTCACGACGAAGACGCTCATTCTCACCGTATAACTTACTGAAAGAAGAATAGATTAAATTGTGATGATGAGATGGAGATAAGTTTAATTGGAAAAGATAATGTGGAAGAATAAACCAACTCATTCGAACCAGACAAGGATGCAAGTCTTTCGTTACTCATTTTGAGTGTATCCTTCACAGTACTCATCTCAATCTTAAGGGCATGAACTGTATTCATGAGAGCATCTATCTGTTGATCCATTGCCTCCTTAACACAAATATATCACTCCTAGAATCAAACACATTTCACATTACCTTTTCATCCTTCAATTTCTTCAAGCTCTGTACCATATATATTCGGTCGCTCATCGCCTAAAGTCACTAAATTAGTTATCAAAATAACTGAATGACTTACTTTTAAATTGTTCTCTTCTTGTTCTTTGATGTTATTCAGCAATTTCCCATTCTGTTCTTGTAGCTCTTCGAATGCCTTGAATAATCCATATTTTGATTGAATATGATATGTTCATATAATCATACCTGTCCAGTTGCTTCCATCTCATTGAGTAATCCTTCTTCCTCCTTCGTTTTCTCTGCCAATTCGGCCTTCGTCGAACTCAAACTCTTCTCCAAATCATTCAATCGACTGCAATTTTAGATTTTAAAAGTACAGTAATTAAAAAGATAAGTCTCCAACTGTTAAGAGTATTGTTTAGTGATTGAACTAGTCTCAATCCTCACCGTAGACTATCCTCACTCCACATCTGTCTCCTATCGTCTTTCTTGAGGATTTTAGCCAACGAAACCTTCATGGTGTTCACTGATGCTTGCAGCAACTTCTTCTACAAAAGAAAGGTTAATAAAAACACTACCTTTAGTAAATTAAGAGGAACATTTAGTTAGATAAAAGTACCTCTTTTTCTAATTTAACTAAAGCAGAAGTCTCCTTAGTGATTCCATTGGCAGTTCCATCTTCTGTCGATGGACTTTCCTCCTCTGGATCAGCCAAATCCTATAAATCAATTGACGAATAAAGAAAGAAATGAGGAATGCCCACCTTGATATCTTCCTCATTCAATGGAATAAGTACATACTTCTGCATTCTCATTCTCTCACTTTCCATCTTCCGTTGCATCTAAGAAGAGACAATGTATACTATCCAATAAAACAACGTTCACAACTACGTCTCATCAAAATGATCAAAAAATACAAACCGAAGAGAGACCCGTCACGGCAGTTTTCCATTTCTGCTTAAACTTGAGACAATCAGCTCGAATGAGAGCCATTTGATTGTTGAGTGTAGCTACAGTTGTACGGTAGTCGAATGCATTCGGACCCTTAATGAAAGAGACAATTCTCAATGGTCCCTCAAGTTTTCCAAAGATTTTGCAACGTTATACATTTCATACAATTAAATCATCAATTATCGATGTCTTAAACTCATGTCAACAATTCTTTTTTGATCACTGACTGCGCATAAATAATGTGACTAAGATTTTTTTTACTCGTTTCCCTAGTAATGTTGTGATACCAAACTAAGTAAGAATAGCTTTAAGCTAAACGTGCTCACACGTGAATATGAATATTGATGAATGTGCATCAACAATAAATAGGAAACTCACATTAGCTTCAGAAGCTTCGACAGTCTGTCTGTACTCAACTGAGAGTATTTCATAATCCTTCCTCAACTGAAATTACTCTATTCAATCATCTTTCTTTCTCCCTTCTTATCACCTGAGCAAATCGTTCTTCCATTTTCTTGGAGGAAGCGATCATTCTCTGTTGACTCTGATCTTCTTCTGCTTCCATTGTCTTCATCTGTTCAGCATAATGATTCTTCATCTCTGCCATTTGAAGGACAACTGCATCCTTCTCATCCCTGCAATTCAATTCACTTATCGTGATGGAAATAGATTCAACATGGAATAGATGATCAAATAGACCCACTTCAGCCTCTGATTTTCATCAACCATAAAGGTGTAGTATGTTTGAATGATTTGGAACTCCTCTGTTGATCTAATCACTTCATCGGGCAGATTCTTCAACTGAAAACAATTACTGTATAATAAGATAATTAGATGGATAACTAGCATCCATAGCCAATTTCTCCTTCTCTGCAGTCACATGTGCTAATTGATCAGTTATATCATTTAATTCTTGTTCTCGACTAGCACACAATTCCTTCAACATCTCCAATTCTTTCAAAACATCATCGTCCTGAAATTAAAATGTATTTAACCAAATAGCATAGTTTGAATAGGATCAAGTTAGATTGATATGAGAACTTTTTGACATATCTCTAGTTATGCGTGACGCATTATGAATGTCAGCTAGAGGAATCAACTAATTAGTGAGAGTTATAGAAACCTTTGGTATATTAGCATTGGCTCCTCCTCCTCCAGATACTCCACTAGCAGAACAATGAGAATGATTCGATTGACTCCCATTACTCTCAATCTTTTCTTTCTTCACATTCTTTTCCTTTGACATTTCTGCCAATCGGCGTTCCAATTTCTCTTCCCTTCTCCAACTTTTCTGCAAAATATACACTCTTAGACTCACATGTTCTCTATTATGTATTATTTATTTTTTAAAAATAAACGCACTTGAACTTCGAACTCCTTCTCATCTAACTGAGTTTTAATCTCTTCATTTTTTGTCTCCAACAATGCAATTCTATCATCTCTTTCTTTCATCTGAAATATAAACGTGGTTTATATTACAAACTGTGGTGCAAACCTTTAGACTAAGGTCTCTATTTTCTGTTTGAAGCTTGTGATTCTGTCGCGATAGGATTTTATTTTCTTCTGCGAGATTAGCTACTTTATCTACCATTTCCTCATTAAGATCTATCTTCTCCTTCGTTCCTGCAAACAATCAATCAATCAAGAGTAGTTACAACATAAATATCTTACCATTTATCACATCTTTTAACTTCTTCGTCAAACTCGCAAACTGTTCAGATCTTCGTGTAAATGCTTCAGAGACATTGAATGCAAGCTGGTGACTTAATACAATGACATTACAGTATAATTATGTTGTTAACCCTACGTGTATTTCACTCGTGCATCATACACTTTCTCGCATTCATCATCATCCATTTGGGCTATTTGTGATAGGAAATCATTCGATTGTTCATTATCATCTCGTCCTGATTCCTCCATTCCCAACTGAGCACGAAATTGAGCAAGATCTTCGTCCAACTGAAAAAGAGTTTAATGTGTTAATGAGTAGGAAGAAAATATCATAAACATTGTATTACTGGTAATGAAAGAGTATATCTAAACTAAAAAAAAGGAAGGATGAAGACTAACCCTATTCCAATGGCGATTGACCATACAGAGCGTGTTATCGTCCCTATCCTGTCGTGCAGTTAGCCTCTCTATCTGAAAATAATTATGGAAAAAAACTTACGCAACGATATAAATAAAAATATATATGGGAAAAGGCAAAGCGTACGTTACGGTCCTTGTCAGCAATCATTTTCTGCTGCAGCTTAAGCCGTTCTCCCAATTTAGCCAACTTGAAACGATCAACTCGCTCATCGATATCGTTCTGAAATAAAACTTAGCTAAGATGAACAAGCTTATAAATAAAAATAAAAATTAATGGCTGTTATTGAATTATCGTCTCCAAAATGTCTATTTGGCTGAGTAACAGAACTTTGTATCAAGTAGTCATTAAGATGAAACTACTAAAGCGTAATATCTTTAGAAAAATGCTTGTATAAAGATAAAGACAATCAATTACATCGAATATGCTTTTCGATGTAATAAACTACGAATGTACATGAGAATAACTGAACAATCATGTTTATGAGTAGATTATGTGTCATTCTTGAGCCTCAGTCACGTTTCAATTTCCGAATACCATTATATATTAAATTAGAGGCTTTAATCATTAAGTGTATGAAAAGGGAATATAATATTTACCACTCCAGACACAGCGACCAGTCTAACTGGCTCGAAGACAACCATACGCTGACGCTTATGTAGTGGTTTGCAGTCATCTTCCGCCGAGTTGTCCTCCGCGTCTGACGAGGGAGACCTCTTCGCCATCTGATATAACCAATCCAATTGATCTTGATCAATCCGTTTGTCTAACCTGCGGGGAGTGATTGACGACGATATTTGGGCGATTCTTAGTATTAGAGCTTGCAGTATGAGCGATACTGAGTGGATCGTATCCTGCTTACTTGATCATGATATTAGAAAACACTGATCCGAACTGATAAGTTTAAAAGGAACGATGGAATCGCACCGCGCCGAAAGTAACAGTAACCTAAAACTCTGTCTAGGATTCCCTAGGTGCCGAGAAGCACGTTTATAGTGCAAGTTAATTATTAACCACACTATCAAAGCGATTAAAATAAATGCACGCGCAAAAAATAAAGCTAAAAAGGAAAATAAAGTAAATACAACCACGCTAAAAAAAGTAAATTCAAACCGCAAAATAAAGATAGAGAGCCGGAGAAAGGTAAGCGCCACCACGACGTTTGAAAAACGCCGAATTGTGGTAATTCAAAAAGTCACGCTACACCATATTCGTTCTTTAAATTTTCATTTTTGTTTTACTGCTTAATGGCGCTGCCTCTTCTTCCTCTACGGGGTTCGAGATTATACGTAGAAGGTCTTCCTTCCAGTATAGACGATGAGACTTTATCCATGTATTTCTCGCAGTATGGAGCTCTGGAAGAGTGCCGAGTTATTCTCGATGTTAGTTTTTTTTAAACACTACGCTTTTATTTATTCTAAAAGTTTAGGAAAGTGGCATGAGCAAACAATTCGCATTTGTCTCATACTCTTCTCCTTTAGTCAGCCAGAAAGTTGCAGGTATGCTTTGCCCGGTCTAGATTTGAAAATTCCCAATAGTTTCCTCTGTACATTTTTTTCCATTGCAGGCCTGGCTCATGCGATTTGTGGAAGTCGCGTTCACGTGGAGCGCTGTGCATTCCAAGTATGCCAATTCTGGTTTTAATTTGCCCATCAATCGAATTCTAGGAACATACTGATAATTTCGAATTTTCCATTGCGTCAAAGCGACTGTTCGTTTCTCTCACTGGATTTGAGGACATTGACGAAACTCTCTTACGATCTCACTTCTCTAATTCGGGACAGATCAACAACGTTACTCTAGAGGTTTATTTGTTTAGTCTTGTATACATATTAACGTTGCACAACATGTTCAATCTTCTGTTGTAGCGTAATATTCGATCTGGCCCTCCTATTTATGCTGTCGTCACTTTCGAATCTGATAAATCTGTGGATGATGCAGTGGACAGTGTGCACATTCTCGGAGGCAAGACACTGGTTGTCAAAAAGGTGCTACTTTATTCATTTGCCCTTCGAGAATCAGGGTTCGAATATTATGTATAAAAGTAATCAAGCAACCCATATTTCACTGTTCTGGGTGTCAGGCAAGACATTGTCGTCGAGTTAGAGAAATAAATTTAAAAAAGAAATCAACATTTGATTGTTATGAGAATTTAAGTGATCGACCCCTTTCGAGAATCATTCCTCTCCTCATTTCACATTTTACATGAGTAATGTGTTTGTGACAGTGAGAGTACTAATATTTAAATATTCAGATGATCTCATCAGAAGAAGTGAAGAAAGGTCGTCAAAATGATAGAGAAAGATCTGCTCGCGAATCTCGAATAGGAAGAATGGACAATAATTATTCACAGGCACAGTCCAATCCTACTATTTATAATCCACAGTTTGGGTATCAATGAAAACATATATAACTCGTTCTCCTACTTTCTTTGTGCAAATGTAACTGTACATAAGTTGAAAAGATAAAAGGAAGTACGCATAATTGCATCTTGTATCTACACGCGGTTACAATCCAAGAGATATATATTTTATGCAAATAAACAACTAATTAAAATGTGTTAGGGATGAGCGATGGTAACAAAGTCCGTTCACATCGAATATCTATTGGGGAGAAGAAAGTGAAGTTGGAGACTCTTCTTGATGACGTGAGGATTTCCTCTATGTTGTGTCCATGATACTTTTCATTTTCAGCTGTTAGATATTCTGACTACAAAGATCTACACAGTTAATCGTAGATTGAGTGGTGTTGTAGAGATTGGTGATCATGATGCGAAGAGTAGAAATGTTCTTGAGAAAGCTAATGCTCAAACGGGAATAGTGAGTGCCCTACTCTTCTATCATTGATTGTAATGTTGATTCCAGATTCACAAGTTGATCACAAAACAAACCATATTCTCACAGGAGTGCTATGCTGTATGTACTGTGAATAGAGGTAATACTTCATCTTGTTGTCACTTAATATTTATTGAATATATATTGAGATGAGAATAGTGCACGTCTCGTTACGGTCTGTTTGGATGATGGGAAGAATCCTCATGTCCCATTCCCCTATCTACTACGTTTAAAAGAAGAAAACTCTGATGAGTAAGTTCTTTAAGGTGATATTTAGGAGTAATCTGAGTATTATTAAAAAGAATCTCAATGATTATACGGTATGATGACGTGAACGAGAATGGGAATTGGCTTGAGAAGTCTCTAGTTCCTGCTATTCTACGATGGATCGATAACATTATCAATGGGACATTCGGTATTCAATATCATTTACTCATTTCTTCAATATGAATCACAGACAAGAATCGTTTACGTCTTTGTGAAGGGACTAATTCGCTTGTGGGAGTAGAGGAATACACAAAGAATTATAGAGAGATCAAAGATCAATTGGGAAGGGAGATTGTGAAGGTATCTCATACACCATCTATTTGTAAATATTTTGATTTATCAGAATTGGATCGATAAAACTTCGGCGGAGAAATTCGTTTTTGAAGACTGTGGAATCGCAACGTATCTATCAGTATGTGATCTGGCTTATCACTATAGATTAATTCCACTTTTCTGGGTTCTTTGGAAATCTCGTGGTTTACATCCGCGACGATTCATAGATGTTGGATGTGGAAATGGTTAGGAGATGTTCATTGATTCATACCATATAATTGCTGATTAGGTCTGCTGGTCCATCTCTTAAATCGACTGGGATATTCTGGTTGTGGAGTTGATCTGAGAGAGAGAAAGACATGGAAAGGAATGTTTCCCCAAGGTTTGAATTGTTGAGAGAATCTACGATATAAACTGATGCATTGAGATGAGTTATTGGAATGTACTATCGACCCTTCTTCATCTAAGAGTGGAATGCCTAATGGTATCGATTATCTCATTGGAAATCATTCTGACGAACTCACTCCATGGATTCCTCTTCTCGCAGCACGGTTCCATATATTATTTTTTATTTATTCTATACAAATATTCATCTTTAGTCTTTCAATCCCTTTCTTCCTTCTTCCATGCTGTCCATTCGATTTCTACGGTAAATTGCCTAGGAAAGGGACTGCCAGTCTGTATGAGGTACTGTATATCCTTCTTTTCAACTATCCAATCTATCCATAGGAATTGATACTCTACGTGAAGAAGATCAGCGAAAGACTCGGATATGCTGTCGAAATAGATAAATTATCAATTCCAAGCACGAAAAGAGTGAGGAATGAATATAGTAATACTATTCATAATTATAATTGAGACTGCTCTTATATGTACTGTCCCTTCGAGTGGTTTGAGGAAAGATTTAGAAGAAGAGATTGATCGATTATTAGAAGAAAGCAAGAAGGGACGAGTATTCACGGCGAGATCCAAAGTTGAAAAGGTTATTTGAGAATCATGAAATGCCATTCATTTTAAACATATGAATACTTTATTCTTAACAAGAAAATTTCAGGTTCGAAATTGCTCCTCAATTGAGAAAAGTATCAGGGAAACTTTGATTAATAGAGTATTCAATCGGTTATTAGAAGGAGAAGAGAAAGGAGAAGTGTAAGTGGAATAATAATTAAATTTGTATGGAAAAAAATTATAAGATGGCGAAAGGGAAAATGTCTTCCTCTATCTCAAATAGTATCGATTCTGTCTGTGGAAGAGAAGAAATTGATGAAGGAACAATGTGGAGGAGTACAGACTTTCCTCAAAAATCAACATCAGATCTTCAAAGTGAGTGGACTAATAGATCAATCTATGAGTTGGTTCAATCCATTCAGGTTATATCGGGTACAGTATGCATTCGTGATTGGAGAGAGGAGACTCGATCAGTCCCAGAGGGTAAACTTAACAAATCTCTTTGTTGGTTCTATCACAATCATCCTGATGGCTGCCCATTGTCTGTCTGTTCATTTAGTCACTCTCCCGTCATGTAATTTCAAACAAAATTATCAATTTATACCTTGTTGTTGTGGAGATAAATCCGTTCCATGTAGTTAAAAATTGATTGAATTTATCTCTTTATGCTCTTATCCTATAGCGTTAGCGACGAGTGTTTACAAATAATTTAAAATAATGGTAAAGGCGGGGTCGAATGGTACACGAAAGTGAGGAACAAGCAAAGGGAAGGGAAGCACGCGGAAGGATAAATAGAAATACACGAAGAGAGGAGTGAGATCGATTGATTGAGATACAACGAATGACGGATTAGATTCCAATTCCTGAGTCTGTCTGTCCATTTACTATCACTTCCTTATCTTCCTTCTCATCTTCATCGAAAGACAACTTTCGAGGATTATTCGCTGCAATTTATGTCAATGCATCCTGTACCCGGTACCTAATGTAGCATAACATTATTTAAAAACTAACTGATAACTTGATCGGGAGCGTAGATAACATCTCTATCGAGGGCAGCCATTTTAGTATGGGCCTTGTTAGCAGAATACATTCCCACTACAGAACGAGTCATCGAATCGTCCGAATTACGGGCTAAATAGAGAATTGAGACACGTATATACAATCTCTTCACAGATAACTCATATTTCGATTAAATATTATTCTATCGTTTGTATTATTCCCTTCCCAATATACTTACATTGTGATCCTCTGGCAGAAGAAGGAAGAGTATACGAATAAGGTCTATCGTCTGAATCTCCTCTCATCTTTCTCATTCTCACTGGAGTGAAATAGGCCGATTGATCGAATCCTCCTTCTGAAATATCATTTATTCTATTTCATCTTTTCGTCTCATCTCACCTCTCGCATTTAAATCATTCATTGTTCCGTCTTCACTTTCATTCTCATTATTCAATCCCAATTGGAATTGTAGTACATCAACTTGAGTTCGATAACTTTCCGAGAGAGCAGACGAAGTTCTTTCTTTTCGACGAAGTTCCTCGTTTTGTTGTACTAGCAATCTCAAAGAAACCATTCTTTCATATGGTCAACAAATATCCTTCTTCGTAAATATATATAGCTTAGATGATATCGTGTAATATCAAGCATAAACAAATGCATACACATATAAATTACTTACTTCTCTCTCTCATGCTTTTGATCCAATTGCAGTTTCAATTCAGTGATCTTGTGTCTCAATTTGCTAATCTCCAATTCCTTCCCGGGAATTTCGTCCACTCTGCAATCAAAACATAAAATCAGAGCGAAACTATAAAAAATGTAATCAAGCACACTTCTGCCCCCTTTTGGGGGCTGTTAGAAAGTGGTACAAATTGTACCGTACAATTAAATCAGTCGCAAATAACTTGATTATTGAAAGATTAAACATTCAAACGAAACATTCAAGGCTTGATTCACACGATTCCTAATGTCAGCAAGGACCACCCCCCATCCTCTCCTGATTCACTATGACATAAATTAGACATTGCAACGGACGGAAATACTATTTTCACATTGGTAATAAATGACCTCATAGTAAGATGTTGATTCTTCAGTCTCAATTCCTTCATCTCCGATGATTTCATTTGAAGGGCCGTATTGAGTGAACTAATCTCTTGTGATAATGTCTGCAATACTCAATATAATCCTCTATCATAATTCCCTCTCTCGTACCTGTACTTTAGTATCATGATCAGTAGCCAATGCATTCTCAAGTGCCTTCTTCTCTTTCATTGATTCTTCCAATGCTCTTTCACTCTCTGCATTCTTCTCATCGAGGATAGCACAAGTCTGTAATACAACAGTAGACTCCATCCATCCCCTCTTCCCTCCACTCATTATCCTCCTTCTAAAAGCTTCTACTCTTTAACCGTCCGTGAAATACATTCACACGAGAAACCCATTTATTGACAAATTCCTCTGATCAGTTCACAATCAAACAATCACCTCAAACAATTTCTCAATTTCGTCGACCAATTTAGTACGAATCTGTATTTTAGGATATTTTATTCTAGTAATTGTAATAACGGGTAATATTTTGTTACAAGTACATTAAATAGAGCTGATACCTGTTGATGTCTCGTAATCATTTCTTCTATCCTTTCTTCATATTTCGCCTTCTCTTCATTAATAGCACTAAGATGAACACTTTCTCTTTCATCCGATTGACGACCAAATTCATCACGAAGTGAAACAATCGCCTTCTCATTCGAAATATGCACTGAATTAATTTATGATCAAATCGGTTTAGTTAGTTAAAATGACAGCTTTCCAGACACTTTTTTCACTATTATTTCTAAAAATATCACACAGTTACCATTTCTGAGGGGTTTTTCTATTGTGATACAGATTTAGCTTTTCATATCCTCTCTTACCGGATATAAAAAGGGTGAGAAGAGGAAGTACACAAATAGGAAGAAGAATATGGAAGAGAGGAGGTCTTCTGATGGGATCAACCCATTGATAGATACAGAATAGAAGAAGAGAAGTAAGAAGAGATAGAGAAATAAAATGAAGTCGAAGGGATGGACGAGACGATGACATTGTATAGAAGAGGGAACAATGAAGATATAACGGTAGGAAGGAGAGGGGGGGGGAGGGAAGGAGGAGAAGGAGGGAGGGGTGATATGGAGTGGAAATGAGGGAAGATGGTCACTAATGGAGATAGAATGAGACTATCCTTCGGTTCAGATCAATCTGTCCAATTCATTCAATACTCAGCATTGAAGCTGAGATGCTTCTTACGCTCTTACGAGATTAAGATGCGATTGGAAGATAGAAGAGAGGGGAGAGGAGGAAGGAGGAGGATGGAGAGGGGAGGGGGAGAGGTGAAAGGAGACTGTTTGATGGTGGAATCATGGTCGATTAAGAGGGTGATGGAAGGTGAGAGAAGACAAGAGAAGACAAAGAAGGGAAACTCACACTCTTCCAATTCCATTCTCTTTGTCTTCTCAGTCTCATTTAGACGATGAACTAATTGATCCACTCGAGATTGACATTCAACTTAAACAGAGATTGGATTATCTATGATCAAATGGTCAAAGTAATAATCCCTCACCTTTATCTTTTTCCAATTTCTCAATAATTGAGTCTTTCTTCTCCTTTTCATTCATCATTCTATTCAGAGTGATTCCTAGTCCATCGATAATTCGATTCGAGTGAGTAAGAGTAATTTTATCCTCTTCAGCTGTAAATATAGATATTAATTCATTTTCCCATTATACATCAATTTTAACTTCGTCTTACAAAATACACAACTATTTCGGCCTTTCCTTTGTTTTAGTCTCTTTGTGAAAATACGAAAGGAAGTAATACAAATGACTACGAAAGGAAGTAATACAAATGATCTGATTCACTTTCTTTCCTTCTTTTCCGATGCACAATATTGAGTATACTTTTCCTTCAACCACATATGAATCAATCTCCGTTCCCAATTCTTTCTCAACATTTGCCTCCCTCCTTCATCTACCGTATCCTCCTATATATACCGTACTCACAAATGATCTTCTTCTTCTCTAATTCTTTCAATTCAATCTTCCTTCTAGCAGTAGATACAGTCTTAGGGGCGAATGAAGAAGTGGGAAATGAAGTGGACGACACACCTACAATATCCATATTCACTTTATATTCTCTCCTCATACACCCTCTTACCTTTGACTCCATTTACCTTAGAAGTGTTCACTACCGTACTCTTCTCCTTCTCTTCCTTTTTAGCAGCTGCAATCAATACATTCATCTACTGTATCATCCATATCTTTGCCCACTCGAATCAACTTGTAGACTATTCCTCTCTTTCCGTTTGTGCCTTTCCCTCTTTCATCTCTAGGGGATTCCATCATAGAGAAAAGAGAGAGAAGGGAGGGGGGGGGGGGAGACAACTGTCTATCGATAAGAAGAGGAAAGAAGGAAGGAACAGAGTCCATCTCGTGCCACAATAGTAGAAAGAGAATGAGATTACTCCATTGAATGACAGACAGGAAAGAAGTGAATCGTAATCCATACCACCCATATAGAATAAATAGGAATTGAGAGGATGGCCCCATAAGTATTCATGGATTACTTATTCTATTCATGTGAAGAGAGATGAACTAGGAGAGAATACTCACGAGAATGAACTATGAATCTGAATTGAAGACATCGTGGAAACATTGAAAAGAGAAGAAGAGAAGAAAAACGAGAGAACAACCGAGATAAGAAAATAATGGGAAATGAAATGGAAAATGGAATGAACAATTCAAGGAGACTCACATGGGAATGATTTCAACTCACATATCCCGATCTTAACCAAAATTTGTGGGTTTACTAAATCGACCATGCTGATTCCAAATTTGTTTTCAAAATCTGCTAAATAGGCCCCTGAGGCAAGTTATGAAAAGTTGAACATTTGCACTTGATTTTTTGAAAAACGCTCGCGCGAGACGTAAGCAGATCTCTCGCTCCCCTTCCCAAGTTCAATACGGCTATGGTGCCACAACACGCGAAAACAAATCTTTGCAATAAAAAAAATTTCTTCATTTTTTACTTCCGACCAATGGGTTCTTCCATGACAACATGGTCGGAAATATAGCCAACAAAAATTGTCTTGCAAATGTTTGTTTTAGCGTGTTGTTGCACCATATCCGTATTGAACTTGAAAAAAAAGTTCCCACAATGCTTGGAGCTTGTAAAAAACAAAAGCAAAAATCTGCAAAAAAATTTCACCGAGCGGGAGTCGAACCTAGGTGCTGCTGCCAACTGGTCTTATTTCCTACCCACTCGGCCACCGTAGCTGATGGGAAGGGGAGCGAGAGATCTGCTTACGTCTCGCGCGAGCGTTTTTCAAAAAATCACGTGCAAATGTTCAACTTTTCTTCAGGGGCCTATTTAGCAGATTTTGAAAACAGATTTGGAATCAGCATGGTCGACTTAGTAAGCCCACTAATTTTGGATAAGATCGGGATATGTGAGTTGAGGTCATTCCCATGTCAGTCTCCTTTGAATGGATTAACGTTGAATTAATAAAGAGATAGATCTTACATGGTGGAGGAGGAAGAAGGGAAACTCTTGGCTTTCTCGTTACTATATTCCTCGCGGTAGTTGAGATAGATGAAGATGAAGTGGAAGGAACAGAGGACGTCGTATTCGTCACCTGATAAGAAGAGATTATATCAATTATATAATTATGAAGAAGGGAATGAATTGTGACCTGTTTGAGAGGAGTTTTAGATGAGAGAGATGAAGTTGTCCTCTCTCGTGCACTTCCAGTTACAACCATCGGAATACCTGCAATGAGAGAGATAGAGACGATGAATTAGTACTCACAACTAGAGGATTGAATTGAAATGTTACTGAGAATAGGAATGGAAGTGGAAAGGAAAAGTGAGGAAAGGGGAAGGGAGTAGGATACATTCTAGTGCAAAAACTCTCCCGGAACAATAATAGCGGTGAGTGAGGTAGAAAGGGAAGAGAGGAAGGGGGGAATGGGAGGTGAGAGGGAGGAGGAGGAAGGTGGGAAGAGTAGAAGAGGCTATGATGAGTAAAGAGTAGATAGTGAGAACGAGAGAAGATACACAAAGTGACCACTCCCTCTACCAGTCAGTCCTTCCTCCCTTCCTCCCCCCTCCCCTCCCCTCCCCCTCCACCTCTCTCCCTCTCAGTCTCTGCTAACACTCCAACATGGACTATCGATGCATTCCAAATGGTGAGAAAGGACTGAGAGAAGAGAGAGAAAGACTGAGATAGTCACCACTTATAATTGTTCTCCATTCCTATCATTCAAGTAAGTTCCCCTCTCTCCGTCTCTTCCCCCCTTTATCAATTGATAACTCACAGTTCTCATCAGTCTTTCCATTAGCATTGATATTGTTGGTAGAAGGGGGAGGAGGAGGAGGGAGTAGACTCATTCTTGGTTTCTTTTCTTCTTTCTTCACTTTCTCCTTCTCAGCCTTCTCTGCTTCCATCGATGCTTTCAACTTCTCCATCACTTTAATTGAGTATTTAGTATGATATCTCTCTCGATCTATTATGGAAAAAAATCTAGTCTAATCTACAGAATATGTGCAAATGCAAATTTTTCTCTAATCTTTATTATCAATGATGCTCAATTTTCTGCTGATTCTCAGGATCAAAAGGAATTGTGAATAAAAAGGAAGTCGTAAATTGACGCTTTTCGATTGTTTCGAATCCTCTGATAAGAGAGAAAGAGGGAATGGACTCACTCAATTGATGTTTCGAAGGAGCCTTCGGTTTAACAGGGAATTTAGCAGAAGTGGAAGGTGGACAGAGAGGAGCTCGTTCCTATAATATTATTGAATTGAAATTAATCATCAATTTGTATACTTCTCCCTTTACTGTCTTAAATAACAAAGAATGAAGAACATAATAATACAAATATAATATGAATAGATACCTTCTTTGGCCTTTCCTCCACTTTCTTCACTTCAACCACTTTCTTCGTTATTCTTTTCGTCTTCGCAGTCAATGGAGCAGATAAAGAAGATGAAGAAGGAATATCACCCTGATAATTATTACAATAGATAAATGATATATGACAATATCTCACTTTAGCTCCATTCTCATTCTTGTCCGTCTTCGTATCTTCTCTTTTCACCTCCACTTCATCTCTTTCTTCTATCATCTCTTCACTCATACCAGAAATTGCTCGATCCTCTGACCATTCCGAATGAAAATCTTCTGCAATTAACAAGATCGTAAATATCTCGAATGTTTCACACATGCGTGTACATTTCTATCGTCGTAATCATCCATCCGAGAGTGAATGAGTGTGATCAATCTCCCTTCTCACCTTGAATGGGAGTGGTCGCTCTCCAATCTTCCTCTTCTTCCATTTCTTCCCCTAAAGAAGGCATTGATTCAGCCATTGGAGTCATTCCATCCATATCATCAACATCTGAAATAGAGTCAAATACCACGTAGATAAATAATACAGATATAAATGTGAGTGTGAGTGGAGAGTGAGGGGCGTAGTAATGTTTTGTGATGAGATGCGAAGTGGGAAGATGCATAGATGGAATGGAGGAGGGAACATATTCAAACAGCTGACAAGAGAGAAAGAAAGGGAGAACTTACGAGGAGAATGAAGTGGAGATCCAATCACTGGAAGATTCTCTACTCCTACTCTTGATTCATCGAGAACCAGAGATGTTGCAACTATAATATACTCATTTATATCAATATTACTAGAATAATAAAACATATATCGATAGATAGAATGATCATACTTGGAATCTCAGCAAGAACTCTATCGAGGATGGATTCCCTTACAGGAACAGACATGAGATCATCGTCATCTCCCAATCCCTTCAATTATATTATCTCGTCTCTTCTCCCTCTCTCCATCCCTCACTCACCCTTCCTGGAAGAATATACGTGTTGTTCGATGCAAGCATATCATCTCCAAACTGCCAACTGCCGTTCATTATCTGCAATAGAACACGAGATTAATACAACGGAGTAAAGGAAATGGACAATCCATGATCCATTCATTGTACTTACTCTGTGAAACTAGTGGGTGTTTACACTTCAAGTGCTACCTTGTTTTGAGAAGTAGAAAGAGACTGAGATAAGCGGAAGAGAGAGAGAGATAGAGAGAGAGAGAGAGAGAGAGAGAGAGAGAGAGAAGGGAAGAGGAGAGGGAGAGGATAGATCAGTGACCGATGGCACAAGAGAAATAGAAGAGAGATGAGATAGAGAAAGGACTCAAAAAATGAACGATGAGAGGAAGAGAAGAAGATACACGATAATGAATGAACTAGAGGAATAGAAGAGTATCGATGAATGGATACACTCAACTGACTACACCTTACCTCCCCCCCCCCCCCCCCCCCCCCCCCCTTCTTCGATACAATCATAAAAGTGTTGACACAATGGATGGGAATCTATCCTTGTACTCACATACGACTGATTGAGTAATGATGATGCCATTGATGATTGAGAAGTCTGCATTGCAGAATGAGTAGGAGAAGGAGTATAAACTGATCGAAGATCAAGTGAAGGAAGGGCTGATCTACTCAATCTCTGATATGAAAACAACAATAAGAAGAGAAGAGAAAGAGAGAGAGACACTCACTTGTTGTTCTTGTTGTTGTAGAAGGAAGGTCTTTGATTGTGGGAAGGATCCATTGGAAGGAGGAAGATCAACTAGAGATACTTTGTACACTTTAGCGAAGATTCCGTGTAGAGAAGGACAAGAGAAGTATGCGAAACCTGTGAGAACTTCCTTGATGGGAGAGAGAAGGAGATGAAGGAGGAGGAGGGGAAGGTGGGGAGGAGGGGAGACTAGTAGGTGATAGTTAGAAAGAAGGGATTATCTAATGGACAAACGGAAGAGATTCAATGAGTGAAGAGAGAGAGAAAGAGAATTGAATCATGTGAGAATAGATAGCCATTCCCTACGTTTCAAATACAACATAATTACTCTCTCCCTCTCTAATATAGAAGGAGAGTAAAAGAGTAACTTGAATGTGGTTCTCACTCTCTTTCAATTCAATCTACGATGTCATGAAGGGAAGAGGGTAGGAAGGAGGAGGGGAAGGGGGAGAGGAGGGGGGTAGAGGTGGAGAAAGGGGAAATGAGAAGACGAATCTTCTCACCTTGGAAAGTTCCATCATGCTTCCCATTTGGTTGATCTAGTTCAATTCCACAGAATAATCCATTCTTTCCATTGATTCCTCCAACATATTTAAGTGTTCCTTCTCCCACTCCTTCTACATCAACTCTTCTTCCTATATGGGAAGATGATACGATTGTCGAAGGAGAACTCCCTTCCAATGATGATTCACACTTAATTATCATTACTCAGTAGATACACAGTATTCATTCTCATGAGAGATATGAAACAATCACTCACTCCAACTGCAGATTTAAGCATTTAGATGAACTGATTAGATAAAAGAATAGAAGATCAGTAGATGGAAGAAAGAGAAGAAGGGGAAGATGACATCTGAAGAAAGGGAGAAAAATCATACAATGACTGACAATCGCGATGTGAGGAAAAGATGATGAGAATGAGGAGAATGAAGAGGGAAATGGAAAAGGTGAAAGGGTGAACTATCGAATTAGAGATTAAGAAGATAAGAATTAACAAGCTGATCATCGAGAATAAAGGGAAAGCGTAGAGAGAAAGAGAGAGAGAGAGAGAGGAAGGGGGGGGGATGTTAGTAACCAAGGAATAAAGGAAAGAATGGATCACATCTACATTGACAATACTCTATATCATCGTTGAGAAGAGAGAGAGGAAAGGATAGGACGAATAATCTAACTGTTACCGGTTGACAAGATGCGAATGAGAGAAGAGTTACAAAGTTGGAGAGGGAAGAGAAAAGAGACGGCGAGAGAGATGGCAAAACCATATGAGTACATCGAAATGGGAGAGAGAATAGCAAGTCAAGAGGAGAATCGAAAAAAGGGTAGAGAAAAAGAGAATAGATAGAAACATGCGAAGCATGAAAATAAGGGATGGAAAGCTGCGCAATCACTCGACGAAAGAGAGAAGAGAGGAAAGTGGAGGTGGTAAGGGGGGGGGGGGGGGGAGGAGGAAGGAGAGCGGGACAGAGGGAATGGACAGAGTAGTATATATGCATCTCGGGCATAGTGTCAACTCTCTCTTTATGTGATTAGAGTCGCGAATTTGAAGGGGAGAGAGGATGGTCTTCCCCAGAGAGAGAGAGAGAGGGAGAGAGAGAGAGAGAGAGAGAGAGAGAGAGAGACAGAAAGAGGAGAAGAGGGAAGAGGAGAGAGGGAAAGAGAAGGAAGAGCAGAGACAAAATGGGAGATGAAGTTGAGAAAGAAGATGAAGAAGGCACTAGAAATCGATATTCTCCCATTGAGTCAACTGAGAATTACGAGAAAAGAGAGACAAGAATACGAAATGAGAATCGAGAATGAATATTGAGATGAGACGGTTGAAGAGGGGAAATAGAGAGAAGGAGAAGGCCAAAAAGAGATAAAGCAACAATATAGAAAGAAGAAGACGAGAATATTGATGGAATGAGGAATGACGTGACAGAGAATTGAGAAGACTGTATCCATTAGTGGAAAAGTAGGACGAGAGAGAGGGAGGGAGTGGGAGGAGGGGAGAGGGAGATCAAAACAGAGGGTATCACTGTCAATGAAATCCCCTCTCGAGATGGAAATGATGGGATAGAGGGATTGGAATACAGTCACTCATTCCCTTCTGACTGAAAAGGATATCGAATACAATCCGAAAAGGAAAGGGACGAATAAAACGAAATTAGCCCTCTTAATTACCCTCTCTCTCTCTTAGACAGTTCCATGTGACAAGGAAGAGAGAATCGAACGAAGAATCGAGATAAGGTAAGAGATAAGAAGAGAAGTGATATAATATGTGGGATAGGTCACGCTAGCCACTGGAAAGATTCTATAGAGAGAAGGAGAAGCATGGAGAGAGGAAGGGAGAGAAGGAGGGAGGAGAGAAAAGGAGAGGAAAGGAAGGAGGAGGAAGGAGAGGACGGCAATCGTTCACTCTCTCATTCTCTCTTCCATTCCATTTGTGGACTCTCTCTCTCTTCTTCTGTGGTGAGGGAGGAATGGAAATGGTGAGATCTAACCAGTAATGTATATCTAATGAGTAGGAAATGATTACTGTGCCTCTCCATCTCCATCTCTCTTAAGGGAGGGGATTCGGTCTTTCTAAGCAGGCTCCCTCCTTCCATCCCCTCCTCCTCCTCCACTGTCCCAGCAGTCTTCCATTGGGAAATACGAAGAGAGTATAGAGGCACAACAATTGCGAAATGAGAAGGATGTCTCTCGGTTACATAATTTGGAATTTTTTTCCAAATGAATTTAACTAGTATGAGGACAGAGAATATCCACAAGTCAATCGTCCCTTCCCAGTCCATCATTTTCTGACCCATGTGACCTCATTCACCTGTCCATATGGGGACGGGATGTGAAAAAGGTGTAATTAGACTGATTATTGTTTGTATGCAGGAGTGTCTCATTGTAGATTTTCCGATTTGAGAACTAACCGTTGGTGGTGATACCTCCTCCTCTCTTTGAAACAACCCAATCAGTTCATGAATCCATTCAATAAACTCCAATTCATGTTATTTAATTTCTTTTCTTCTTCTTGTGCCGATTCTCCAGGAATCGTCCAGGTTGGCAAACAAAAAAGAGACGAGGTGGGGGGAGGGGGAGAAGGGAGGCAACGAAGGAGACAGTACGGGAAGGGATGAGCGAAGAGACTATGGGGATTACCGGAGAGAGATCTCATCCAATGGAGAAATACGAGTGTAATCACTCGAGAGGCAACTCGATTCATAGACAGTAGTCATATATAGATGGATAGCAGTGATCGAAGGGAAGACAATCGAAAGCATCACAATAACAATCCACTTCACATCTACTGTATTAGATTGTTCCATCGATGTTTGACCTCAAGATCCAGCAGTATATACCATTTATTGATAGTGAATAAATGGGATTGATCCAAGTTTGTAATGAGTCCATTCATGGTAGATCCCTCTTCTGTACCTCCTACTCTATAGATGCTCGAGACAGAAGACAGAAGGAGAGAGGAGGAGGAGAGAGAGAGGGAAGATCTCGTCAATTCCAGCTCTTCTCTTCTCCCTCCATCTCACCTCTCGAGATCTCTTCCTTTCGTCCCATCACAGTCTCATTCCATCATCTCCATCATGGCCAATTCAGAATGGACATCAGATCCTGGATGGATATATCTGAGGGAATCATCTGAGCTAGCACTCAAGGTAACCAAATTCCTCCTTTTAATCAATTAATCTTCATAGATCCCATTGAATCCAAATTGAACGCATATTCCGATTCCATCATTGATGTCTATACAAACGCGCCTTTCAAGCTCATTTATCTCCTCGTCGTTCACTTCAGTTTCAAACTGTCCTTCCTTTCAAATTATTGTTTCTCCTTAATATTTTTTCATCTTGTCATCAATATTATTCCTTTCCATTCATTTCATTTGAATATTCCTTCTCATCTTCATATTCTTCATTATATCTTCATAAATCTAATATCTCCCACGTGCTCGTCAACATTCCATCACCATCTTCTTCTTCTTCTCTTATCTCACCATCACTTCTTTTGTGTGTACCCATCCATTTCTTCTCTTGATATTCACCCATCTCCATCTCGTTTACATTTGATTTAGTCTACACATCTCAATCACATCATGCGCATCCTTCCTGGTATCAAGTGTAAAAAAAAAACTTTTAAATGGCAACAAAACAAATAACAAAAAAAGTCCAGAGCTGCTCGGCAGAGCATAAAATAATCCAGAGTATTAAAAAAAACATTTATTATAATTGATCTGTCATTCACATCTCACTGAATCTTCCTATTCTTTGCGAAACTGTTCATAAACAAGATCTCCTTCTCCCTTATCTCTCTTCTTCTCTTTCTTCACTTGGCGCACAGTCTCTTTCACAAAAAGTCTGCCGTTCACACATATTTCATTCAAGGACTTTCTCAGCTATGCTTGAGAGTGGATAGGGAAGGACGAAATAGAGAAAAGCACGATATAAATTTGAGAATCAAACATCGCGTCTGTTCGACAATACGACTCATAGATGGATTCCCGATGCAGAAGAAGGGTTCGTGATTGGATCGATAAAGAGTGAGGAGGGAGACTCACTTGCACTACTTCTACCTAATGGACAAACGGTAAAATCAATTCACTCATTGTATCAATTGATATCTTCAGAAGAATTTATCGAAGAATGAAGTTCAAGAGATCAATCCAGCAAAGTATGAGAAGACAGAAGATATGTAAGAACGACTATTCACACCTTCCTTTCCATGATAAATATACTCTATAGGTCTAATCTCACTTTCCTCAATGAGGCCTCGGTACTTTACAATCTACGAATGAGATACAAATCCATGATGATCTATGTGAGTATCCATAGAAAAATGATTTGAGTAGCGAAGAAGAGAAATGAGAAAGATGATACATTAAGTACTAGTAAACTCAATCTCTAGTTTCGAAGGATCTTCATAGACGCCCTCGCCCCTCCATCCAATTTCTGAAAAACCATCCTCTGCGGATTTCAGACGTATTCTGGTCTCTTCTGTGTCTTCATCAATCCGTACAAAATGCTTCCAATCTACACTGATTCGGTTGCTTCGATGTACATAAATCGTCGTAGATCAGAGATGCCTCCCCATCTATTCGCCGTATCTGATGAAGCATTCAGAAATATGCTGCACGGTATCACCTCTCCACCCTTCCCTCAAATATATAGTACTATTAAGATAAAAAGAATCAATCGATGCTCATTACTGGCGAATCTGGAGCAGGAAAGACTGAGAACACCAAGAAGGTTATCTCATACTTTGCACGGATCGGAGGATCGAGTGGAGATAAGAACAAACAGGTAGATATCATACACCAATTCATATTGTGATACCCAACACAAATATCTCATTTGACAGGAAATCTCCCTGGAAGACCAAGTCGTACAAGCCAATCCTGCCATCGAAGCTTTCGGAAATGGAGCTACCGTCAGAAATTACAACTCTTCTCGATTCGGAAAGTTTATTCGAATGCACTTCGATACGAAGGGAACTCTCGTGGGTGGAGATATCGAACACTGTAAGAATATTTACGAAGATACTCAATGGCATCCATCAATATTAATTGTCAGATCTTCTCGAGAAATCACGTGTGATCACTCAGGCTCCAGGAGAAAGATCATATCATATATTCTATCAGATTATGACTCAGAAGAATCTACGAGGCAATCTATATTACAGAACAATATAAAATATCCTCAACTTTTTCAGACAAATTATTCCTCGAGGACGATGTTCGTAAGTACTCATTCGTCTCTCAGGCAGAGATTACTGTACCAGGAATGAATGACGAGGAAGAATGGAAGACTACCGATGTTAGATCCTTCCTCTAATTCTAACCCTAATTCATCTCCTCATCAGAGAGCATTCGATGTCATGAATTTCTCAGTGTCAGAGAAGGATGATCTGTACAAATTGTGTGCTGCAATAATGCACATGGGAGAGATGAGATTCAAACAGAAACCGAGAGAGGAACAGGCTGAGATTGAGGATATGAAGAGTAAGTATTCATGAGAAAGATATGGAACCGAGAATGAACAAGAGTTGATTGGAATTACAATATGAACTATATATCAGAACCCTCTCCTCTCCAGGTGCAACTCTTGCCTCAAAATTGTTTGGAGTAGATGAGGAGAAATTGATCGGTGCCCTTCTTCGCCCTCGAGTAAAAGTTGGAGTGGAATGGGTGTGTAAGGGACAGAATCAACAACAGGTAGACCATCCATTCCCCTTCCTTCCTCTCTCCATCATCCTCTCTCTCTAGGTTGAATGGAGCGTTGGAGCATTAGCGAAGGCCGTTTACTCTAGGCTATTCAATTGGCTTATCAAGAGGTTGTTAATATAAAGTCAGTGATCAAAGATCAAAGATCATTCAGATGTAACAAGACACTTCAAGGAAATGAGGAATTGGCTGTGTACTACATCGGAGTGCTGGATATTGCTGGATTCGAGATATTCGACGTAAAACAATCTCAATGTTGTAGGGAGGAAACATATTTGAATTGTAGAGAAACTCGTTCGAACAAATCTGGATCAATTTCGTGAATGAGAAACTGCAGCAGTTCTTCAACCATCACATGTTCGTATTGGAGCAAGAGGTGATCAGGAGAAAGAGAGAGAGAAGGAGAAGAGGGAGAACGATGACCATTCAGGAGTACAAGAGGGAGGGAATCGCATGGACATTCATCGATTTCGGTCTCGATCTTCAATCGTGCATTGATCTCATCGAGAAAGTAGATCACTCTTATCACTTCTCCGTATGATATTTTCCTTTTAGCCTCTTGGTATCATTTCGATGCTCGATGAAGAATGTATCGTCCCCAAGGCTTCCGATATGACTTACGTCGACAAATTGACCACTCAGCATCTCGGAAAACATCCCAATTTCCAGAAAGTGCGATCAACTCATTTAAATGATAATCTATCTCCACAATTAAGGCTAAGCCTCCAAAGGGAAAGCAGGCTCAAGCCCATTTCGCCATTGTGCATTATGCGGGAGTTGTGAGATACAATGCAGAACATTGGTTGGATAAGAACAAGGTCTTTCTCACCTTGCAATCAATAATCATTATTACATTATTCAGGATCCCCTCAATGACTCTGCTGTAGCCGTACTCAAGACTAGTGATAAGAAGGGAATTCTGTATGCATTGTGGGAAGAGTATGTGACTGATGTGGATAGAGAGGAGAGTGCTTCCAGGGGTATTCCCTCTCATATTTCTTCCAATTAATGAATGAATTACAGGTAAACAACAGGCAGGAGGAAGAAGAGGAAAGGCTGCTTCATTCCTCACTGTATCCACAATGTACAGAGAGTCACTCACCTCACTCATGGCTATGCTTCATTCTACTCAACCTCATTTCATTCGATGCATTATCCCGAATGAGAAGAAGACGAGTGGACTCATAGATGCTCCTCTCGTGCTCAATCAAGTACCATTCAAGCTATATCTTGAACATAACTTATATATAATACAGCTGACTTGCAACGGAGTCTTGGAGGGAATTCGAATCTGCAGAAAGGGATTCCCCAATCGAATGCTTTACGCTGAGTTCAAATACAGATACGCTATTCTCGCGGCCGAACAAGCCAGGTATACAAAACGCAATAGAAAATGAATTAGTTTGAAATTAAGAGAAAAAAGTCCGCGAAAAGCATCGGAAGCAATGCTCAAGAAGCTTGTCGACACTGATGTAATTAATGTCGATAACTTCAAGACGGGAGAAACTAAGGTAAGTAGAAAGGAAGCAACGATTGAATAATTTGATATTTCAAGGTGTTCTTCCGCGCTGGAATGCTTGCTAGAATGGAAGAACTACGTGACGAGGCCATTTCTAAGATGCTACTCGCGTTGCAAACAAGAATAAGATGGTTCCTCGCACAGGTTAGATATTCAAGCTTTATGTATTTGTGAACTGACGAATATATTCAGAAATGCTTCAAAAGACTAACAATGGGCGACGAAATGGCTGCTCTAATCCAGTACAACGTCAGACAATGGAACAAACTCCAGTGAGAACAACAACGAACAAACTCCTTTTTAAAGTGATAACTTACAGTTCGTGGCAGTGGTGGAGACTCTTCCAGCGGATGAAACCGATGTTGAAGGGAATGCGGCCTCGTGCTGAAGTTGAAATGTTGGAGAACAGACTTAAGGTCAGAAAAAAAACAAATCATAACAAATCAAATAAAAATTAATGGCCGATTGAAATTGCACAATGACATTGAAAAATGTCGATAAAAAATTACAGTACACTTATTCGAAATCAGGAAATGTATTTTCGCGCTTATTTAAAAAATACAGTAATCTTCACTTTTGCCTGTTACAGCTAGATATTAGATACCGTAATCGTATTTTCAAAAATGTTTTGGTATTGTTTATAGGAAGTGGAAGACTCACAGGCTGCATTGAATGAGGAGAGGAAGAAATTGGCTGAAGAATTGAGTAAGAAGAACAACGAATTAGATGATGTGAAAGGATCTCTCGAGAGGGAAAGAGCTGCTGCCAATAGAAGAAAGAAGGAGATGGAAGTTAGAAGACTGAAATTGAAATTATCCATTGAAACGGAATTATAGGAACTGAACAAATCACTGAGAGAAGAACATGAAGCGAAAGAACTTATGGAATGGAAGGCAAAGGAGACTGAAAGAGAAAGAGAGAGGGAGAAGAGAGAATGGGAAGATAGGATGAATGGAATGAGAATGGAACAAGAGAAATATGCAGCTGTCTCTCAGGTATGTCAATGGATACGGTAGTGATGACAAGTGTTGATTCAGTTGGAGAAAGATTCACTGGCTAAGCAGATATCTCAATTGAATGGACAAATGGAATCGATGGCTGCTCAGAAGAAGGAGCAGGTTAAAGAGAAACTGAGAACACTTTTTGTTGTGTGGTCTATTTGCACCCTATCCATCGATTGAGAGAGTGGATATCTTCCCTCCCTTCGTCTTCCCATTCATTCCCTTACCATTCCATCATCACCATCTCAGGAAATGGCTAATGTCGATCTGAAGGATAAATTGGAGCAAGCTGCATTGAAGGAGGAACGAATGCAGGAGATGCAGGTATCGTATCCCCCTCTCTCCCTCCCCTACCATCCTTCTCATTGATTGTCTTATCCTTCATCTATAATGATTACTCTTCAGGAGAAACTTAAAGAGGATATCAATTTGGCTGAAGAGAAGGCATTACAAGAGAAGAAACTGAAGGAGGATGCACTCAGAGGTAATCAATACTCTTTATTCTTCTATTCTTTCATCTTTCAGCAAAGAAGAAAGTGGAATCGGAATTGAATAAATTGGCTGATCAGCTTCTTATGCTGAAGAATCAACAATCGACTGTGGATGCAGAGAGTAAGAGGTAAGAAAGAGGAAAGAAAGAAGGAGGGACAGACGAAGAGGATGAATTATAGGAGAGATGAAGACTTTGCTGAACTCAAACTGAAGGCTATCGGAGATGCTAATCTAATTGTCAAACTGCAGGTCCTAATATTCATTCAATTATAATTATAGCAGTAATAAAGTAAAGTAAAGTACTGAGTCGGTTACTAACGCGCAACGCGTCGTCGACTACCCCACGTCTGAACTGTAATAAACCTGAAAAAGAATGGAATAAATTCTCTTCAGATGCACATCCGTCAATTAATCCAGAGAATTGAAGAATTAGAGGATGAATTGGACAATGAGATGAAAATGAGACTAAAGGTGATCGAGAATATCTATTGCAGTAATTAAAAATAAATAATTATCAGCTCGATCGACAGAGAAACGAAACACAAGAAGCTCTCGATTCACTCAATGAGAAATTCGCTGAAACGGATGGAGAATTAGTTGCACAGAAACATTTAAATAGAGAGAGAGGAGAGACGGTAGGAACTCCTCTCCTCCCAACACACTCATTTATTCATTTCAGCTATCACAACTACAGAAGGAATTACAGAAGAAATCACTCGTTAGCGAGTCATATATTGCTGATCTCTGTTCAATGCAATACGTCACACTACACAATCTACGAACTCTCTCTGCTCAGGTAATAATGAGATTGAATTGAAGAGTACGGTGAAAAGTTGAAGAGTTGAAGAGTAGGAATGAAGAATCTGATTGTTGAGTCGAATGATTGACTATCAACAATAGATGAATTGAAGGCGAAAGTGCTGGAGAACGATGCTCTTCGAGTGCTCGAAACAAGGAAGTCACAACAATTATATAGAGGATCAACCACTGAAGATGATGATTATTGATTGATTCATTCTTCCATTCTCTTCCTCTTTTATCGATTCAATGCAATATGAATGGACTCATTTACACTCTCAGGTCTCTCTTCCCTTTCTAGCCTCTGTCTCGAGGCCTATTTAGAAGTAGATCATCCATCTACCCTCTCTATATATCTTTATCTCTTCACTCTTCATATCTCATCCAATCAGTTAACTTGTAATTACTTCATTTTCTAGTTCTCGATAAAGTTGATTTTCCTATGAATGATGGACAACTGCTCAGAGAAGAGAACAGAGTGTGGTCATAAGGAGAGGGAGAGAAGGGGGAAGGGAGGGGGAGGGAGGAGGGAGGGAAGGCGAGAGGAAGGGTCTTACACCTCCAGTCTCTACCCTCTAGTGAAATGAGAGCTCCCGTTTATGTTAGAAGAGATTCTGATTCCAGTCTTCCAATCAGACGGTCGGTTTTCTGCTTTTTCTTCACTAATTCATTTTCTTGTATTACTATTATTGTTTTTTATGCTAGTACTTCGGAAAACTTTTTACTCACATCAAGCGAAGAATCTCTCTCATAATTGTAGTGATTCACGAGACGAAGGAGAGGAAGATTTAGAGCATACTGGACTGAGAAAGAAGAAATTATGTCTACTCATTACTGTATTGATACTTCTTGCACTCTTTTCATTCATACTTCTAGCGGTTAATTTAATCTTTCATCTATCTTCTTCCATATATGTTTTATTATGATCTGTATATCTCTGATACACTTGCCATGTTTGAGGTTCATGGTTAGGTGGAAATGCATTTGCTCTTCGAGGTTTAGACTGGTCGAAGTTTTCAAAACTCATGTAAAATGTGTCAAGAATTCTTTTTTTTTAATTTGTTGGCTTAATTCGATTGTAACAACAAAGTATTAAACAAAACAAATATGGGAAAAACGTTTGACGTCACCGGCAGTCGAACCGTCAAGTATCGACTTGTGAGGGGACCGACTGCCTCATGGCCTCGCCTTGCTCCATTTCTCCCCTATTCACACAGCGCTGCCTTGTAGAGATCCAGAGGATGGGAATGAGCGAGACCGCCAGACGAATAGGGGGGGGGGAATTGTTTAATCTTCATCTGATTTCAGCTTCCTTCCTAGCAATTAATTTCTGATCCGTATATATCTCATTCACTTTGATATTATCCACTTCAGCTGAACATAATGATCATAAGAACATTGGAAATGTCTCATCAAGGAATGAGATTAATCAAATTCTACAAAGTGAAAAATCCGACGACGGGAGAGCAAGAAAAGGTTGGTCATCCATTGAGGAGAGATTAAGTAGCTAACAAAAGGATGATACATTTAAAAAAAACTGCAATCTGCTTCTATTTTTCTTTTGAAATACATATTTTGTAGATGGTTCATTTCGGAGGGCGAGAAATGGATTTGTATAGAGTTGTCGCTTCCTCTGGGAAAGTTCATGGAACTGTTGATACTGATCTCAATGTTTATGGATCAAGAGTTTGTGAAGAAATTAATTATAGAAGACATGCAATGAATTGAGGTTGTTATACAAGGACAACCAGATGGAAGTAGATTGATACTACAGGAAGAAGGATGTGTATTAGATGGATTGGATGATTTCCAGGTACAATCCCTTCTCTATCTCTATCCTTCTCTTCAATGTCTATCGTATAATCAGATAATATCATCGAAATATTCTCGTCCAGTCTTCTCAGCTCGTCATCCTCTTCTTCCATTGGATAAGAAGATCAAACGAATCTCATCATCAACTATAATCACTAACAAGGTACTCTCCCCCCCCCCTCCCTCCCTCTCTCTTTATCTCTCTCAGATTCGATCAGCAGTTAATGAACGTCTTCGAGTAGGAGTGGAAGATATTTCAATAAGAGGGAATGAAGCAGTTCTATTCAATGGAAGGGCAATTCATATGGCTAGTGGGAATGCAGTTAACTTCAATACTACGGTAGAGTAATCACTCTCCTCCTCCTTTTCGAATGTAATATCTCTTGTAGAAAGATGGAATTCTTCATCTTCGTGGATCAGTCTTCATAGGTGGTTCTCATTCTGGTCTTCCTTTATCTCAATCTCCATCTCTATCTGCATCAATAGAAGCTTTTCGTCTTTGTGTTTGTTCCTCCCCTCGTCCCATTTTATTCACTGTCCCTGGTAACAAACCCTGCGTTGCCCCTCAGAATATTTGTGCGTAGAAAGATAATAAGAGTATTTTGAAATATTTTATAATCGATAACTCATCCGAATCTATCTCACTATACACGGGGAGTGACCATCATCTCAAAACAATCAATATATCACTGCTCTCCGATTAATCTTCTATTCTATGCGAAGACAGCATTGGATCGTTTGAGGAGAGGAGGTGATCTGTAATCCATTCATTCTCCCTTCCCATCTCTTCCTCTCTCTCTTACCTCAATGGAAGAGGGATCACAGGCATATCTTCATCTTTGTACTGTTCTTCGAAGTACTTGTAGAATGATCGATAGAATGCCAATTGTCCTCCCAACAATTCGAATTCTCCCAACTTCCTCACTCCCAATTCATCGAATCCGGGACAGCCAGTCATCACGTCATTAGTAGCTTCCTAAGATATTCTATCCTCTATCTAATCTGTTGACTCTTCTCTTCCAATGGATAGAGATTACTCACGACATACTGCATCCATTCCCTATTGAGAGGAACTTTCGTCTTGAAGAATTTTCCCCACATCTCAGTAGCCAAAGTGAGGGCCATGAAGTATGGATCAGGAAGACCGTGACGACGATAACTGAATGAGAGAAGTGGGATAAGGAATAGAGAGAAAGAAACGAACTTGAAATTGAACTGTGGTAGACAATGAGCCTTCTTGAACATGTAATCGACGAGTTCACTCATTTGATACGCATGAGGGCCAACCAATTCGAATGTCTTTCCCTTCGTAGATACATCACGAACAATTCTCTCTAGACCGAGAGCAACATCGCCTCCCTGATCAATATATATGACAATTAACATGAATTTGATAAATCAACGAATAGATTTGTCGTTGTTTCAATATTAGCAAGTGTATAGATAGAGAGTGAATACATACCCAGACAGGCATCTTGATGGTTTGCTCCCCTGCCTTGTAGAGATACACTGTGTCCAGAGGAGTCTTGCGCCATCTACAATTAACACATGATCGTATCCAGTTCTAGCATTAAGTATTTGAGGATTAGTTAATTGTGAAAAGAAAGAGTAATACCTAGACACGTAATACTGGACGAATCCATCATTCTCTCCATACATAACAGAGGGACGAACGATCGTCGCATTCGGAAACTCATCACGAACCTGCAATAACCATTCATCAATC
The DNA here is from genome assembly GCA_000180635.4 of Pristionchus pacificus. Lineage (NCBI taxonomy): Eukaryota > Metazoa > Nematoda > Chromadorea > Rhabditida > Neodiplogasteridae > Pristionchus > Pristionchus pacificus. Next base: position 10,633,213 of record CM026577.1, read on the forward strand.
AAGAAATTCGTGATAATTAATACAACACAAATAATAGCCAGGGATGAGCGCAGGATCGGAACAGTGAGGAGCCCATGATAGCATGATACACGACTGGATTGTACCTTATTGTTATGAAACGGTGCTTGAGAACAATCCCCCCCCCCCTCTTATTGTGTGGGAGAGTGGATAGTACCGAATTTCTCGCAGTACTCGAATTCAGCTACATCGCACTATAGAGTAATATCGAACGAATTTTTCATAGCACTTGCAAAGAGAGATAAAACGCACAGCAATTTCTCCGAGTCCCTTCGTTCTGAGGAATTCACTCCTTCCGACGAAGAATCCCTTGTCCGGATTAGGATTGGCACCCAAGGCAGAAAGATGGATGAATCGCTCCACTCCCATCTCTCTGAACAATTTAAATATTACATAAATGTTCATATAAGAATAAAGATAATAAATATATAAACCTCGAGATTCGTGCGAGTCTTCTTGCTCCATTAACGTGAGTCTCTTCCATCGAATAATTCTTAGTAGGCACACGAGTTCCCACCAAATTTATCACCATGTTCGAGTAGCGAAGAACCTGGATAAGTCAATTCAACATCTACATTGATTACTTATTTTCAGAATTTTGAGATTCCATAGTGGTTCATGTATCTCAAAATTCCATAGATACGTGAATTCTTCTTATATGAACAAGTTAAGAATGTCGATGGTAAAAAGGACTGTCTACCTTTCTGATGCTAGCTTCATCCTTCAATTCGAAGGGGAAGAAGAGGATCTGTCCGAGTTCTCCCACCACTTTCAACTCTCGCATGTAGTACGGATCTTGCCTAGTAATCAGACTTGTATGATCAAGAAAGACTGCCTACCACTCATAGTAAAACATGCATAAAACACTGCTGAACGGCTGAATACCTGTACGGGATGATGATCTGGTTTCCATTCTTAGCCAGACGGTTCACAACGGGAAGACCAAGGAAACCCGAGGCACCGAATACCGTGACTACGTTTCCTGAGAAGGAGGCACGACCACCGGCACCTTTTCGGAGCGAAGCCTGTGGGATTGGATCAGTGAACGGAATGAAGACGTAGCGAACTCACGTTGACACTGCTCTCTCGCTTCTCAGGGATGACGGGCGCCTGAGATGAAAAGGCGCGGACACCTCCCTGCACAAGGGCCACGCCCCTGTTCGCTACCAGCATCTAGATAATAATAATTAATCGATGAAAATCAATAATAAACAACAAAAAGGTTTTAACATTAGGTTAGCCCCGCCTCCTTCCACTGACGCGAATGGCGCGCGTCAATGTAGTCCGGGCGACAATCGGAACAATTTATTTGCACCGTATCTTTATTTATCGATCAGTGATTTTTTTAAAGCTGCATTCTCGAAAATTAGGTACCACCACGCAAATTTTCAAACTTCTTCTAAAATTCCAATTTTTCTTGTAATTGGGTATTATGCGGTGTAGAATCATGATAGCACTTCTAGATGTTAAAAACATTTCAATTTAAACCAGTATAAGTTGAAGAGTTTGGTGTTTTTTCGCGCGTCGCGGTCGGAGCGTCGCGTGTTTCCACGGAGCACATCCTCCACCTCCTTTTGTGAACAATTTTTCTTTGCATTTTGAGACAAGGGAGTTTTGATTTTTTGCATTTTTGAAATAAGAGAGGATTTCTCCATTGATTCCAGAGCGATTAATTACTGCACAGTGAGAAAACCAATACATGACAAGGTACGGTAGCCACGATGTCCAGGACGTTTCACTCCATCTCACATATTTTCGCTACTACAGATTTCGCTGAATTTTTGCAGGGACGTCTATTCAGCCTCAGCCAACTTCATAATTAGGATTCTGGACAGGGGCATCTTGAGCATTATTCATACGCTAATTTACTGTAAAAATCGAAAAATCTCGAAATTTGAATTCGAATTGTATAAAACCGCTACTACAGATTTTTAGTATTTTTGAAATATATACTATACTCGACCATGCCTTCATTTCAATATAAAACTGTGAGTGCGCACTTCCTAATATTCTGGAAATCCGTGAAAAATCAAATTAACGTTAAGATTTGAATTCCCGGGCGATTCCGACTAGTTGCACCTTTCCCCGGCTTTCAAAACTGAAATTCCCGGATGAGGGTCCCTACTCGAAAATTATCAGTAGGGACGGCGACGCGAATTTTTGAGTACGGATTATTGGACTACACCCTCCGACGTTTTTCTTTCCAATCTACCGTAATCTTCTTTCAAATTTCATGCCTATTTTTATTTTGTCATTTAAAAATAAATATCACTTATTTTGTTCTATTTTATTTAGTGTAATTGATAAAGGATAATAAAAAGTGCATATTAAAAATGACAGGATATTTAAAGAGGCAAACAGGAAGTGGTACGATGCCTTGCAAAAAATGGAGTGTTTTCAAAACGAATATTTGTTTCATATTTCTATTGGTATTTATAGATTCAGATGCACAAAAAATGATTATGAAAACAGAAAAGAGGATAACACTAAAATTTAAGAGAATGAGGTCGGCAAAGTTCGGCAAATTAACGTTGTGATTATGCATTTTATGGAATTTCTCAAAATCTGCTTAGAGATTATTTATTATTTTTTTATGATAGTTTTAGGATGACGGTTCGTAAATATTGTGAAAATATTGAAAATAATCTCTAAGCAGATTTTGAGTAAATGAATTTCGAAAATAAGTAACGTTCATGACACATCGCGAATACAGTAGTTAAGCCCTTGAGCTATGAACTTTAGCTTTGAGTACCTTTATCGATCGTCTGGAGGACATTTTCTGCCATGCCCTTCGACAAAAATGCGTCAATTGATGCGGGGAGAAGTAGGATCAAGGATTTGATCAAGGAGGATCAAGGACATTAAAATACTTAATAAAAATCAGTTCACGATTCCCACTCAGTTTGCGATAGATCTGTAATAAACATGACACGCGATGCGCTCCGCTTGAACTCAAAACGTCGGGTTTCGTACCTCCTTATTTTGCTGTTTTTCTCTTTATTTTTGACTTTTTTTGAAAAACTAAATTGAAAACATGAAATGGGGTAAGGTAAGCTTCCGTTTGCACATAAACTTGTGAATTGTTTTGAGCATCTGTAAACATCGTTGCCGTCCCTAATTATCAGCTCTATGTAGGATCCACTAAAATCCTTGCGTAATATTGAGATATGAAAAAGGAAGTGAACCTAGAACATTCACACCAAAAAAAGCAAAGTGAAACTGTTCACTCATAAATTATTTGACTGCATTTGAATTTACAATGATGAGAGTCTAATCAAGTGCCATAACAGAAGAATCAGAAGATGAGTCTGAATCCGATCTCGATTTTCTTCTTGATTTCGATTCTTTCTTCTCTTTCTTATGCTTCTTCTTACTCTTTTTCTCCTTTTTCGCTTTCTTCGATTTCTTCTTCTATAATGAACTACTATGAATTTATCTTTCAATCATGTCATCTAACCTTATCATTCTCTTCCCTCTCCTTCTCTTTCTCTCTTTCATCTATCTTCCTTTTCCTTTTCCTCATTTTCTTCATAACTTCATTATTGAATCTCAATACACTGAATCCCGTTAGTCCTTCAGTTTGATTCAATCCAGGAGGAGGAGCAGGACCGAATTCATCTTCCATATCCATTATACAAATTATATCTTCCTACAATACACCACTATTGAATGATCCCTTCTCTCCCTTCCTACAGTACCTTTTCATTTCCCTTCTGTTTGGGAATCTCCATTGGTTGACTAGTTGATGGGAGTACGGTAGTCTTCTTTCCTTCTTCTTTTTTCTCTTCTTCATCTTCACTTTCATCACTACTTTCCATTCCAAATATAGCAGCAAGAAGATCACTCGGAGCTCTTTGTTCCTCCTTAATAATAAAGTTGATTCGGAAGAAATAAATAAATGAAGTCACCTCATTATCATCAATATTCTCTTTATCTTCTGCTTCTTCTTCCTCTCGTCTCTTCTTCTCATCTTTATCATATCTATCCCTCTCTCCATCTCGATCCTTTCTCCGTTCTATTCTTTCTTCCTTCTCTTTTTCTTTCATTCTATCTTCTCTTTCTTCATCTTTTCTTTTATCTTCTCCCATTCCAATATTCATTGCAAATTCAGCAGCAGTCGAAGGGAGTCCAATAGTAGAAAGGACGTTTTCCTCCTGAGATAAGAATATATTGATAGATACAACAGATAATCCTTCCTAATCCTCCCCTTCCATTCAAATATTAAGTACTTACTCTTTTCTTTCCTTTATTCTGTAGATGAGCCAATCCATGGATGGAACTACCAGGGAATGGATTGGGTACATTGAATAGTTTAGCCAATCCATATGCAGGATGCCATTCAAACTTCACTCTCGTCTTCTCTCCAAACATTTCACTCTTCACAGCCATTAATCGATCTTCATCTCGAGATGACGCCTTAATCACACATTCAATATCATCTCCCCCCCCTCCCCTCCCCTTCTCTTCCTTACCATATGGGGTGCATTAGTCTCTCCAACAAATTTGTTCCTCATCATATCAAGAATGGGAAGGGCGAGTGCACTCTTCGCCAGAGGTTTCGTACGTGCTCTGATAACAGATTCGTATCTACCACTATAAGCCAATATTTTCCATATGTCTGATTTAATTGTGATAACTGTAAAAAAGTTTGTGAACGTTTACAGTGCAGTGCTAACTTTTAAAACGGATGTTTTTTTGTTTAAATTTAAAAGAGTTATCTCTGTGGTTATAGTGTATACGGACGGACCTGACATCAGGAAGAAGCGCTCTTTCATCAGGGAGAAGTCTCGATTCAAATTCAATTTCTTCTTTTTCCCATTCCCATCGAGAGATATCTGCTGGTTGAGGCATCGCCAATCCTACAACGAAAGAAAAAGATTATGGTAGGTCGGAATATTGGCAGTTTCACCTCTCCGAATATAATTGAGATATTCCATGAATCTTCTCTGTTTATTTTCATCTCGTGGATATTCAACCCTCTTAGCTCTTTCCGCATTCCTTCAATTAATTACAGTGAACGTTTGTTTCAATCGTATGAATCGTACCTCGATTCTTCTCTTTCTTTTCTTCTTTCTCTTTCTTCTCTCCCATAACCATCATCTTCTTTCTCTTCTCCTTTCACATCCCATCTACTCTTTCTTTTACTTCTTCCTCCATTACCTGTTCCACTCTGTCGATTCTCACCGAGGAATCTGTAATAGACAATCTCTCCCCTCCTCTCTCTCTCTCTCCTTTCCTTACAATGCTCTCTGTTCACTATTCATTCCTTCTACAAGACTCTTCATCCTCGATGGAAGTACACTCGCATCTAAATTCTTCGGAACATGAAATCCCTTGAAGGTCGGAGGAAGTTTAGGAGCTCCATAGAATTTGCGAGATGAGAGAATACTCTTAGCAGGAACGAATGATGAATCAGGTATATCATCTGAATAATCGATCAATAGATGGGAGAGAAAGGATTACTGTACTTCTCTTCTCGGGAGCCGCTGGACCAAGGGAGAAATCATATTGTGAGAGATCGAATGAAGTGTAAACTGATTCATCTTCATCTTCGAATGCACCAACTCCGAATGCCTTGATAGGGGAGATTATATATATGGATATGGATACCCCCCCCCCCTCTCTCCCTCTCTCTTACCTGTCCTGTTATTCCTCTCCCTTTCTTTCCCTTCATAATATGAGCCCTTTGTCCATATTTCTCATTTAGTAATCCACTTCCTTTCAATTCTCCTGAATATCCCAATCCCTTGTGCCCTTCCAATGGATCCAAATGGATAACCTGTCATTAATTCATTACTTCCTTCTCTTTCTAATTATTCTGTACAGTACCTCTTCATCTTCAGCGGATGCAACCCAATGAGGAGCAACTTTAGTTATCTGCTCTCTATCTACATCATCCAAATTACGGTGTTCTCAAGGGAATACGGTATTCATTAAGATGGACTAATCAATAATAACAAACTCTTATCCTCCCTAATGGTAGTCAATCCGACAGCTCTTCCTTGTCTCCATCCCATCTCTCGTAACATTCGAATACCAATCGAATCACTGCAAGTGCAGTATACTCCTTACAGTACTTTCATCACTACTCACGATATTGGTTTGATTGCTATTTGTAAATCTTTTGCGAATATTCCCTCAACAGTTGATTGGGATGAAGTTTCTCCTCCTCTTTCCCATGCGAGTGTCGATCCCGTTGAGAATTCTTTCGTTTGTCGAATACGACGAGATGCAATACCGAATTCACCCAAATCCTTCAAATGAAGTATGGATTAAGATGGAGAGAAGTGAAATATCACGAGTACCTCTTCATCCATGTAATCTTCTGCCCTCTGTCTACTATTATCCGATCTTTCATCTCTTGACGATCGAAATTCGGAAGGGGCCCATCCTACAGTACTCTCTCAATATCATTCATTCTCTAAACCAACGAACATACCATGTTTCGATCCAACAGTATTGAAGTATCCAGCAGAGAATCCACCAGTGAATGCACCATGAAATCTCCTTCTCCCTCTCTCATCAGTTGCTACTTGATCTTGTATTCCAGTTGGCTTTTTCGAAACAGCATCTCCTGACAACCATCATGTATACACTACCCATAATGTATACGACACAACACTTTTATATTCTGTCGGCTGCTCTTTAACCTCACCTACTCAAAGTATGACAAAAATATTTAAAACAGTTGTTGGATATCATAAACATTGTAAACAAGAAGACCACCCACTTTCTTCATCCTCCAAATCATCAAAACTCGTTCCGTACAACGCTGTCATCCTTCTGATAAGTCAATATTTCATTAACACTTTTCCTTTATTTTGCAGATATTTGTTTGTAGATATTTGACTGCTTTGGGTACAACAAAACATATAGATACATAACAAGTTTATCCTTATGTGATCTACTTCAATACAATGTAATGGATGACTAATAATGGCTTATTTGTTAGCCTTATTGAAGTATTCCTTTGATCCCTTGATGGATGGTTTGATAGTAGCTCCATCCTCCTTCCAATCAGCAGGACAAACTTCTCCATGTTTCTCAACGAATTGGAATGCTTTGAGAACACGAAGAGCCTCATCGACCGATCGACCGACGGGAAGATCATTCACTGTCACATGACGAATCTCTCCCTTAGGATCAGATAGGAATAGACCACTACAAGGAATAGAGATAGAGAGGGGAAGGGGAAGGGATACTCACCGGTAAGAGAGACCACTTGCCTCATCGAGAACTCCGAATGAACGAGCAATGCTCTTATTGAAATCAGAGAGGAGGGGAATCTCAAAGGAATGGGTGGAAGACAATCTCGACAACAATTAGTACCTTCATCTCTCCGAGTCCTCCTTCATTTCTGTCTTTCTCAGTCCATGCAAGATGAGAGAAGTGGGAATCACACGAGCAAGCAACTACCTTCAATTATATTATTGATCCCTTCTCTTATCAGTGTGAGTATATGCATACGTATTAGGGATGGCAATTTGTGTCCAATGAGAATCTCAGACACAATTGTGTCCCAAACTTTCGGACACAATTGTGTCTCAGACACATTTGTGTCTCATTCCTTCTCTCCTCCCTCATTTGACACGGTCGATTTGCACTGAATGAGAGGGAGAGAAAAGTTTGGGACACATTGTGTCCCAAATGTGAGAGAGCATTTTTTATTCGGATCATTCCTGTCCGAAAACTCAAAAGGAGGGCTGTTGTTTGGGACACAAATTGCCAACCCTAATACGTATACATAAATACTCCATCTTACTTCACATCCGAGAGCTCTGAACTCCTTTGCTCTATCAGAGAAAGCGATGATTTCAGTGGGGCAGACGAAAGTGAAATCGAGAGGGTAGAAGAAGAACAGAAGCCATTTACCAGTGTAATCAGCATTCGAGACTGTCTGTAATCACGTACTCATGTCTACTCATCACCATCCCTAGTTTACCTTGAAGTCTCCGTCAACCACTGCTTGTGACTTGAACTGAGGAAGAGGAGTCTTGGGACCAATGGGCTTCGTATTGCAAGAGACAGTAGAAGTGTGGAGACCGCGAAGGGTCGAGGAAGAGATACGAGCAAGAGAACGGAACATCTTAATGAATGAACAACCAATAGACCAGAAGATAGGCAGGAGATGAAACAACTGTGATGAAGAAGACTAGGAATGACTCTAATTGTGATGGTTTGAATATGTAAATTACGTGAGTGAATGAAAGACACTCTCGAGAAAATCAAAAGATCAACATTCGTTTGCAAATGTTTATCAGAAGTCTCGATTAGATGTGAACATGTAAAGATTATCGAGTGGTGCCAATTCATAAATACGAAACAAGGAACAATTATAAATAGGCGATGGAGTATCGACAATTGAGATACGAATGAACGGGTTTTGGAAGGAATAGATGCATGGTATTCAACGTCTCTTCTTAGGAGCAGGCTTCACGAATGCCCAATCCACCTATAATATACGTGTATTAACTCTTCCCCCTCCCCTCCTTCTTTACCTTGACGACATTTCCGAGTAATTCCTTCTCGTGCATTCCCTCAATGGCAGCCAATGCTTCCTTCTGAGTCTCATACTCAACAAGTGCATATCCCTTGAGATATCCCGTCCTTCTATCCAGATTCAGATTGAGATTCTTGATCTCTCCGAACTCAGCGAATGCATCATGCACATCTTCCTCAGTGGCCTCCTCATGGATATTACGGACGAACACAATCCATCCCTTAATCAATCATTCACTATCAACTTATCCCCCTATCCATCCAATCAAGTAATATGAATACCTCGATTGATCTCTGGGGACCACTGGCACTTTTATCCTTATCATCGACGATATCGTATACGATGGCCTCCTTCCGAGCACGAGTCTGTCCGATTCCACGGCCCTTAACACACACTGTCATTTCACATACCAATTATTTCATTTCTTATGGTTTAATTCACAAAAATATAAATAAAGTAATATCAATTAAGTTGCACCCCCCCCCCTTCCCATCCGTGAATTGTCTATTCTCACCTTCTGCTTGTCGGCGGAGATCTCCTCCATTTCCACATCATTGACCTCAGCCATCTTTGATTAGAGCGAGTCTCCTGAAATTATTTATTTCAATGTTTAAATGTATACACAATACAAGGAAATACGAGCGCGCAACGAAACAAACGGAAATGAATACATTAAATGACGTACGAATTATTATATCAGAGGAAAAAATGAAGAAAAGGTCAAGGGCAGAGAAAATTAAGATGAAATAATTGTGAATGAGATGTGTACAAAATTGTAGAGGATAAGGAAGGAGGAAATGAGAAAGAGAGATGAGAAAGTAGGAAGGAATGTAAATCAGGGCATAATCATGCATAAATGAGTCTTCTCATTCTTCTCGTATTTCTATCCTGATCCCGCATTTTCTTCTCGATCTCTGCATCAGTCAGAGTCTCAAGGAATGGACCCCACATATCCGATTCCGTCGGATTCCTCAAATGAAAAAAGCTGAACAAGTTTTCGAATTTAACTGTTTATAAGATGTAATGTATACCTGAATGCACAATCGACAGTGGGAAGAGGAGTCTCAGAGAAGGCGTACGTCTTCTGATGGTAGTTTAACTGCCCTCTGTAATCATTCCATCTCATCTTGTAAATAGGGATGGAAATTTGTGTCCAATGAGAATCTCAGACACAATTGTGTCCCAAACTTTCGGACACAATTGTGTCTCATTCCTTCTCTCCTCCCTCATTTGACACGGTCGATTTGCACTGAATGAGAGGGAGAGAAAAGTTTGGGACACATTGTGTCCCAAATGTGAGAGAGCATTTTTTATTCGGATCATTCCTGTCCGAAAACTCAAAAGGAGGGCTGTTGTTTGGGACACAAATTGCCAACCCTACTTGTAAATGATCATTTGCTCACCTAATTGAATATGCAATGGCAGCCATAAATTCTCCTCCCAATCCGAGTTCCGAACAAAGAGATCGAGCGAATTCCTCAGGATTGTTGTTGGGATCACTCATATCCCATTCAAACTGATCCACTAGACTAACATTGCCAACATGAATATTTAGTTTGAGTACGGCTCTCAGATCGGTAGTGTGAGGATCGGGAACAACCGCTTCAGCTGCTGCCTCCACTTGCTACAATTATTATATTATATTTCAATTAGTGCCATCTATCAGGTTCATAGTTGAATGAACCTGATAGATGGCACTGGCAATTGCAGATTGAAAGGAAACCGATGGAAGATCAAGATCATCACAGATTGCTTCTGCCACCTTCAAATAGTCAAGATAACTAAATATTGATTTAGTCGCTAACCATTTCCGGAGTGATGAGAGTTTCGTTTCTGTTGTAGCAGAAGGTATCTCTCAGTTTGATTCCATCTAACTCCATGTCCAATCTGATCGGAATCAAATCTTCTGGCGTATCCGCATTCGCCATTACCTTTTTTGCCTATAAAAAATCGAAGGTAAAAATATGACTTTAAAATGCAAACCATATTAAGATCCTCGGCACAGTAGATTCCTTCTCTTGGACGAAGTCTTCCACGTGCATGGGCGAGAGGTGTGGAACATGGGACAGATTCGAGATGGTGAGAACCACTGCTCATCTACAACATCTCATTCATTGATATAATTCGTTTGTCCTTCTACCAACCTGCTGTCCAGACCATGAAGCTGTTTGAGGCGCAGTTCTTGCAGTCTTCATCGGTGAAGGTCCAGCATCAGTCCGAGGAGTACTTGAAGCTATTCCAGAGGCCTTGTACTTGTCATCATGACCCGCAAAGATATCTTCTACCTCTTGGGCACGAACAAGCCTACAAATATATTAATTTAAATAATTCAATTGACCATATTTCATGGCATCGAGTAATATAACATTGCTGTTTAAATTTATCAGCTTACATAATGTTGGTGTTGAGATAGGCAGGAGTGCATGCCAATTTTTGAAGGATAGCCTTCTCTTCGATAGTCGCAGATCGCTTCCATAGCGCGGGATACTTCTTGTAGAGTGTTCCACGATGAAACTTGAGGTACTGTCCGATCTCGGAGCCGATATAGAATCGTTCGCCCCCTTCCTCGAGGGCAAAAGAGTTCGGACGTGGTCCATATGTGCTCATATTTAGGCTACCTACTAAAGACACATGTATGAGCAATACATCGGTAGTTAAAATGTAGTACGAAAAAATATATAAACATAACAAAAACAAGTAATAATTAACAGTAACAGTATTGATTGACTATAAAGACGCTTCGAAAATATTCGTACCCCCACCGTACTATAACGCAGCAACCACACAATTATCACACACATTATTGCAAAATGACTTTTCAGTATTTTCAAAAAAATTTTTTTTCGAAATTCTTCACTTTTCTTCATTATTCTCTTCTTGTCGTTGTCTATTTGTTGTTATGTTAACTATTAACTACAAATTAAGTGCTTTATGATTTTTGTGTACATTTATTTAGGCGAATCATGTCCGAAGCCGAGGTTCAAGAAAAGAAGTTAAATGAAGACACGGAGTTACGTATTGTAGTCAATGAAGGCGAAGCAATTGTTGAGTTAGTTGACGGTCGTGCGGAAATCTTCGGTTCTGAATTGGTCAAGAACAAGAAATACTTATTTCAAAAAGGTAATTTTATTATTGCTACCGGTGCAGTGGTATATACCGGTATGAAAGTATTCTTATGGTGCATATTTCAGGTTCTCGAATCGCTATTTTCACATATGAAGGTGCTACAGTCGACGTCGTTGGCAGTGGGGTTCACTCGTACACTTCTGATGAGACACCTATGGTTCGTTATCAGATATATCTGTACTCATTACAATGTTATTGGACAGGTGATCTACCTTAACACACATGCAGCACTGGAACAGATTAGAAAGGTGGCTGAGTGTGATCCCAGTCATAGAGGACCTAGAATCATGCTCGTCGGTATGAAACAAAATATCCTTTCATCTTTCAAATATTCATCTCAGGTCCGACTGATGTGGGGAAGAGTACGGTGTGTAGGATTCTCTGTAATTATTCAGTTCGTATGGGTAGGAGTCCTATCCTAGTTGATCTAGACGTTGGCCAGGTATTCATATTCTACAATCTATAATTGTTCAATGCATATTTCCAGGGCGAAATATCAGTTCCTGGTACGATGGGAGCAATCTTCATCAATAAAATGGCTGATATCATGGAAGGTTTTGACTGTTCTCGTCCTCTTGTTTTCAATGTGAGATATTTGATGATAAACACTTGTAGAATTGAGATGACTTGTTCATATTCAACGTTAATTGAATATATCAGTTTGGCGCGACGACTCCTTCTGAAAATCTTCCTCTATATGATCTACTGGTGAAAGAACTAGCTGAAGTGAGATATATGTCATAGTATTGTAGTACACAACTTCTTCTCGTAGGTGATCAATCAGCGATGTGCTGTCAATCGTGATTCGAATATAGGAGGAATCATAATCAACACTTGTGGATGGGTACATGGAGATGGGTAAGGGAGAGGCAATTCCATTCTTATCATACTTATTCTCTTTCAGATATCAATGTCTGGTTAGTGCAGCTGAAGCATTTGAAGTGGAATCTGTCGTTGTTATCGATCATGAAAGATTATACAATGATCTTAAGAGAGATCTCCCTTCTTTTGTCAAGGTATCTTTTTCATTTTTTAACCGGTTCATCTCAATTCTTCCATTATAAAATAACGTTATGTAGATTCTTCATCAGCCGAAATCAGGAGGAACGGAGACTCGTAGTAAAGAGATGCGAGCTGCAATGAGAAGTGAACGAATTCATAGAGTGAGAATACCGTATCTCACCATCTATTCAATCGATCATTACAGTACTTCTATGGAACTGCTTCTTCTCGATTGAATCCATACACATTCGAAGTGAACTTCAGTGATGTTCTTCTTGCTAAGATTGGAGCAGAACAATTACCTGAGAGTTGTCTTCCCTTCGGAGCAAAAATAGATGATCATAACACAAAAGTGAGGGATAGGAAGAGAAAGTGAGCTGAATGATGTTATTGTAGGTAGTGGGAGTAAAACCAAGTTCATCTCTTATTCATTGTCTTCTTGCCATTTCTCCTTCTACTTCCATCTCTCAGAATGTTCTCAAAGAGACAGTGCTTGGATTCGTCGTCGTCAATCAAGTAAGTCAAACAAACATTTAATTACATTTCGACATTTCAAGTATCGAATTTAATTAAAATAAAGGCACTGCTTTATATCCCCGGACCAGCCCAAAATGGGGAAGGGGATGGCCCATAGGCGTTAGCCCCCGCCCTGGAGGGCGTCCAGTCTGCGGGGGACAAATCACTCCACAATCTTTTCCGAGGTGAGACGGCCAGACTGGCACGAGGAAAAATTCATTTTGTAGGCTGATTTAATAAAGGATGAGAGAAAGAGTGAGGAAAATGGAGAGAGATCAACCGAGACAGCCTGTCAGATATTGGTGGAATAAAAGAAAAAATATATAATGTGATGCAAATGGGTCGACAAAATAGATTTGAGTAGAAATTTGATATTGATTATTGGTACAGTATACTCTCAATGTTTCTTCCATCTCATTCTCTTTCCCCCCTCTCTATCATTCTCATTCCTCTCTCCCTCCCCCCCCCCCCTTCCCCATTTTGGGCTGGTCCGGGGATGTAAAGCAGTGCCAAAATAAAAAGAAAGGGCAAAGAAAGAATAAAAAAGGCGGAAGAGATGATTCTTTCATTGGTGTTCCTCTCTAGTGAATGAATCATTCTCTCTCTTCTTCCTATTTGTTTCTCCATGCTTCGTCCTTTTCTTCATAATCGTCTATTATCAGGTGAATGATGAGGCTCAAACCCTAACAATTCTCTCTCCTCAACAAGAATTACCCTCCAAAGTTCTCATTGTGACTAGTATCAAATTCGTGGACGACCGGACAATTGAATAGATATTAATTGCTATCCTTCACATTCACACTTCTTTATTCTGTCACTAATGTATTGATCTCGTTTTAATCTTCGTATGACTCTCATGAAGAGCGATTGTATTGTGAAAGTGCATTGTAGATAAATGGGATGAATCTAGACATTGTGAGTCAAAAGGACACATTATGATTGACAAGGAGGGATCTGGAAAGAAGGGAGAAGGGGGGGGGGGGGGGGGTAGAGGGTTCATTCACACATATCTCTTTCTCATCATCATATCCATGTATTTCACTGGTGGGTCAAGGGGGGAGCTCAGTTGCATAGGAAGAGAGAAGGGAGGAGGGGGGGGGGGAGAGACAAGGGGACAAGCATAACCTGTCCATTCCATTCATCCCTTTCAATGGCCGCTAGTTTAGCCCGTGTCGCTACTGTGCCATCATCACGATCTATTCCACATATTATTTATTCTGATGGACATCGACAGATTCAGAAGAGTCTTTCTCAAGTAAGTCTATCGAAGGGCTTTTCCTCCTTTCTCCACCTACCCCCCCCCCTCCGTCCCCCCCCCCCCTCCGCCCCCCCCCCCTCCGTCACCAATCACTCTTCATCTCAGCTGATCGAGAAAGAGATCAATGTGAATGTAGATGAATGGGAGCGTCAATCGATATTCCCTGCTCATACCGTATTCAGGAAGTTGGGAAGACTCGGTGTCTTCGGAGCAAACAAACCAACGAGTGAGTAAATCCTTCTCTTCATCTATCCTCCGATCATTCTCAGAATACGGTGGATTGGGATTGGATTTCTCATATTCATGTGCTATATCTGAGACAATGGGATCGATTCACTGTGGTGCAATTCCAATGGCCGTTTCAGTCCAGGTATTTCACTCTTACTTTCATTTCATTCATTCTTTTTCAGTCTGATATGGCAACTCCTGCATTATCTTTATTCGGAAGTGAATATCTCAAGAATGAATTCTTGACACCTTCCATCTCTGGTGAACTTGTATCTTGCATTGCAGTCAGTGAACCAGGAGCTGGTTCGGATGTTGCCGGTAAGATCCCCCTCTTACCCTTACCGTTTAATGTAGAATCATTTACTTCCTATCGCATATCAATGATCTTTGATCTCTCATTCTTCATTCCCTGCTGTTTTCCTTTCTTTTCTCTACTTATCCCATTCACTTTCTCTTCTCTCATGCCATTCGTATTCCTTTCTTCTTTTCTCATCATCTCATTTCTTCAACACACTTTCTTCAACCTCTGCTCTCCCATTTGTCTCGTTTACGTATTTTTCTTCTTCATTTTTCACTGGTCTCGTTAATATCATTACCACCTTCCAATCTCGACAATATTTCTGTAGTGCACGCATTGTCATTGATTATTCAGTCACATTCGATTATTTCCATCATAGTTTTACATTAAAATATCAGCCTAAGAGATTCACTTGAATAAATGAAATGGGGAAAGCGAAAGTGTAAATAACAGGGTGGATTACAGGAATCAAGACGTTCGCTCATCGTAACAATGGAGGAGATTGGGTATTGAATGGACATAAAATGTGGATTACCAATGGTGGACAAGCTGATTGGGCGTTAGTATTACATATTTATTAATCTTTCTTAACTTTTTTCATCTCTTACTTTGAATTATCTAATTTTAACTACAGATGTGTTCTTGCTAATACGAATAATGAAGGAGGAATTCACAGGAATAAAAGTCTTTTCTGTGTGAGACTCGATTCTCCAGGTACGGTATCCTTCCCATATCGATATATTCTTTCTTTCTTAGGTGTTCATCGTAATACTTCATCTATTCGTAAATTTGGAATGCATTCATCCGACACAGCAGAGATATTCTTTGATGACGTCATCGTTCCTTCTGGTACATACAATATTATCTATCTATCTCGAATCAGGAAAAAACTCAAATTAAAAAAGAATTTAAAAAGGAAAATTTTGGGGAGCGCCTGGCGCAATTGTTATGAGATCAAACAATTCTCGCACTGTCTTCATTCAGTTAAAGTAGATATTTTTGCGAGTCTCAGAATGTAGATATCTTGTGATAGATAATGTAGATAAAAATATAGTTCAAAACATTTCACATTCAAAAGTGTTCAAGTAGAAATGGAACATCTTCTGAAGTGTTTTCGAAAGTTCTTTCGATTGGAAGTAATGAGTGATCCATTGAGATAGTCAGTCATTCTAAAGATGGTCATTCTTTGGATGAATCAAAGTGTTTCACTCTCAAGTGTTTTCCCTTTCTAGCTAATCTGATCGGTGAAGAGGGAAGAGGATTCTTCTATCAAATGATGCAATTCCAAGACGAAAGACTGGTAACAGTTGCAGTATGTGAGTCCTCCTTCCCCTCCCCCTTCTCATTGTGAACCTTCTCTTCAGCACTCGAACCTCTACAAAGATGTCTTGATCTCACTATGGAATACACAAGAGAGAGAAAGTCCTTCGGAAAATCAATCTCGGATAATCAGGTAAGAAGAAAGTGAATCAATATAGGAAGGGTCCAAACATACTGACTGGTAATGATAATTAGCAGTGTCGAGAGTGGAGTTGTTTCTTTTGCCCTTACGAGAGATTGGAAGTATTGCGTGCATTGAGTGAAATGGAATGAAAAGCGAGAGAAGAGAAAGAGCCTGAGGGACAAAGTTTGCAGAAGAAGAAGAGAATAACAGAATGAACTATTTGTAGAAAGTCAAATAGTTGAAAGTGGAAGAAGACAAACAAATGATGGTTCTTTCTGGCAGGTAGTACAATTCCGACTTGCTGAGATGAAAATCGAATTGGAAAGTCTGAGGGCATTATTATATCGAGCTGTTACTGAGAGAATACAGGTAGATAAGAGGAAGAGAGGAATGAAATCGAAGAGATATTCATTAGGGATCAGATGTCACTCTACTCGCTTCTATGGCCAAATTGAAATGTGGTAGACTATCAAGAGAAATCACCGATACTTGTCTACAGGTTAATCCATTCTCTTATCTACCGTAATCTCTTCTCTTACAGTATCATGGTGGATATGGATTCACTTGGGATTGCCCGATAACTCGTATGCATAGAGATCTTCGACTATTCTCCATAGGAGCAGGAACAGACGAAATGATGTTGAGCATTGTATCGAGACATCTCCTCTCCAAGTAGATACATAGATTACTTCCCTCTTCCATGTACACATTCACACTGATAAACATATCTTATCAATTGGGAATCCATGGTAATCTTCCTTCTTTGTTGTGTATTCTGTCGATTGTGCAATGGAACGGAGAGAGGGAAGGGAGAGGGATGGAGAAGGAGAGAGGGCAGTGCAAGAAGTGAACATTCTATTCAAGAGTTATGTCGTTTTGAATGTAATTCGAGAGAAGATTGGATGAGAGGGAAGGTATAAGAGGTAATTGTATTCAAGGAACAGACTGGACAAGAACAGTCGCATGGATTCTCTCTCTATCATTCAGTTTCTAGACTGGCATCGACTATCTTCAACTGTGATCCATTCATTTCACAATGCTCGCTTCTCTATTCAGTAAGTTGTGTTTGAGATGTTTTGTTGTATGGAAGAGGGTAACCTTTCACCCCTTGTAACTAGTTGTCCTACTCAAGTTCATTCATATAAGAGTAGAAATGGTCTAGATTGACTACACCCCTTAAGTTCCACACTAAATCTCCCTTCTCTCTCTCTATCTCTTCACCCAATAGACGGTCAGAGAATGAACTTGATTACTTGTACCGAGTTCTTAACCTTTTAGAGTATTCCCTCGAGTAACATTCTTCTGTTTTCATTGCTTTTCCTTTCAAGGTGATTCAGCCTCTTTTGAGTCCTTGTTCGAAGAAAACCAGTGAGTGGTGCCCTTTGACAGGATTCCACTTGAATGGAGGTATCTTAGGATGGAGGTGAGAGGAAGGGCGAGAGGGGGAAAGGGGGAGGAGGGGGGGGGAGGGTCTCTTACCCTTTCCGCATCCACATTACTGCAATGGCTCGAGGCTCATTTGCTGCGAGAGAGAGGGGAGAGTGGGGAGGAGAGAGAGGGAAGAAGTGGAGGTGGGAGGAAGAAGGAGAAGATGAGGGAAGGAAGGGAACTGAGAGACTTTGCCATTTCGACCCAAGGGCAATCGTGTATCCTTTTCATTCTTGACAAGTTCTCATCTTTCTCGATCAATCTCGTGATAGTTCAGTTTCTGTTATAGGAATGAATGAAGAAGGGAGTGGTTATGATTCGTTTGTCATTCTAACACCTCTTACTCCTCCTTATCTCATCGTGAATTGGAGGATTACTCAGAATGACGTTCTCTTCTGTAGAGAGGTCGTAGCTCTATTCACAAGAGTGAATAGTCTTACTCCTACACAGTATTTGTTGACTACCCTCCCCCCTCCCTCCCTCCTCCTCCTTCTCTCTGATATAAGTCTCTCTTCTCTTCGTCCATTCCTATCTTCTCGAGAAGGTTACATTCCAATCTACTGCATTCATTCCAATAGGGAAGATCCATGGATAGCATTGACCCTATGCTCTCATTCTCTCTCTCTCTCTCTCTCTCTCTCTCTCTCTCTCTCTCTTATCTCATCCTCTTTCCTTCTCTAAACTCCTTTTTTGTCTCTTGATAGTCTTGAAGTCTCATTCCACCCTCACATATCTCTCAGTGTCTAGAGTGATCTACCTTCTCTTTCTCTGACCATGCAACGATCTCTTATCTAACCGGATAAATGTTCTACCTCTTACTTACTTCATAACACTTTCTCTCTTCTTCCACTTTCCCTTTCTCAAATCTTTTTCTCATTATCTAATCGATTCTTCTCTGATCTACCAATTAATTCTGAATCACACTTGTTACTCATTCAATTTTGTCTCTCTAATTCTCGAATGTTTTGCATACTTTCACTCTGGATGAAAAAGAGGCGAGAGGAGAAGGAAATGAGTTGACCTTCGTTTCTCTTTGAGCTCTTCTTCTCTCTCGTTTCTTCTCGATCTACTTTTCTCTCTCAGTTCTCATTACTCTATTCGTCTCTTTATATCTCTATACTCTCTTCATTCTATTCATTCTCTCATCACCATCATTTCACTATTCGTCGAGAACTGAAACTATCGTTGGTAACTGAGAAGGATCGATAATTGATCGTCCATTGGTCATTCTCAGTCAAAACAGTCTATTCATCTTGAGAGGAATGGGATAGATGGGAGAGTAAATCTCTTATAATTCTAGACGGTGGTCATCATCATCAATTTTCTCCATGTGGTCAGGATGGTTTGGAGGATATTCAGCCCCATCAGATTATGCAACTGTAGGTGAGTAAGAGACTTCCAATTGGAAGTACGTGAGTCCCTCTTCCATTCACTCCTATTGTTGTACTTGTTATTGCTGCCATTGAGAAACACTACTGCATACACTGAGTTATAAACTTCCCCCTTCGTTCACCCTTCTCATTCCCCCTCCCTCCCCCCCCCCCTCTCTTCACTTCCCCTTTTCACTTCTTGATCCACTCTTAATATTCAGAAATGCCTGATTGGATCAATATAACAGCGACTCTTCTATCGCTAGTCTTCATTCTTCCCTTCATAGCGTATCTTATTGTTCTACCAGGAGTAAGAGAGAAAAGGATAGCGACAACTCTTGTATTCGCATTTATTCTTCTTGTGGGAGGATCTCTTGCTGGTCAGTCATTCCATCTCATTCTCATTCTCATTCTCTAGTCACAGTGAAATCAGATGAGATCACTCTGTAGTTTGCGTAGAACTCAGTCTGTACAAGAATAAACAATAGATAATCTCAAATAGAGAAGGGGTTCGAAAACGTTCAATCATCTCGTGAGTAATAAGGAAGAAATGAATGAATCACAATAGATTCTTTGCCCTCAAGGAATCTCATCATTTATCAACAAATTCCGATGGTTTGCTTTGAAAAATAGAATGGGCGTAAATAAACATTAAATATTTATCACAAATAGAGAAGTCAGAAAATAATAGAAGGATGATGAAATGGAAAGAGTGGGCGATTCCTAATAGAATAGTGGAACTATCGATTTAGCCTGATCATCTCGATTTCATTCTGATTTCAGCATCTTTATACTATCCCTCATGGACAGTCGGATATGAAGGGATCGTCAGCTCATTTCGAGCTCATAAGAGAGAACGAGTGTACTGTAATCTAGGAGTGAATGTCGGTCTACAGAGTTTGAATGTATCAATGAGTAGTAAGTGAATCTCATTCTTATTCACTTTCATCTCTCATTTCGTCTCCCTTTCCCTCTCAAACTTTTCCATTGCAGTCAACGACATAATCTACCGTGATCCAAATGATATGAGTGAATTAATTGGAACGAAACACAATGAAAAGTTCGATATAAGTTCAGGTGAGAGTAAGTGAAATGGAATGAATAGATGATTCTCGATTCATTCTTTGATTAATCTACCTTTAGTGAGTTCCATGCATGAATCTCTAATGGATGCATATGAGCACGGTCTTCCGTATCCGATGTTAGCCGTTCTTGAATACTTCTCCCTTAATCAAGATGCATTTGATTGGGGAAGACATTATCGACAGGCTGGTCATTATGCCCATGCTGCTATATGGTATGAAGGAGAGTGGAAGGCATCACAATCATCCACTCCCATTTCAGTTTATCATTCTCTTTATGGATCATATCTGTTCTATTCCTTCTATTCCTTCCTCATTTCTTCTGTTTAGCAACAATTGGAAGTGGAGTGAGTGATTAATCTCTTCTCTTCAAATTTCTCTCTTCCTTTTTCAGTTGGCATCACTCGTATCAGTGATAATCTATCTTATAATGTCTCCTCCTCGTCTCTCCATTTCATTTGTTGGTTTGGATGGACATAAAATAGATCTCGAGATGGCATTTGGGTGGTGTTTCTATCTGATTCTATCGATTGGTACGCAGATGGTTATCAGGATAGATTACGGTATTCCTTCTGTTCAGGAGTTCTTTCCATTGTTGTCGGATTGACCCTTCACATTCTTCAACAATTCTCAGTTTATACTCTATCAACCTTCCTCGAATCATATCTAGATGAAACTGTATCGATAAAGAGAAGAACAATGGAAGATATTCCACATATCTCATTGGGATCTCTCGAAGTCAGTATCTACCGTATTCCCTTTCACTACACTCAATTACAGTATATGCACACGCAAAAGAAGACAGCTGGAAGTGATAAGAATAGTGCATCTTCAAGTGGATTCGAGAGTAGGAACAGTCTAAGGTTGTCTATTCATTGTCCTTCTTCCCTTCATTTTCTCCCTTACAGGAGTTCATTCGATTCAATTCATCATCTACACAATGATACAATGGAGAAGAATGCATCTCCAAGTCAATTGATGGTCGAAGGATTATCACCGGGAGCGACATGTTGATCTTCCTCGATCAATAATCTATCTTAGCTCCTCTCAATCATACGAGTCAATGCAGATCCTTGCTATTATCGAATGCTTGAATGTCACTCTGTCCGGGTTTGTAAATATTCGATAGGTATGTGCGAAGAGACTTCACTCTTCACTTCCTCATTTCTGGTCAAAACTCTATTTTGCTTTCTCTTTTCCTTTTCCTTCCTTCTCTACAGTCCAGGTTGGTTCCCCAGTGAAAACAATCCGGCCCGGCCGGCACCGGCCGGCCCCAAGCGGCCCCATGCCTTTTTGTGGCTCGTACAGAGAGAAATTTGATATAAACTCAACGGCGTTGTAAAGCTCGTGTAATAAGCTATCGATTTGTGAAAGCAGAATTTTAAATATTTCTTTCAATAAATAGTAAATTGGTGCGGAAGCGAGTCAGTTTGTGCGGAAAAATGAAAAAGTTGAAAAGAATCAGGCTGACGATTTTACTTACCGTAATCTTGCGACCTGTTTTTCTCAATACTGATTACAGTTCCCCACCAATTTACTATTTATTGAAAGAAATATTTGAAAATCTGCTTTCACAAATCGATAGCATGTTACACGAGCTTTACAACGCCCTTGAGTTTATATCAAATTTCTCTCTGTACGAGCCACAAAAAGGCATGGGGCCGCTTGGGGCCGGTCGGGACCGGCCGGGCCGGATTGTTTTCACTGGGGAACCAACCTGGACTGTACTCCGGGTTGTACAAACTTATTATTTTTTGTATTGAATACTGGTCGAAATTGCAATAAACGTCTTTTCCTTATCCTCACATAGTGTCACGATACGAAATTTAAAAGAAATATCAGATGTAAATACCATAATGCGATAGAAAAATGAGACAGATAAAATAAACAACAGAGGAAATGGTGTTGCGAAGTGGTGTACCGCCCGCACAGTGCGTGAGTTCCGTGTATTTTTTTTGAATTTGCTCGTTAATTTTTTATGAATATCATCATATATAATATATATGATATATTCGTTTAGGTTTTTACTTATTCATTAAGTTTTTTTGTTATTTAAAAGAGACCGATAGTCTCTCATTTAAGGTTAACGCGTTGACATATTTTTCAATTCGCGTTTCGCGGGACACCTTCGTCGCCCTGTGTGTTTATATTTGTTTACAATTAAATAATTTGAGTGCCGCTTTGACTGAGTCGACTGGGACAATTGACCTGCTTACATTCACTCACCTTCTGCATGTTTTATGTGCTTTATTGCAGTTGTTTACGCACCTGTAACAATTGAAAGGGCAAGGGAAAGTAATTGGTGAGAGGTAGGGCCCCTAGGGAATGGCGATAAGGATGTAGTGACAAGAGATGTCAGTGTGGTCTGCATTGTGCAACGGAACTACAGAAAAGAGAGTGAGGGGGAAAGAGATCGATCTCTTTCTCTCTTTCTTTTCCTTCTCCGTTTCTTCCTGTTCCCCCCGCGCCCCTTCTTTCCATAATTTCACTGGTGATGCCATTGTCCTTTTTCTATCTCCCTGTCATCTTTTCACAACTATTAATACTATTCTAATTCAGTTGTCCTCATTCCACCCTGGAGGCCCCTTCGAAATGGTTCTAAAGCCGCTAGAATTTAGCGACTGTATATCCGATTCTCCATGGTTCAGGTTTGTCCATTCTTTATTCACACTATCGAGTGTATCAATCCAGTGTTGCGAGGAATGTTTTGTCATTCTTTGGTAGATCGTTCTATTTCACAGTGGGTGGTCTAATTGTATATTGCATGCAGACAGAATCTACATGATCACGAGCAAGTACTAGACGATGCTTACAAGAACATCAAACTCATCGAAGCACAGTGCAGGGAACTCATCAACTGCAATAAAAGTTTGTTAGCTTGACTATTTTTTCTCTTTTTACAGACGTGTTGCATTGTTGTTGGATAAGTAAGTTGAAGAAGGGAGGATAGGGGATATTTACTAGGGAGGACCGAGTCTCTTCTTCTCTTATCCACTCCCTTTCTCGAGAAGGCTATCGATATTTTGAAGTGCTTTGCATGGAAATGACAAGTGGAAGAGCGGGAGGGGAATCCAAAGAGAGACAACTACATTTCTCCCTCGAGTCCCAGTTGAAATGAGACGCTATTCCAAATGAAAATGAGGGAATTCAATTGCAGAACTGTCACAGGCTCAACTTGCCTTCGCTAAAAGTCTCTCAAATTTCCAATTAGAGACTGTTGGAATGAATCAGACGGATGATGAACGAATGATCGGTGAGTTGGCAATGGATTCAAGGAATTGATGGAATTTAATTTGATGTCATCCATGAAATGAAAGTACATCATGTGTTACAGCTACTTGTTTCGGAGAATTCGGGCAAATTCTTGTTCAAATCGAAGAACATCGGGAGAAGATGATATCACAAGCAGAGACATCGTATCTGGAAGTGAGAGATAGATAGAAGGGAGGGGGGGGGGGGGAGAGATAGACACGATTTATGCTATCATAGAAATAAAAAGTTCCGGACACACGTCTATTACGCTAGGGGGGGGGGCGGAGTTTCAGAAATATTGTGCGCGGCAACGCGTGAAAATGCGAATTTAATCAAGCGCTCTTTTGAAATCACTTCTCATCATGCTATCATAATCGGTCATTGCTTTAGAAATAAAAATAAATAAAATATACTGGGTGAAAAACGATGCGAAAGCGGCGAAAAAAGTACACCATAGATTGGAACGGAACGTTATATTCCGTGGTGTAGGCACCCAGTAGGTACCACCAAGCAAATTTTCAAACTTCCTCTAAAATTCCAATTTTTCTTGCAACTGGGCATTATGCGCTGTAGAATCATGATAGCACTTCTAGATTTTCAAAACAATTTAACTTAAACCATTATAAGTTAAAGAGTTTGGTGTTTTTTCGCAGCGTCGCGGTCGGAGCGTCGCGTGTTTCCACGGAGCACATCATATACCTCCTTTTGTGAACTATTTTTCTTTGCATTTTGTGACACGGGATTTTTGATTTTTTGCATTTTTGAAATAAGAGAGGATTGCTCCATTGTTTCCAGAGCGATTAATTACAGAACATTCAGAAAATCAACACTTGACAAGGTACGGTAGCTACAATGACCAGCACGTGTCACTCCATTTTCTCAATGTTCGCTGCGACAGATTTTGCTGAATTTTGCCACGGACTTCTATTCATCCTCGACCAACTTCACAATTAGGAAACTGGACAACGGCATCTTGAATATCATTCGTACGCTAATTAAAACAGAAAATATCGAAAAATCTTGAACTTTGAATTCGAAGTGTATAAAACCGCCGCGACAGATTTTTAGTATTTTTGAAATATATACTCTACTCTACCATGTCTTCATTTAAATATAATAACTGGGAGGCTGCACTTCCTAATATTACATAAACCCTAGAAAAATCAAATTAACGTTAAGATTTGAATTCCCGGGCGATTTCGACTATTTGTACCTTTTCCCGGCTCTCAACCTTGAATTTCCCGGATGACGGTCCCTAGGCACCCAGGAGTAAAAATTCAAACTCCTTCTAAAATTCTTATTTTGATACTGTGGGGTAATCGACGATGCCTAATCATGATAGCACTTCGAGAATTTTAAAATATTTCAATATAAGCGAATTCGACGTCATCTATCTAAACCCCGCCTCCGTGGTGTTGCGACCGACGCACCGCGTCGAAATCACGCGTTGCGGTCCGAGTTCGGCGGGGCAACTATTATTCACCCTGTCTCTATGTTTTCTTGTGATCGAATTTCTTATATATTTTTCTTGGAACGAATTGAAATATGTGAGGGGAAACCTATATTACTAAAGGAAATCGATTTATAAAGAAGGGAATCATTATAGTCTAGGATTTGATCCGAGACCTATACCGTAATCCTCCCAAATGAGGTATTTTCATTGCCATTTTAGACGAGGTTCGCATATATAAATTTGGCTATTTTTTTCGTGGACAGTTCCCTCTGATGGTCTAGAAAGTATTTCAAGCTGAATTGGAGAGGGGCATCGTCTGAAATGACTTCAAAAGAATTTAAAGTGAAAAGGAGGCAGAAATCAATAACTTCGACGCTTATTTTCAACATGATCGCATATATAATAATTTTTTTTATTTTTCTCCTGTAGGTTATGTATGCCCAATACTGTGACTCAAACGTGAAAACAGAGAGGGGCATCTCCTAATATTCGAGAAAGTAAAGAAAAGCGTTTTTTCGTGCACATTTGAATTCCCGGGCGTTCGAGGTTTACTAATCGGTCGCACGCATACGCTGGCTCTCGATTTCGAAATTTCCGGACATGGGTCCCTACGTGGTGCGTGACAACTTTTCTTGCATCAATGATAACATTCTCACATTCTGCATTCTGCAAAATCAAACTGATGATGGGTGAATGAAGAACATGAGCTTAACAGCTAAGCTGCGGTATATTTTCGCTTCACGATTGAAATTGACTCATAGTAATAGTAATACAGTAAATCGATTCAAAGACCGACAAATGTTCTATTCACAATAATATTTCCAGCCAATTCGAAATTTCCGTATGAATGTAATTGGGAAGACATTGCACGAAGAAAAAAAGAAATACGAAAAGGAGAGTAGCAAGTTCTATGCTTCACTTGACAAGCATCTTCATCTTTCCACAGTGAGCAATTCATATTTCAATACCAATGCATCAAATGGGTTGATTGTTTTCTCCGTTAGATGTGTTACTTATCTATTGACTAATGGTTTACCGGTTTATAACGTAATATTTCCATTTTTGAAAATATGTGGTTTATGGGGCTAACGATGGAGTAAAAGATGGTATATTAACACTGTCCTATCGCGGAGGATCATATAATAGATTATTGCTTAATATTCTTGATATCAATACTAAATATATATATTGTAGATGCGAAAGACTGACGATGATTTCCGTGAGGCGGACGCCCAATTGGAAATGCAACAACATAATTTCTGCCAAGCTTCATTACAATACGTGGAGGAAGTTCAGAATGTGCAAGTGAGAAAGATTTGAGGGAGGGGGGGGGCGAGACAAAGTTAATAACAAAATCGGCCCCGGCGCTACCGTATTATTTTTTATCTTTGGTCTCAGCCGCTAAGTTCTACTCAAATATTCGCCTACAACAACACGTCGCTTTTGGTATTATCAGAGATCTACTTATTATGAGTTACAGTTACGGTTTGCTGCGATTGGGAAAGAACCTGATTTGTGGAACCTGAGCATTGGCAATATAATAATATTTGTGCTACTTCATATGAAAATTACTCTGAAATTAAGTATGAGCACACATCATCGCAATAAAAAATAAATATTTAGGAGAGAATGAAGTTCGAATTCGTGGAGACCATGGTCAACTTTATCTATTCTTCCCTCAGTTTTTTCTATGTTGGTCAGTTTATATTTGATATTGGTCCATGACGAGTAACGATTGAGATTAATGTTATCACGTGGAGAGATATATCATTGTTTTAAACTATTGTTACTTCTTATCGTATTAATAAAGGAAGGGTGCTCTATTCAATAATGAAATGGGTATGAATGAATATGCATTGGAGGTATCATCATTGTAGGATACGTCGTTCATGAGGATACGAAACCATTGATCGACAACGTCAAAGTTCATTTACAAAAGGTATCATTGAGATTAGGAAGGCGGCAATTAATCATGTTTCAATTTATTTATTTTTTTATTATTTAAGATTAGGGATAATTGAATAATAGACATGTTATAACATGTGCTATAATAATATAAATATTGTTCAAAAATTATCGTAGAATGACTCGATAAATTCGCAGGCTTGTGAGAGCTTCAAGACTACACAAAGTGAAGCAGAGGAGTTGAAGAAGAAGATATTGAAGACACATACAAAAGTAAGTTCTACGATCGAAGGAAAATAATTAAAAGTGATGTGCTACATGAATTAAGTGCAATGGAAGGTGAGGATGATGTGTTGAAATTGATACAAAATTCAACTCTTAATTATAAGTATACACACGTGTGGGCATATTGGACGATCCGATTCAAAATATGATGAATGATTGAGAATGTACAGGCTGGAAGTGGAACTAGTGAAGAATCAGATAGATCTACTAGATGGACTATCAAACAAGGATATATGTATATTCAAGAGAAGAGCAAGATACCAAGTAAGTTAAGTGAAAGATAAGGATAGTGAAGGAGGGGTTGGGGGGGGGGGAGGGAGAGAAAGGGAAGGAAATGATTGATAAGAAGGAGGGAGGTTGAACACATGAAGATATTCTCTCATATGGGAGAGATAAAGAGATGTATCTTAATGAGTGATGGGAGAATGATATCATAATGAGATGGAGTAGAGAGAGAGAGAGAGAGAGAGAGAGAGAGAGAGAGAAGGATAGATATATTGCAGAGACATTGACTCGTGATGTGCTCAAAGGAACATGGAGTAAGTACTATTGTGTGTATAGTAAAGAGACGAGAATATTCACTATGATTGCTGTGAATGCACCAACGAAGACTGTAAGTACAATATTCACTTCTTCCTTCTCTTTTCTTCCCCTTGAAATACCGTAATGATGACAGGATATGAAGAGTGCGGTGGGACAATCTTCATCCTGGAAATTGAAGGATTGCATGACGAAGAGTTGTGATGCCATAGATAAGAGGTGAGGGGGAGGGACGAAGGGGGAGGGGGGGGGGGGTGTAGACCCCTCTAGGGAAATGGGAAGGGAGATAAGGAAGAGGGGTCTTTGGTGTGTGATCTAGTATATGAACTTTGCATTCTCATCATAACTCTTTTATCAATCAACGTCATTTTATACTATTAAAAACACACGAAGCAAATTTTGTTTGCTTTTTATATTTGCAATGAATGTGTTGGGATATTCAGATTTTGTCTGGATATCGTCGTTGATGGAAAGAATGAAGTTATCACTCTTCAAGCACTTTCTGAAGAAGATAGAAGACAATGGATTGAAGCTATGGATGGAAAACATGAGAAGGTACTGTAGATGGAGGGTACCGTAGTCAGTAGAAGATACGGTAGATTGAGAACTGAGAAAGTACTGTAGATGGAAAATACCCTTGTCAATATAAGGTACGGTAGATTGGGAACTCATAAGGTCGTGAGAGAGGATGCATCAGATAGAGAGTGCAATACTCTATAAAGATACCGTATATTGAGGACGACCATGTTATAAATATGTCAAATGTGTATGTCTTATATGAATGTGTTAAGGTGTTATCATCATGTGGAAAGGGACCGTCAGAATGTCTACAGAGTGAGTAGCCAATATTTTATTCTGGTTGAATGTTATCATAGAGGGAAATTTGATAGATGGAAATAAGTAGAAAAAAAGAAAGATGTTTACTCAGTGAATTGGTGAGTGTCTTTTGCATGAGAAAAGGAAGAATGAAAATGGAGATAGATATGGGATATGGATACCCCCTCCTCCCCGCCCTCGCTCCATCTATGCCAACCCTCGCTCCATCTATACCAACTAACGTATTCCACCTCTTCATTCGTCCTTCTCTATTCTGGTATTGACGCTATTATTGAAGATATCTAAAATCCGCTCTTTGCTTGAGATAATCTCAGATCAGGGAGAATATATTCTATTTTTATTTTTAACTGTCCTTTCTCATAGTAGATAAGTAAAAATATTGTTGTAGACTAGTATCGTTATCTTATTCTCTTCAATCTTTGTTATCAATGTCAATTTGCATATGCCCGACCCATAACACCTTTGAAGCCCATCTTTGTGATAGTCAAACAATGTTACTGTTGATATAGTTTTTTTAAAAATATTATTTAATGTATTCTCTATGTTCTCGTTTGTCTCCTCTCTCTCTCTGGTCGCTCTAACTTGTTGAGTTGCTAATGAATACATTGACAAATGATGTCCATTCCTTCAGAGGGAGAGAGAGAGAAGAAGGAAGAGGGGATTGGAGATTGATTGAGATACTTCTATTCCCACTCTCATATATATTATTGCTTACAGTAGATCTCCCATATGTCCTACTGTAGATATCTCTATGACTGTAATGGATCGAATATTATTCCAGTAGCAGACTCGCTCTCTCTCTCTCTCTTTCCTTTTGGTTCTCATAAATATTAATACAGGTTAATAGTGGGATAAATAGAGACATAAGATGAGAAAGAGGGCTTCATATTCATCTCTCGGTTCATTCCACCATCCTCTACCCCCCTCTCTCTCTCCTCCTCCCCCCTCCCCCCTCCGCCCTCCCCCCTCTCTCCCCTCTCCCTTCCCTTCTCTCGAGTCCTCTTCATTCCTCCATCATGGTATTCCCTCTAGCCCGTCATTTAACTCGGTTAAGAAAGATGAGTGGGAGAGTAAGAGAGGGAAGAGAGAGGATGGAAGGGGAGGGGGGGGGGGGTAGTCTATCTCTTGATTCCATTCCTCATTCACTATTCTCTTCCTATCTCCTTTCCACTCTATTATTTATCCTTCAAACATACAATAATGCCTCACTTCCTCTCCTTTTCTCTAAATTCGTCCTATTTTTGGGTACGACAGCCTTCTCATTTCTTTTCATTGGCTATTGTCTTCCTTCTTTTTCTCTACTTCTCTCCTCTTCCTCTCCCTACCCCCCCCCCCCCCCTCCTCCTCTCTCTTCCTCTCCTCCGAAGACCTTTCATCAAGAGGCCTCACACTCTTTCTACCGAATCGGCTGCTTTTTTCCTATCTGCTCTTCTCATTACCCAATCGTCTTCCATTCTATTCCTCCTTTCCCTTCTCTTCCCTTCTTCCTCCCCCTTCCTCCTCCTCATTTTCCTCCTCAATTCCTCCATTTTTCTCTTCCATTCCCACTTCGATTCAGTGACTTCCGACTCAATTCATACTTTGTCTGAGGGGAGGGTAAATAGGAGAGTACTCTCTCTCTCTCTTTAACGCCTCTCCAAATAGTTATGCAAAGAAATTGGAGAGAATAGAGAGTGAATACATGCAACAGATGTTAAGTGAGGCAATGGTGTGTCTAAAGTGAGGTAGCATAGACCCCCCCCCCCCACCTCAAATATCACTTTCCATTTTGACATTTCGGTAGTATAAGTCTTGCAGTTATCTCTTGGTTCTTCCTCGATTTTTTCTCGATAAGTCCTTTCCTTCTCTTCTTTTTTTCCGCCCTCGTTTGTTTTTCAAATTGGAGTGCTCTTCTCTTCTTTACTTAGCGAGAAAAAGCAGAAGAGCTCAGCTGAAAAAGTGAAATATGACCATTGTTGGAGTGTATTTCCCTGACCACCTATCCCCTACCCTTCTTATCCCTCCTCCATTTACTCTTTCTCTCATTAGTTAGTGCACAAGGATGTATTTTCCCCTATTCTGATATCGACTCCTCTATGAATCCTCCTATTGCGGCCTTCGAATGTCGTAACCGTTATCCGACCGTATTTCACAAGTCAATCGACTCATGTGGTCGACAAAATATTGTACGTTTTGTAGCAATGTTGGACTCTCTCAATTGCTACACCTTCTTGCCCATTAACATATTTGAATGTTTGTCATATTAAATTCTTTTACATTTTTTTCTATCTGTCCGGAACAATTTCCCATTACGAATTTGAATCTGCCAAAGTGATGCAAAAGAATACGTATCCGTAATGATATAATTCCGGTGTGAAACACGTCGTAAATATAGGAAGATGTCCTACAGCTGCATGTTAGGTACTTGTCTGTCTTCCTTTGTCATACACTCGATCATCATTCTTTCCCTTCTAAACATTGGCTTCTCTTTGTAATTTCATTGAAACGGCGCCTTACTCTGATTATGGAGATTTGGTTTAGTTTGGAATGGAAGAAGAAAGTGTGGAAAGAAGGAAGAAAGAAAAGGAAGAGTAGGTCATTCTTTCATCTCTTTACAAATCGTTGGTTCTCTTGCTGTTTCTATTCCATTTCATCTTGTATCTTCCATCTCATCACATTCATATACCAATAATCTTCTCCTTCCATAAACTCTCTCTCACATATGGTAGACGCATCTCTTCTCTCGCCCTTTCTTTCTTTCCTAATTCTTATGTCCAGTAATATAGTATATATATATATATTCTTCACAGTCTTCGATCTTTGGATCAGAATAATATATTATGTTTATTTAATTGCTAGAATCGTAAGCATTTTTTTGTCATAGTATTCAATTATGTGTCTTATCAAAGCATTATTCTGATTTCATAGCAATCTGTAATGAATATTGGATAGATAGAATGAATTATATTGTCTCACTCATATATCTTCTCTTGATTGTCTTGATTCTCTTCGTTCTCTCTCTTCCTCTCTTTTTCTTCCTATTCCCATCCCATTCTCATAGTTTTCTCGTCAAATGATCTATTCCAGATGAATTCCGTACCCTTTTCCTCCCTCCTCCATCCACTCTCTACCCTCCTCCCTTCTCTCTCTCTTCCTTCCTATTCTTCAATGATCTCTTGTATCCCTTCCAGTCATATGTCTTGTATGATTCCTTTGTGATCATTATTGTTAGTAGTCTCAAACAGATCATTCATCCCTCCATTCCTTGTGAATATAATGGTTGCTTTGGGAGGGTTAGCTCTCTTTGTTTAGCCTGTGTTGGAGAGAAGAAAGACAGAGACGTTTATCAAAAGAGAAGTGGAGTGATATGTGAATGGCGCAAATAGGGAGAGAGAGGGACAGAGAGGAATTGAAATGAAGAAGAGAAGGAAAAGAAGGATGAATGGATGTTGATGGAGAAATAGAAACGAGAAAAGAGAAGAGATTGAGAATATAAGAATGAATCATATTCACAATATCTCTATTCCATATTGCCTATCATGTATATATTTGTTTCTATCTCTCATCCTTGTTTCTTGTCTACCATCTTTCAATCCTTTCATCCTTCCATTTCATCCATTAGATGACTTAATCTTCTCGTCTTTTCTTCACTTGACTTCACTTCTCTTCCCATTCTCTTTCTCTTCCTTCCATCTTTGGATATTCTTCCCACAATTCTTATCCATACTTTATCCACACAACTGCCTTCATTTCTCTCTATATTATCCCCCATCCTTCCTTTATTCTCTTCATCTCTTCAATTCTTTCCATTCATCGATCGATCGAATCGTATCTACCGTATCCATCGTCTCTCTCTATTCAATAACCTCAGTGTATGCGTTCTCTTTCTTCTCGTTCATCGATGACATCATCATCATCTCCTCAATTGTCTCCCTTGGGGGGATCAATGGGAGGATCAGTTATTGCCCATGGACTTCGATCTTTCCATAGGGGATCTGCCTTCCTTCCTGCATTTGTCATTGAGGGATGCAATGGTAAGAAGAGGGTGGATGAGGGGGGGGGGGGGGTGGGAAGGGGGGGGGGGGTGAGGAATGAACTCAACAATTACCTGATCATTCCTTCATTTCAGCTCAACTGGACGAAATTGGATTCGATTTTGTTAAGAAGTGCATCCGATTCATAGAAGATGAAGGTACATTAATTTCTATGTTGTAAAACTCTTTTATGGATGTAGAGGAGTATATTACCGTAGTTGGAAAGATATGAACACGATTAAATGATTGATGAATGTGTAGTAAAAAGCGATGAATTCAGGAATGAGAGAACAAGGAATCTATAGGAACTGTGGAGTTAATTCGAAAGTAAAGAAAATGATGGGAGTTGGATTGGAAAGGAGAAAGGTATTCACTGAAGATATTTTCAAATTTTTAATCTATCACTTTGTTTCATAATTTCTCGGATTTTAAGTTATTCACAACATGAGGCATTTGGAATGATTTCTGACGTATTTTCTTGTACTTGATATCCAATCTTTAGAGTACTTCTTTTGAGTCCCCGATTTTGATTGATTATATCTCGTGTATGGGTATCAATTATTCCTAAAGTATTCTAACTGGGAATGTTATTATGAAAATTGAGTAGAATTAAATAATTATACTTATATATAGATGTTAAGGTGAACGAGAGTAAATCATGGATGGATGAGAGTGAATGGGAAACGAAGACTGTCTCCAGTGCATTCAAAACTTATCTCAGGTTACACTATCTCATTCATTATCTCTATATTCATATTTGGCTTATTTTAAATATGAGATATGAGATAGAGATGTTCGATATCTTAATTCCGAAGGAAGGCGGTAGACAAGCCAAGAAATTTAATATTGGGGATTCCAAAATAACAGAGATTCAAAATCAAGTAAGGGGATGAACATAAATAATAAGGATAGGGAAAGGATCACTAATCATAGAGTCGAAATGGCCAGAGATAGAGAATACGATCGGATATAAAAGAATTGATACATGTTATATTATCATATGAATTTGTACGACGATGTGAATAGTCTTTGTTATAGGAATCTTCCTGAGCCTCTGATGACTTTCGATCTTCATTCTTATTTCATATCAGCTGCTAAAATGGATGATAGGTATTATATCTACTATCGATTTGCATCGAATCTATCGATTTGTTTGAGGAAGGAGCGGGTTGAACACATTCATTACTACGTGTATCGATTGCCAAAGGAACATAAGGAGATGTTAGAGATGGTGATTAGACATCTCAGGAGGTATCCCCTTCCCTCTCTCCAATCTCCCTTCTTCAATTGACTTCATTCAGAGTGGCCGATTCATCAGAGGAGAATTTGATGACAGTGGGTAATCTGGGAGTTTGTTTCGGGCCGACTCTTCTTAGACCAAGAGAAGAAACTGTCGCTGCAATCATGGATATTAAATTCTGCAATGTTGTCGTTGAAGTTCTTATTGCACATTCTGATGAGGTAATGCAGTAGAGGGTGGAAAGGTGATATTGGGATGAATAGAACAAACGCTGACTTTGGGATATAGGCCAAGAGTCATGTCAAATTAAATATAAGGCGATGTAAATTGAGGCCGTCTACAGTTGAAAACGTTTCAACTGTAAGAAGGCCGCATCGCTCGGCCGCATCGCCCATACATCCGAAATGTATGGGCGATGCGGCCGAGCGATGCGGCCTTCTTACAGTTGAAATGTTTTCAACTGTAGACGGCCTCATCGCCTTATATCTTTCTTTTAATAGTTATCCGAAATATTTGTATCGGAAATGGAGTGTTATTGCAGATTTTTGACAATGGTCCTCCATCTTCGATCGGATCAATCAAGAATGAAATAGTGAAGGAAAAGAATATTGTGAATGAAGGAAGAATAGAAGAATCTAAAGAGGAAAAGAAGGAGGAGAAAAGAGAAGAAAATGAGAAAGAGAGAATGGAAGTGATTGGAAGAAGAGATGAGACCATTATTGTAGCAGAAAGACCGGATAGATTAAAGGAGAAATCAAGAATATTTCCCACCATGAATAGTTTCGAAAGTAAGTTGCAACTTTTATTTAATTGATTATCACTAAATTAGACTCTCCTCTGACATGTAAAATGGAGCTGAACAATGGTTCTCTGCATAGATTGTTCACTGGTTGGATGCAGAAAAACTCATTTGACGGACACTCGAATAGTTGAATAAACAAATGTTTAATTTAAGAAGAAGATCGTCGAATAAAAAGAAGTGCGCATGTCGACGGAGAGAGACCAAGAAGACAAAATCGTGAGACTTTTTACTCATTTATTTATTTTATACCATTTATTTCATTTTGATACGATGGGATAACCACTTTCATATCTTCGATTGACTACAGTCATATGAATAGAATGACAGTAGAAATAATACGGGAGTAGACGGAGAAATAATTGAGGAATCATAATTATGACTGAATTTAGATGGTTCGAGTATGGAAGATGCGAGAGTGAGAGAAGAAGATGATGATTTGATACAAAGGGAGAATCAACCTGGTAAGAAGAATTGCATCCGACCCCCCCCCCCCCCCCCCCTTTCCTCCCGTCGCCCTACTATACAACACTTTGGTTTCAATCTCGTTGTTTTGTAAATGGTGCAATGAGAGTGGTCCTAACAATTGGGAATGAGATCATTGGATGAAGTGAGAGTAAAATAGTGTATACTGTAATTGAATGCTATTGAGGTGTCTACTCTTTTCCTGCTTCGACCTCATCTGTCAATGATGTCAAGTGAGTCACCACTACGACTCTCCCCCTCTCTCTCTCTCTCTCCCCTCCTCAACCCTCTCCTCCCTCTATTGCCTTCTTTTGTCATCATTGCCATAACGCACTCGCTGAACGATCATATTGGTGCTAGTTTTGATGAGAACACCCGGATGATGATGTTTATCATATCCAACAATTTTCGTTTTTTTGGGTACTGACAAAATACTTCAACGTATATTTCCTAGTTGTCATCTGAATGTTTTTTATCCGATCTAGTACCATTCTTGCCTCTACAATACTATCCTACCGTACTCCTCTCTATCGCATCTATGTGATTGGTGCTCTTGTGTACATTGTGAATTGGCTGAATGGGAGTAGTGGTGTTTCAGTCGTCCTTCCAATCGATATCTTCCTGCATCGTGTATTCATCCACAACAATTGGCAGCTTCTCGAATGATTAATCAGAGACCGACGATTCCTCCTCCACTTGTGAGACAGGCTCATTCTACTTCACGAGGAGGAAGGGAAGGAGGAGGAGGGACAATGACATCTCCTCCTCAATCCACTGTCCATTCTACCAATCAACCCTTATATGCAGTCATCAAACCATGTACATCCAGAGCAGATCCTCCTTCAATGTAAGTACTCCCCCTCCCCTCCCTCTCCTCCCCCCCCCCACTCTAGAACTGTTGTGATAATAAAGATGATGAATACATGGAATGAAACAATAGTGATAGTCTTATCATAACTAACCATTAGAATGTACAAATTACGCTTTCGAAGGATGTAATAACCATTTGTTCCCCAAGAATGTTCATTGACAAGGGAAGGGCATACGGGTGCAGATCTACCGAGTAAATTCGTTGATGGCAGTTGATTGGTACTCCATAGGGTACTCCATAGGGAAGTCCAAAACCGCTTTGAACGGATTGGATATAGGTTTCCTAAGTACCGAAAATAATTTTTGAAAATCTGGTAAAATTTCGACGGATTTTTCCTCATCCTCCCCCAGAATACTGGTCGAATTGAAGAGCTAGAGAGACATGTCTCTCTTGGCGCAGCAGGTAGTGCGTTCGCTTACGCTTTTGGAGGTACTGGGTTCGATCCCCCGGACTGTTGGAACCCTTTGCCGTATTTTTATATTTTTTTACATCATTTTTTATGACTCCTTTCAACTAATTTTGACATATTTTGATGATACTTAATGACTTTTCAGAAGAACAGAGAATAGGTTGTTGCGGTTCTCCGTACTTTTGACAATGAAATCCAGAGAAGGCAACGATCTGCGACAGTTTGATCTACCCTAGACAGTCGCACTCGAACTATTGTCTTCTAATCACCAACTCAAAGGCATCCAGAAGCGGCTGAAGAGCATACTCCTGGCTAAGAAGATCGACTACCGTGTCTCACAAAGAGACAATCTGCTGAAATTTGTGAGCCTGCTCCATTGGTGCATGGGAGCGGATCGGTTCAAGGGATTCGTCTCTTATGGTTTCTACAAGGGCGGATTTACGACGACTAAACCAGCTCCTTTCGAGTCTCCGAAGGACTACATGTTTGGCTCCGGATCGATGGCTGCATGCGACAACTGCTCGTCTCTCAGCTGCACCAAGTGCCCTCGTTGCGAGAAGCCACATTGCTTCGACTGTTTTTGGAACAAACTTCATAGATGTTAATTGCATTTCTGCTTCTTGCATTGTGATATGTTAAATCTGCTTATCTGCCTAATTATTATAGGCGCCAGATGAAATTTGTCATAATTTATTGTCAAAATAGAGTGACCATATGCAAAATAATTGAAAAGAAAAAACGGCAAAAAGCATAAAAATTCGGCAAAAGGTGATAACCACCCGGCGGGATCGAACCCGGTACCTGCAAAAACGTAAAGCAAGTGCACTACCTACTGCGCCA
The DNA here is from genome assembly GCA_000180635.4 of Pristionchus pacificus. NCBI lineage: Eukaryota > Metazoa > Nematoda > Chromadorea > Rhabditida > Neodiplogasteridae > Pristionchus > Pristionchus pacificus. The sequence goes on from CM026577.1 coordinate 10,670,392, forward strand.
ACGGAGAACGGAGACATGGGAGACGTGCTCTCCAAATCGAACACTATTCTGGGCGAGGAGGGGACAAATTTCGCCGAAAATTTCATGGATTTTCAAAATCAATTTTCGGTTCTTAGGAAACCTATATCCAATCATTTCAAAGCGGTTTTGGACTTCCCTATAGGGTACCTTTCAACTGCCATCAACGAATTTACTCGGTAGATCTGCACCCTTATGCCCTTCCCTTGTGAGCTAAATGAGTTGATCCTCGATGATCAAGTATTTTCCATTTTGTGTGGCTAAGGCTGCATTGACAATGGCTGCATTCTTTCCTGAGTGGGGATGGAATCTTTATGTGTGATAAGAGTGCGAATCATTTCATCATTGGATCATTAATTAATAAATTGCAGTAGTCGTGTTCGTACTCTGTACACGTGCACACCCGACCACGAATCTGAATTGTCTTTCGAAGCTGGTCAAATCATTACTGATGGTGAGTTATGCACATTTTAAATTGGAAGAAGGAGGATATGTCAATTCGAAATTGCCATCTATTAATTCATGAGAATTTTCGTCCTTTTGTTGTCCTGAGTATCGAATATGGTTAGAATTCGATTTATGCTGTATTGGTTCTTTTCTGGGGGGGGGGGGGGGGGGCTGTTATTAGTCTCGAGAGAGAAATGGTTGGGATGGAGAAATGAAGAGGGACGAATACTCATATTCCAGTGATCTCATCGAGTGAAGAAGGATGGCTAATAGGAACTCTCGATGGAAGGACTGGACTCATTCCTGCTAATTATGTCGAACATTTGTAGTTTAAGATATAGATAGTTGTTTATTATCCCTCTCTCTCTAACCCCTCTCTATATGAGTATGATCGAGTGCTTCCTTTTACTTGTTCTCCTTGCCTATATTCGCTTAACTTTAGACGGGTTTAATTCAATTGTGTGCTTCTCCCAATTAATTCACTCCCACTAATTAATAAACCATTGGTATTACGAATCGGTTCTTACATTGTTGAAAGTGAAGGGGAATAAGAGCAACAGAGAGTATCTTTATCGATTGGATGGAAGGGGCAGGCAAACTCTCGACATAGGAAGAATAAGGAAGAATGGAGGATAAATCATCCAAATCGAACCATCATATCACCAGCAGAGGGAACTCTCTTTGCCATTGAAGGAATCATCCATTCTCTTTCCTGAAAGAAGAAACATATTTAGGAAGTGAGAACGAAATAGATAAACCTCAGCATTGATCTCTCCCATCTGACCAACTGGACCTACAATCAAATGAATTATAATGGAGTCCCAAAGATAAATGGAATTGTATATAGATATACTTACCGTAAGGGAAGATGTTACGAGCAGAAGAAAGAGAAAGAAGAAGAATGAAGGAGAGAAGAATGATGAGGATTGACTTCATACCTTAACACGAATAAGACTGAAGGAAGAATGAGAAAGGGAGGAGGAGGAGGAAGGGTAGGGATTAAGACACGCCCCCCTTTGCTACCGTATACTCAGGTTAGAGGGAAATTGACGTTTGAGAGATAAAGGAGAGAGAAGTAGACATGAAGAGTAGACATGAGCAATGACGAGAAAGTGTAAGGATGAAAAGAAGACTTGGCGAAAGTTTAGTGCTAATTGTGAGGAAATTGGGAGGAAGTATTGGGGAATGGAATGAAATGGATAGGGAATAGTAAAGAGAGAAGTGAGTATCTAAATGGGAATAGAAGAAGGGACGAAGTGATAGAATGAATCTAATTGAAGTTACGATGTCAACCTGAGTGTCACGAATGAAAGAGAGGAAGAGGAAGGATACACGGTACAATGAATTCAGAATGGAAAGAGAGAGAAAGAGAGAGACTTCATTCTTAGTCCTTTCAATCTCAGTCTATGCATTCTCATGTTCAATTGGATATTTTCCCACAAGGAAAAGATTCTTGTATTGTCCTCAAACATCATCGATTGATATGTGAAGCAGCTGATCTCCCCCCTGTTAGAAATCCTCTTCCCATTGTCAGGTTAGTTCCCTATGATGATACAACTTTAATTACCAGACAATTCAGAAAAAGATTCATTCGATATCATAAGAGAAGAATTGGAAAGGAGAAAGAATTCTCAAAAATTGGAGATGATTCAATACAAGTAATAAAGGAAGGAGTGAGTTGATATAAATGTATAAATATTGATTAATAACATTGACAGAAGAGATGGTGGTGGGTTATGAAGGAATATTCAAATAAATGGGATGAATTGGATAGAGTCAAGAGTATTTCCCCATTTGGAATGGAAATTCTTGAAGGAATTTGGGGAATGGAGAGGATGGGATTGATGAAGTACTTAGATGGTAAAGGAATACGAGAAAAAAGAAGGGAGGATATCATAAAAGGTAAACTCTTTTACAAATGGTGAATAAATTGAATTCTAGCGATTGGAATTGATTGTGAGAATGATGTGAGTGAAAGGAAAGAATTGTTGAGAGTTGAGACTATAGGGAGAAGGAATGTTCGGTCATTCATTCTCAACAGGTAGACAATCAATCTCATATGATTCCGGATTACATTCATTCTAGACATTCCCTTATATTTCGATTGGAATTGTGTGAAGAAGGAATTTCTCCATCTTTTCTTTTCGAGTCTTTCGCCACTCAAATTCGACACTTCAATGAGGGGATACACACAATGTTACTCTTTGTTTAACTTCAATTCTCATGACGAAGCATGTAAAAGGGCAACTATTACAGAGGAAACGAGAGAATGAATAAACGGAGAAGAAGATTATTCCAAATATCTCTGTATCATGAATTGACTGAGACGGCTTATCATTCCATTCAAGTCTACTTAGAAACTCTCAAGAATTCTGTAAGCAAATTGCCTCAAAAATTAAAAAAATATTATTTAGGGTGCATTTATATTGGTAGAGGCGAATGTTGAAGAGGAAGGAATCAAAATTGAGAGTGAACATGCATTGAATGTCCTGAAGGTACAATAGAATGAGAATAGAAGAGTCCCATTCATTCTCTTTTAGAGTCCCATTATGGCTTGTGCCAGAATGAATGATGTCCATGTTAATATTGAAGATCAAGAGAGATGGATTAATGATGTTAATAAGATTGTGAAAGAGTAAGTGGATAAGAAGTGAGAATAGAGAAAGGATATTCAGAGGAGCGGATATATCTTCCTTCATTAAACATCCTCGAATTAGTCCATTCTCTCTTATTATTTACAAGATTCCTTTAATTGATTCGATGGACATTGATGAAGAATTGGAATTGCTAGTTAAACTAAAAGAATTAATTCTCAAATTGAGAAAGGCGCCCGAGGTTGTTTCCTCACTATCTTTTATAACCTCTTTTCTCATTTATTTCAGAGATTGGATTCTGGGATTTTCGTGGTTGAAACGATTTCTCTGTGGAATGGATTGAGGAAAGTAGCGAAAGGAATGGTAGATAGAATAGAGAAAGATGTAAAAAGTAGACTAAATGAGTGAGTCTCTTCCCTCCTCCCTCTCCCTTCCTTCCCTCCTCCCCCTCCCTTCCTTCCCTCCCTCCTCCCCCTCCCTTCCTTCCCTTCCTTTCCTCTCTTCTACATCAGAAGACTCGACTCATTGCTCACTCAGTTCCGTAAATACGATCGTCTATTATTCTTCCGTTCAATTAATCCTCAAGCAATGCTTCACAATAAGGTTGAAAGAGAAAGAAAAACAAATGAAAAAGAATGAATGAAATGAAGGCAATCGTTGACGGAATCGTGAAGAATGAAATTGATGCAAGTGTTAATCTATTAGTTCAAGTCTGTGAATTACTATTCACTCTCAGTCAGGTTGAATACATTATAAATACATTACATCAATCGATAATGTCAGCATATTCAACTTGATTCTATGCAACAAGAAACCCTTTTATCAATCGTTTCATTTCGATTGACTCTTCCTCAACAATTAGAAGAACATCGTCTATTCTTTGAGAAAAGAATGAGTTCATTTCTTTCATTCGTTCAGGTTAAATTGTCCCTTTCTTCCTCTTATCAATAATCCAATGCAGAAGACTCAATCTCGAATTGCCGCAGGAGGGACAAAACTATTGGATAAAGCATCAATCACAACACAATTCGTTAATCCACACGAATCAGAATCATATCTCGATCAACTAAAGTCTTCCTATGCACTATTTTCATACGAATAATTAATAATTATAGATCAATTAAACCAGTTGTGTCTTCTCTCTGCACTGAATTAGATGCTCTAAATGAGTTCGAAGTGGTCAGATCTTTCTTTCCATTCTCTTTCCTTCTCTCAGTTAATTCTTGAGGTGGTTAATCTCCCTCTAACTGAAATTCCTCGTGTTCGCAGTCTAAAGACAGACGTAAATCTAATGGAAGATCTATTCGAGTCAACGATTAATTACTACTCTCACGTCAAGTTAGTACTCGCTCTCACGTATACTCAGTAGAGCAAGTTATGGGAGAAATGAATAGTTTTATCATGTCTAGACTGATTGTCTAGACTAGGAAAGAAATGTAGTAATATTTGAGTGAATTCTTCGATCTTCGTCGTACACACGTGTCTATTAATGAATCAGAATCAATCGTTTCGAGAGTAGTCAATCAATTAAATGAATGTGAAAAGAAGGCTGGACAACACAGAAGTTTGAGACATTTCATTCTTCAGGTTCAAATTGAAAGGAGTGAAAGAATAATTTGAATGATTAAGGTGAGGAATGATGTAGATAAATTCAAGAAGAATTTCCCCGTTCTTGAAGTAATGTCATGTAAGAAGTTTGTGGAGAGACATTGGGTGAAGATATCAGAGATTGTTGGTAAGATCAAAGAATTAAATAGTTAAAGACTAAAATAAATAATATTGAGGAGTCGATATGAGTGTACACTCAAATTCGAAAGTTAATGTAATATGCGAATTGGGATTGGAAGAACATTTGAATCAAGTATTTAATTAAAAACGTGTTTACGTGCATTATCCATCTTCATTTCAGCTTCGTCCTATTAGTTTCGCTGCAGAAAGAGAGAGTCAGTTGGCAGAAAATATTGACAATTTAATATCTTTCTGGTTAAAAGCAACGTTTGAATGGACATCCCATCAAATATTTCATCTTCGAATACCTTCTAATCTGCCTTTTCTTAAAGAAAAAGTGGGTTGATTAATAGTTAATGTTAGATACATAGATAACGTACAATAGATAATAATTAGATAGGTGAAGTAAAAAGAGTATCACAGGCTCAGACACACGTGGAATATCTGCGTCAATTGTCAAAGGGAGAGATGGCAATTACCAGAGAAACAATCAAGTTTGCACATTTAAAAAAAATGAAATAATTTAAGTATTATAGTGAATGGTCATCAAAGATGGAAGTGCTCTTATCTCGTCTCTCTAAATGGGAATGCACTCTTTCTTTATGGACCACTCTATCATTTGCACTTCAGACGAATAAATTGGAATTGAAAACTGAATATGAACATTTCAGGTATGTAATATCACATAAATATTCTGTAATCACTGTCATTTACAGACGAGTGGCAAAGTATTGGAAGAGAATGGAGAAGAGTTTGAATGAACACTCGCTGGTTATTCTTGTCAGTTCCTTATTTCTCTTTTGATATTAATGAATACGAAATGTTCTTGAGATCCTTGATATGTCTCATTCTGGATGTTGGATTGAATCATCCTCTCGACATCTCAATTCGATTCTATCCACTCTTTCTACTCTCATCCAAGAGATACGGTATCAACACTAGGCATTTTTTTAGAGTTTAGATTTTTTGAAATATTTTTTGGCAGACTGAAATATGTTGAAATATCAATTTACGACCTTTCTGCGTCAATAAATAAGTTGAATATAAATTAAACATTCAGTGTATCGTGTCCTCGTCTTTCTCTCACTCCTTCTCATTATATCCTCAAGATGCTTTCTACTAACGACATTCAACAAATGTACATTTCCTTCATTTGGAACCATTCACTGTCAATCTGATCCTCCTCACAGGAGTATAAGATCATATAATGGGTCGATAATATCTGTGATGATTTCTCTTTCGCAGATTGAGTCTTCTTCTCTCAAATTGTTTTCCTCTGTTATCGTCACTAGAAGTGAAGGAAGATGAATCGATTGAATTAACAACAAGGGATGGAGAATCCATTCTAATCAATGATATTACTTCTATACTCAAAGGTACACACAATTTGTAAATATATGAAGTGAATATCGCATTCAGATCGATCTCTCGTTGAATTTGTTCAACTTCTGGAAAAATCGATAAGTGATTCAATAATGAATGAATTATCGATCGATCGAAGGGATTTCCAACCAGGAAAAACTGCTAATAAATTAAACGAAATGATTATCTCCACTAGTTCCGCTCTAGTCATACTCAAAACGGTATTATTCGATATGATTTATCGATTTTTTTAATGGATTTATCTAATCAATGATCAATTAAACAGGAATTTGGAATAATGGGTTGCCTACGTGGATCAACAAAAAGAACTCGAATTACTATTGATATTGGAGTAGCATCAACTCTTCCCTCTCCTTCGTATGAATTATCTTTCTATTCCTTCTCTATTTCAATATTCAGAGTATCACTAATTTCTCCATGGTCAAATGGTAATATTCTTCTTTTGATTGGCTCTCTTCATTCTACACGACAAATCTCTCGTTCTCTTTCTTCTTGTCTATTCACTTCCCCATTCTTCATATCATCTAATCCATCCATCGATGGAAAACTTATTTCACTTCTTCTTCGAGTCAGTTCAACTCCCCTCCCACTCTCCCTTCCCCTCTTCACCTCTTCTTTCACTTCTTTGACCTTTCCATTTACAGTCTTCTAGACGGGAATCGATCGTCTTTGTTATCGAGAATGTCAATCTTTTAAGAGAAGAATCATGGGATGATTTACTTAGGGAAAGTTCATCTGAGACGAGTAAGTTGATAGAGGAAGAGAGGGAAGGAGAACGAAGGGATGTGGAAGGAATGGGACGGAATTGCAGACTATCCTCGAATCGTTCTAACTTCAACAGTTCAAATGAGAGTAAATCAATCAATTCATAGTGAAATAATTCGAGAAAGAACAATGACTAAAACTCCTAAGTCAAGAGAAGTGAAGAGTGTTGAAATATGATTTGAAATATAAATGAATATTCAAAGGGATTGGTAACTTCTCATCGATTATCGATAAGTTCATCTCCAATAGAAGGAGCAACTGCTGTAGTTGGATTAAGCTCCAAAAGATATCTTCAATCCAAACTTGTTTCTCGATCGGTATTGTCCAGATAATAAAATAGGAATACATAATTGAATTCAGTGTGAATGGATCTATTTGGATGGATTGGAATCGGATCAATTATTAAAAGAATGTGAACAATTGAGTGGAGAGCCAAAAGGAATTGTGTCATCACTTGTATCTCGTAATCTGCCTCAATTGATATATTCCGTCCCTTCTACAAGTTGTACAAGAGGACCAACTCGTAAGGATCTTTATATAATTCATCAAAATGAATAATGAATTCAGCCGAACTTTCGTGTTCTCACTTCATTATTCTTTATTCATATTCTCGAGATCTTTCGTTCTTTTCATCCTTCTTGACCCTTCTCACTTCTCAAGAGAGAATAATGGATGAAATAGAAGGAAATCCTCGTGAAGAATCTCCTCTTCTTTCTTCTCTTCCTCCTCCTTATATTTCTTTATCTGATGGAAGTTCGATGTATTCAATACGATCATCTTCATTTATTCTTTGTGCGCCTAATCTGGTAATGATGAATGAAAAAGGGCAGAATAAAATGGATAAATGCAGGAAGAGGATCTACGACCATTAGGAATTACATCTATTCAAGTGAAAGAAAAAAGTTTGAGAGGAGCAATGGACAGCTATCGATTAGAATGGAAGGATAAATTAAGAGATATTCTTCCCAGAGATCACACACAGGTTAATATTATCTATCTCTTCAATTTCAATTAAGCTTCCATTTCTGTCAATTGAACTGTGTCTCACACAAATTCTTCTACCTCTCATCATTGACACGAATACAGAGGAATATTTGGACCATATGATGTCTCTACTTTTATTCGTTAGTCTTTTCTTCTTTATCATTCCTCAATTGATCATTTAATTTCTTTCTCAGGAGATCTCAGATCTCTCAATTCATCTTTCATCTTGTGCTTCTTCCGTTTCTCGTTTCACTGTTATTTCTCTAATCATCAATTATCTTTCCATCGTAATCGATCATCCTCAATTCATTGATTCTCTTCTTATCAAGATGAATATTGAACAAGAAGTTCATTTCTTTCTCAAATCAATTCTAAATATTTTATTCAGCTGACAGTTGGACTTCCCGAGAATATCTCATCTTACAAAATGAGTGCAACCGTAAGAATTAATTATTTATTAACGGAATGAATAAAACAATTGAAGGAAATGGGTCGATGGATAAGATGGGAAGATGAACCATTTACTCTCTCACTTCTCGATAAACATCTTCCACTTACAGATATTATTGTGAGATCACTGTAATCATTGATTAGTCAATCGATAATTGAAGATTGTAAATCCTCCAATGGATCGATTGATATCGTATTCCATTCGTGCTTTCTCTTCTAATAAGAATGTGATGGTATGCGGTCCTCCACTATCAGGGAAAACAACTCTTGTCAAGGTGATCTCCAATCTCTTCATTTTATATTTTTTGTTATCAGAGATTAGAGAGAATGGTAATGTCAATGGGAGACTGTTCATTCGAATGGATTTCAATGGAAGATCGAGCGAATATTCAATCTGCTCAACTTTTTCTATCTAAATTCATCGGAAGAAACGATGCAAATCCAGTGGTGAGATTACATTAAATTATTGGTTGATTTGTGTATAGTATCTCGTACTGGATGGAATAAAAGAAGAAGAACCAATGATTTCTCTCTTGGAAATGTTAATTGAAGAGAGGAAAGTTGTGATTGACAATCAATTAGAAACTGTTCAGATTAATTTGAAGGTGTGAGAAAAAGAGAGACTGGGAATATTTATACTTTTTAGGTTATTCTGATTGGTGATTTGTATCTCGAATCTAGATTAAACTTCTCTTCTCATTTTATATATCTTCGAGTGAAACAAGTCGAAAGAGATGAAATGGAAAGAATGGTTGAACAATTAATAACATGGCATATTCATTCCAAGTGAGTTATTTCTCATTGTATTCATTCGAAAAAAAATAATCAGGGCATTTTCTTCTGAATATCTATCAATGGCACAAAGATTAGCTACTGCTGTAGTCACTATCTCACTTCAACACTATGTGGTACTCCCGGTCCACCCCCCCCCCCTTCCCTCTCACTCTCTATATTCAGTTTATTCCTCCTCTCTCAATAATTCTTCGTTTAACAAAGTCTCTATTCTTCTCATCACCCGATAATTCACCAGACATTCATTCAATAATTCGTCTTTTCACTCACGAATCGATAAGAATCATTGGTGATTCACTTCCTGAAGAACTTCATTCAACTGTCTATCAAGTCATTCTTCCCATTCATTCATATATAACTAAAACTATTCAAGGACCTAATCAATATCATACAAACTATATTGAACTGCAATGCAAATTCACTATTCGAAAATCATCTCATGATGGAAGGTTGTATCTAAATCTCTACTTCTTCATTATTTTAGACGAATTTTAGAAGGAGAAGAATCAACTCTCAATTTATCTCGTCTACTTTATTCTGAGATAGAAACTCACGATACGATAGAGGGTATACGGTAATCGATCGATCGATAATCAGACATTCAATCAGGAATTCCCTACATTCCCGTTCTGGACTTTACTCATCTCTTAAGAGCGGCGCAAAATTCAGTGTTCGAATCGAATTCAGTAGGAATTCAAATGAATTTGACAATGACAAAATGGAGTTGTTTACAATGGCAGAAATGTAGTAGAGTATTGAGACAATCGAATGAGCATCTCATTCTAGCAGGTACCCCCCCCCCTCCCCCTTCCCTCCCATCTCTCTCCTTTTATCTAGGTCTCCCTCGATCAGGTCGATATCAATGTTTTCGCCTATCTGCTTTCTCCACTTGTGTCCAAGTACAATTTCCCTTCATATTCCGATTAATCTTCTTTCTTTTTTAGATTGATCATATTTGGTCTTCATCTCCATTAGAATGGACACAATCTTTTCTCGCTTCAATAACTCGAATTCTTCCTCTACTAACTTCATCAAATCATCACATAGCACTTTTATTTCATGCTGATTTCACGGTTAATTTACGTCTTACGTTGTATATCGGATAATTATTTAAGCCTCTACCTTCATCGTTCCTTTCATATTTGCTTCTCTTTATGGAATCTCCATCTACCAATCGATTTCTCTCTGATGAATTACTTCTTTCGATGGGTGAAAGTATATTAGAAGAAGAAAAGAGTCTGAGTGTACAAATGCAATCAACGTCAATTCGACTACCTGGGTTCAACATATTCTTAATTTCAATTAATTCATAATAATTATAGGGAAAGGCTATCGAAATTTGTAAGTGGGGATTCTCTAAAGGATGTATCAGTTCTTCGTTCTATTCTTCATTCTCGAATGCATCAATTTATTCACTTCGTATTTCTCGTTCCACCAATTGATCTTCATCCCTTTCACTTCGGTACTATTAATCTATTCCAAGTCAGTCATTTATTTTTTCTCCGTAATCACTTCTTAAATTGGAGTCTCCGCAATTAATTGACATAACTCGAATGAAAGAGTCTCTTCTACCTCCTTCCTCTTCTCATTCTTTCATCAATCATCTTTCTTCCCTTCAATCGATTGCTTATCAATTAATATCACAAACGAGATTCCGTCCTGTTGAAGTGATGAAATATTCTAATAGATCGTTCAATCTTAAGCATCGTTCAGATTGAATTTGCTGATCAGAAGGAAACATACGAATTGTTCTCTTCATTCTCCAAGGAATATTCAACCAAAAGACAGTACGATGCATGAAATAATAAATATATCGAGAGAACTTTCAAGGGATCTAAAACAAAGAGAGGAAATGATAGAAAAGTCAATGCGAATAATCGAAGATCTCCAAAGGATCGGAAAGGTTACATCTATACTCACCTTCTTTGTCTTCTATACTGATAATTCAAGGTTGAAATGAGCCGTAACAGGGAAGAATTAGTCGCCGTTTTGAGTGATGAGGAAGTTAAGAGATTGGAAATTGAGAAGAGAAGGAATGAAATAACCACAAAAATGGAGATTATGATGAATGAAGTACTTATCTAAAATATTAATTTATAATCTCTCAATTGATCTATTTATAATTTAGCTGACGAATCTTCAATCGAAGTACAAAAAAGATGAAGAACAACTTATATCCATTGAGAATTTGATGGAGAAAACACTAATGGTTTGTTTAATTTCTTTCCTTCCTTCTTTCATTCATTTTATTATAGATTCCTCGAGATAATTATGCCAAATGTGTATCGGATGTAGTTCAATTTCCACTATCAGAATGGAAGAAGATGATTTCAGTTCCCAAACCGAGTGTTGGCATTCGATTTGTTATCAAATCAATCGATCTTCTTCTTTATGGAGATCAATCGGATAGTTAGTGAATAGAGTATATCTCCGTCGAATAATTTTGTTGAGATATTCAATTTGGGAAAGAATCATCGAAATCATTGAAATGGGAAAGAACTCGAATGAGTATTTCTTCTCTTCATGTGGTATGTTTCTTAAAAAATCAACAAAAAAATCACCAAAAAGTTCAATGTCAGGAATCAATTCCTCATTCAAGAATAGTCCAGTTGAAGAAATATGTTGACAATAGAGAGCTAAAACCAACAAGATTAGAGTCTGATTCAAAGTTGGCTTCCACTCTTTCCATTTGGATATCTTCTGTCTACTCTTACTCTCAGTAAGCAAAGGTCATCCATAGAAAGATCTACCGTATACTTCAGGATATATTATTCCCTTCGAGACAAGGCGAAGACGTTGTTTGAACTCAAGGAAAAGAGAGAATTAAGGGAGGAAGAGGTATAAGAACGAAAATATTAGATAAGGATAAATGATAAATTCAGACTGGAAAGATGAAGGAAACTATGAATGAATTATTGTTAGAGGAGAAGAATTTAGTTGTTGTCGAGAAAGAAGTATTCATTGTCCATTAATATTTATATAATGAAGAATATCTATGACGATGAAAGATTAAATTTAGTTGGCATCTACAATCTCGACTAATAAACGAGCATTCGATTTTATGAGAAGAAGTGAAGAAATAGGTGAAGCAGTCAAAAAATTGATTCCTCGTTGGAAAGATTCTCTTAAAAAAACAAAGTGAGTGATTTTACAAATACACCTATTAATATGAATATTAATGTGTTTAGAAAGAATGCTAGTCGTTTATTGGGTGATTCACTCATTATTTCATCGTTTAGTTCACTTCTCGCGCATTCGAATCATCCGTTGAGAAAGGTTGAGAAAATGTTATTATGTCATATTTATTAATTGAATACAATTAGGAATCATTGAAAGAATGGCACGAATATTTGAATGGAGAAGGAATTGATTCGAGTCCTTTCTCTATTACACCTTCATCTCTTCTAACTCGTACATTGCTGTATGAAACTATATATATTATTCAATCATTAAATATTTGATCAGATCTCTTCCTACAAAGCGACGTTTTCCCCTTCTTCTTTTCTCTTCTCATCTTCAACCTCTTCCGATTCTGAGATACATTTATACTCATTCCATCACCATCGATTGTTCAAATATCGATTGGAAATCGAAGAATACATTCGATCGAATTCATAAACTTTTATATTCTTCATTGCCCATAGTGAGTCTATAATTTGGACAATAAAATAATCAATATAATATAACAATTAATACGTTAGATCTTCCATTCTCTTCATTCTTCTCCTCCATCTGAATATTTTCCACTTCTTTTCCCATCAGATGGGGAAATATCTTATTTCGGTCGATCAATTGAACTTCCTCAAGACCTTTTCTTATTATTCGTTACAAATTCACTCGACGGATTCTCAAAGGAATTTATTCATTTGGTACTTTTCTTCTATTTTCCAATTCGTTTTTTTCGTTCTCTTCATTTGAATTTAGTTGGATGTACTTGTAATTGATGAAGAGCCTCTATTGGAAGATATGGACAATCAAATGAAAGAGAGGTCAACCACATTTTTACATTCATAATAAAGATTCTCATAGATAAATCCCATTTTAGTGATTCACTTGATCAAGTAACTAAATATATATTCGATCTTTCGGCTGAAGATCTCCTTGAATCGAGCGAGAAGTGTGACAAACTTGTTTCACTTGCGAATACTATCACATTTGAATAGTCAACAAAGACCATATATTCTCATTCCACTGTCGAAATAACATTCTTTTACTACAGTTACTTTATTCGAGTACAAAACGGAATGACTCGATGCATTGATTACTAAATAAATATAGAGATCTTTAATCACTCCTTTACACTTTCTTCTTCATCTTCAGGAGTTTCCATTGGACCCTTTAGAATATCTTCAACCAATCTAAATCATCTTTTAGTTTTCTATTCAAAAAATAAATTATCCTTACTTTTTCATAACCTTTTGCATCTGTTTAATTTTTTCTTCTTCTTTCTTCTCTTCTTGATCCAATTCTTCATCAGAATTTTCGAAATTTCCCTTCTTCTCTTCCTTTGTCTTCTACAATGAGTATCATTTTTCTCTCTTCTGTATTTGAGGTCACTCTTCTTCTTATTATTCACCTTGGGTGGTCTCTCCTGCAGTTTCGTATAGTAAGGGCCAACGAAGTCTTTCTCATGCTTTCCCAACATCAACTGATGGATTGTCTTCTGGAAACTAGTCTGAAAGAAGAGAATGATCTTTGATCTCTAATCCGATACGAACACTCTCCCATTCATAGACTGCATACATATCCAGTTCGTGTTCAGTCAAATACTTCTTGAAAGTATCGACGATCTTGTCATGATGAGATTCGAAATCGGCCTGAATTGATCAAAGATCAATGACCTTTCTCTTCCAATAAACTCACAGCTTCCGATGATTGAATGAGTCTTCCCAATTCCTTCATGAATTCAGGAACATTCGCCAGTTTATCGAATTCTTCAATAAATTTCACCATCGATAGTATAAAGAGAATAACCCACTCTCATCAGTGAATAAATTCTTCTTTGCTTCACTCAATTCATTGAATTCCTTCTCTCTATATTTATGACTCCATTTCTTTTGCATCTGATAATCAATTCATTCTCTTTCCTTTCCCTTTCTTCTTCTCACCCAATCCAATTGTCTTCTTGCCATAAGATCTATAGTAGAATATAACCATCCCTCGAGATCATCCAACATCGATGGTTCCTATTCATTCATCCATCATCTCTTCTTCTCCCTTCTTTCTCTTACCTTCTTCATTTTCCCAGGGGCGAAAAGAGGATGGGGAGCATGAATGAGTGATCTCTTCTGTTTTGTATCCACTTTCTTCATTCCAGTGAATCCCACCTGTAATCACTTCTTCTCTTCTTATCTTATCTCTTTTTCTCACTCACCAGATACAAATTGCACGAATTCGCTCCAAGTCCAATTATCATATTAGCGGGCTTTAAAGATCAAAGATCAATCTCTGTATTTTTATACTGAGATTATTGGTGATAACCTGAATAGAAAGATGGAGAATTCCAGCTCTATGAAGTGAACGAATTCCCTCAAGAGCTTGAATAGACAAACGAAGGGCCGAATCGAGACTGACAAAGATCAAAGATCAAATAAAGAAGGAGAAAGGGGAAGACTAACGAGAATTCCCTCTGGATGATATTGCTGCGAAGAATATTGAGATTAGGCCCACCCAACTGAAGAGAGAAGTTAATGAGAGGGGAAGAGAGAGAATAGATTGACAAACCTCAGTGACAATGAAGGAAACATCGACTGATCGATGGAAATCAATTAGAGGAAGAATATGAGGAAAGAGAGATGGATGAGCATCAGAATGACGATAGACGGATAGTTCATTCTGGAAGGGGCAGATGAGGGAGGAGAAGGGAGGGGGAAGGGTATACCTCGAATGCAACGACTGCTTCCTTCTTCCTTCTCATTAGATGTTTGAGACATAGAACATCATGAGAGAAAGTATCCAAAGTACGAACGACCATACACTGAGAAGGAGAGAGGAGATAGAGAAGGAGAGAGGGGATAGAGAGAGGAGGGAAGGGGATAGAGAAGGAGGGAAGGGGATAGAGAAGGAGGGAAGGGGATAGAGAAGGAGGGAAGGGGAGAGGGGATAGAGAGAGGAGGGAAGGAGAGAGGGGATAGAGAGAGGAGGGAAGGGGATAGAGAAGGAGGGAAGGGGATAGAGAAGGAGGGAAGGGGATAGAGAGAGGAGGGAAGGGGATAGAGAAGGAGGGAAGGGGATAGAGAAGGAGGGAAGGGGATAGAGAGAGGAGGGAAGGGGATAGAGAAGGGGGGAAGGGGATAGAGAAGGAGGGAAGGGGATAGAGAGAGGAGGGAAGGGGAGGACTCACCTGGGAGAATCTTCCTGCATGAATAATTCTGATTGGAGTGAATGAGACCATACTCGGAGAAGTTGCATCTCCCCTTCAATATATTCATTCGATAGACCATTCCTCCTCTCTCTCTTACCTATCGATTGTCTTAGGAAGACTCTTCTTGTCATAGTGCACTTTCTTCTCATCATCTTCCTCCTCCTAAATGGAAGATCATAAGAATAGAAGGGAGATCAATTGAGGATCAAAGAAGGGAGTGAAATGAAGACTAACCGAACTATATTCGAGAGGTTTGTAGAGCATATCGACCGATTGGGAGAAAATGAAGAGTACGAGAATGGAGGGGTATTTATACTGAGACTCATCATGTAAATTACTATTGTCTACTTAATTCCCTGACTGTCTCTCATTTTCTCGTACTTAATGCAAATCGTAGTCTTATAACATGAGTGGCTTCATTCAATGGACAATCAGATTATAGGATGGATGGATGGAGATAATAGAAGGAAGAAGAATAGAATGAGAAGGGGAATAGTGAAGAAGAATAGAGCGATTAGAAGGAATGGAGTACGTGAAGAGAAGAATGAGCGTGTCATCGACTTATTATCCCATGATGGAATCTCCTCTTAAATATTGTTCGTTTGCACTAAATTCAATTTTAAATGATATAGTTCTTCTCTTCAAGTGAGTAATATCTAATAATGAAGATATGAATCTAACCGGGTAGTGGGTATATGGGAGTGGGCGGAGTCTTCATTATTCCTTTCTTACTCTTTCCCATTCGAGTAGAATAGAAATCACTCATGTCAGGATCCCTATGAGATTTCATTATCTACAATTTTATATTTTATTTTAAATCGTGAATATCTTTGTTCTATATCTGACTCTATTTTGAACAGATCTTTGTAGAGAAATTAATGATTAGGAACTTTTTCCGATTTAGATAGTTGGTAGTTGTAGTAATTGATAAATAAATGAATGTAACCTGATATGGGGATTGAGATTGGTAGCGAAGATATCAGCCAACTCATGCTCCAAATCAATGGAAGTGTAAGATGGAAGAGGATGGGATGGAGGCCCTTCCATTTTGTACCCTCAGATTAAATACTCATTAATGACATTAAATACGGTAAGAAGGATTGAATCGATTATTGAGAAGAGAGGGAAAGAATTCATCCATCAATGGAATAAAGTTAGTAAGGGGGAGGGGACCGGATGCAACTGTTCAAATAGAAACGAAACTTGGAAAGCTTGTGGGCTGTTTTGAATTTAAAGACCATTATCAAGGGATAAAATAATAAAATTGACCGATCGATAATTGAATAGTTAAACCATACATTGAATTCTTCGTCTTTCCTTCTTCAGATGACGATAGTGAATAGAATCTGCTACTGAATGAGAATTTGTACATTATTGCACTTCCCCCTCAATCCCCCTCTCCATTCAATTCATATCTGTTTTCGTCCTCTATTCTTCTCAACTGATCGTATCTCCTCCTACTGCTCTCATACCTTCCTCCTTCCTCTCCCCCTCTCCCTTCCTCCTTCCTCTCCCCCTCTCCCTTCCTCCTTCCTCTCCCCCTCTCCCTTCCTCCTTCCTCTCCCCTCCTCCCTTCCTCCCCTCCCCGTCTCAATTCCTCCTTCGATTCCCTCTTTCCCTCTCTTCTTCGATCACTTTTCCATTCGATTTCTGCAGGTCTTCTATCATGTGGTCAGACACGTAAACAAGGCACGTTCTATCTCTCCCTCACCATCTCACCTTCCCCCTCTTCTCTCCTCCCCTACTCTTCCCCTCTCTCCCCCCCCCCTCCCCTCCCTCTTTCCTCCTGCCTATCCTGTCTCTACTATACTCACTAGAAGTGTCACTGTCTCCTTTCCTCTCTTGAATTATCCGACCCTTTTTCCCTTTCACTCACTTCTATTATTCCATCTCACTTCCATACTCGTGATTTTTCTTCATAACTATCGTAATCTATTTAATATCAGATGAGTGATTACAATAAGGTTGAATCGGAAGATATTGAGAAGGGTCCAGTGGATTCTCCCCCTAAGAAGGTTCATCGTAAGTCATTTTCTCTTATCTTCTTATAATTGAATAAACAACAGATAAGAAGTCAGTATATGTTCATCGACGTACATGTTCTGCATGTGGTCATGTCTCTGAGAAGGAAACTCATAGTAAGTCCCATCTATTTTGATCTTTGATCTTTCATATATTTCAGTGGATATTTATCCTCCTCCTCGTCCCGTCACAGCAATTCATCAACAGAATTTCAATTTCATTGGTTATGTTGTAGTAATCGCTCTTGTAATCTTCCTTACTTTCGTTGCTGTTAAATATCTCGCTTAGATATTTCCATTCCATCATCCATTCAATCTTCCTTCCTTACATCTATCTATCTACTTCAACCCTTCGTATCTCCAGTTCACTAAGTCTAATCTCCCTCCATGGCATATTCACTTATCGACAGTGTATTGTAAATAGAATGGCATACTAGCACACTCCCCATTCCTCCTCTCAACCCGCTCTACCTATTATTTTCCAGTTGGACAGTCCCTCTATTGAGGAGAGAGTACCCAGTGAAGAGAGAGATTCCTCTACCTTCAATTCGCGTCCATATTATGAGATAGCTCAAGATCAAAAACGAATTGTTCTCTCGTGATCGAGAGAAAAAGTAGACACTACGAAGAGAATAAAATCACGTGTTCAATGATCGGAGTAAGAAACCACTCCTCTTGATAAAGATTGTGTACGTCAAATGAAAAGGAGCATTTATGCGCAAAACAACTCGACTGTATCGAAACATTCGATTTTTTTATTCAAATGAACGAAAGTTTCTGAAAAATCAGAGCAAAGTGTTTTCCACAACAGTTTGAAACATTAAAAATACGTAGAAAAATCAATGTTGTATTAATCTATCACTATCCTTACCCACCGAACGCACTGCTACTGTAACTGCTGAATTTCAAACTTTTTTTTGTGTCGCCGGTTTGTTCAATGTTAAATATAATATGTCTTTATTAATATGTGTTACTTATTCGACTCATTTTAGGTTGGTTGATTATGATCACAAGTGAGGATTTACTCATTTGGGGAAGGAGACAAGCTGATCCATGGAATAGATTGGGTAATAAAACAGAGCCTGTATTAATCGTCATCGAGTTCTGCCAGGCAAGTCGTTTATATTTCCTCAATTTGATAGATATTATTCGTAGGTGGAAGGTCCTCGTCCTTTGATTATTCATGGTATCAGTGAAGAGAAGAATTCTTCTCTCGATTTGGATGCTATTTCTCTGTGGTTGATGAGCAGGTAACACAATCTTCGTTCATTATTATTTATTCTCTTGTTTATTGAGTGAGACTTCAAGTGGCAGTATATCTGTTTTGTACAATCAAGAAAGTGCTCTACATGCTGTTGCTTTCTACTGTACTGTATACGATGTTCAAGCCAGAGCTTTCCAAGTTAGTTCTATCATTCACGTATTCATTAATTTGAGTATTCATAGCGTCCATTGTGTATTGCTTATCTTGATGGTAATAAGCCATCTCGATCAGTAGTAACTCAATTGACATCTCGAGTTCGTCGATTGGTTCGACCTCTTCTTAATTGTAATCGTCGTTTATTCCTCCATCTTCTTGATAGATTGGTTGCACTTAGTGATGATCTCAATTCAGGTTTATATTCGTTATTATTCGTTCATCTATTATTCTTATTTAAGATTTCGTTCATGAATATTATGCTCTCTATAAGTTTGATCAATTGGAGGAACCGGCTAAAAAGAAAATCCAAACGCTCGCCGACCAGGTTAATTTTATCATTTTCATTTATATCATAGTTATATAATTATAGGCACGGAAGCTGAGATCACGACTAGAAATAATGCGAGAATCGATATCACGGCAGTTAGAAGGAGATTGTCTTAGTGAGTGGTAATTGCCATTCTTCACTATTTTCATATTCAGAACACGATAATTCCGTCCTCCCTCAATGGATTTTTGAAGGAGGAGACAATGAATCGATGGCATTCAAATCACTCGCTCCGTGTGTAAATGATTGTGAGAGATTATTGAGAGAATAGATCATTACAGGAATACGATACTTTCTACTCGGGATTAGCTCATCTATTAGAAGTTATGAGAACGAAGGAATACGAGCAAGGAGTACTGTATTCAGCAAGTGAGTTGTTATCGATTAATGGTATTGATTGAGTATGTTGAGATACTCCTGTACTTCGTCTTCCGAAGTGTAATACTCCAGTAAAGGAGAAACTGCGAAGAGATGAATGGAGTAAAGGAGAAGAAACACTGAAGACTTGCACTTCTCATCTCGATCAGGTATATTCATCCATACTCTCTATTACCGTATTCATTCATTCTCAGATACTGTACCCAATCGTGGTAGGAGACGATCTCGCAGTCACAGGATCCCATCAACGGAAGAATTCTGTCACTGATCTCGTTACAAAGGTGAGGAATGCACCTTCATATCTTTCTCCATCTTTCTGCTTTTACAGTTGGAATTCATTCGTCCTAAAGCTCATCTCAATAACAGAATTTCTGTTTGGAATACGAAGAATGAGAAGTAATAATAATAAGTATTGCAACTCACAATAAATAATATCCTTTGTTCTCAGTTGCAAAGGAGTATTCGGACTGGAAGTTTCTCCTCGTTCTCGTCCATATAATTGTGATAAGGTTCTCGATCTTAATTCGTGTCAATTGCATGGAGTCTCATATACAGGTAGGTCCTTCTCCTCCCTTCCCTCTCTCTCATATCTTCTCTTTTAGGTTCTCTTCTCTCTCGATTGCGTATTCGTCGTTCATTCCCTTCTGATTTATCTCTCATATCATTTATATCATCTACAATTTCTCTCTCCTGTCAATTAGTCTACCTCGGAAGGTAAAAGTAATATAAACAATCCTAATCAGCCGTTATTTCATAGATATATTCCTCTTCCTCTCATCGTAGAATCAGAAAAATTGAGTAATGAAGATCAAAGAATACTGGCGTCTCTTCTATCAGAGGTACCGTTTAATTGATTTCCTTGTCAATCTCACGTCAATCCTTCAGCTAGAATTTTCTAAATTTCATAGTCTCAAAGATAGAATGGATAAACTTCCGTCTACTGTTCCTCCACGACCAATTCAATTGAGATAATTCGTGTTATTCTTGTACAATTCGTGTGTCAACATATTCCAACTGCAATACGGCTACAATTAGATTGAAAGTGATTATATTGTACATACTCTTGTGAATAAATTGAGGATAAATGATCTAGTATCATTCTCTTCTTGTTCTCTCACAGTGAATGGTCGAATCTGGTGCTGAAGAGAAAATTAAGTTTGTCTATCGTATTCACTCCCATGTCATTGTCATTTTATCAGAGAGGATCTTCTTCTTCCTCGAATTTCTCTCAATGCCAAATCTGGTAAATCATTAATTCCGATCGGAGGATCATTCAGAAGATATGTTATTAAAGTACGATTCTGTGAATGTATTTATTCGTTTATTCAATTGTTAAAGGGAATAATCGGTAGAGGAGGATATGGAGAAATCTATTATGCATTCGATCCGAAACAACACGATTATGTTGCACTCAAGATTGAAGGAAAAATGAGAAGAGGAAAATTGGCAAAGAGAACTATTCTGGAACAGAAAGTGGGGATAAATTGATCAAATTTGAAAGTAAAAGTAATATTATGTTAAGATTCTTCTTCGTATGCAAGGTCGTCCACATTGTCCAAAGATGGCTGCATCTGGAGCTGAAGGAAATCTCAATTTTATCGCTCTCGAAGTATCCCCCCTTCCCTCCCCCTCTCCCTCTCCTTCCCTCAGGTTCTTTCAATCAATCTTTCTGATCTTCGTAAGATGGCTCCATGCAAGAGACTTGGTCATCCCACAGTAGCTAGAATAGTCCAGCAAGTGAGAGACTCCCTCTCTCTCCCTCTCTCTCATAATGTTCCTTCTCTCTCTCTTAAGGCAATCGGTGCTCTCTATGATCTTCACAATGTTGGATATGTTCATCGAGATGTTAAACCTCCCAATATGTGTTTCGGAATTCGACCTGAGGTTTCCCATATCATAATCGAGATAGAAATGAATGATTCAGACTCGTCACATATTGTATCTACTCGATTTCGGATTAGTTCGCAAGTTTATGAAGGAAGACGGAACTCTTCGTCCAAAGAGAGAAAAGGTAGAGAGAGATAATGAGCATACGGAAGATTATTATTCATTTATTACAGGCTGGATTCAGAGGAACTTTCAGATATGTATCAGTGAGAGTTCATGATAAAGAAGAACAATGTCCTGCTGATGATCTAGTGAGGATTACGGTAGTCCTGTTTGATCTTTGATCTTTAGATTTCTCTCGTATATTCTGCCATCGAACTATCACATAGTTTCCTTCCATGGAAACAAGTAACGAATTCAGAACAGATGAAACAGTACAAGAAGAGTGTGGTGAGTGAGAGAGAAAGGACAGAGAGAGAAGATTCCCTTCTTCCATTGAGGCTAAACAAGGATTCTCTCAAGTGGCGGAATCAATGGGAAATCATATGGTGAATGTTGCACGTGCAGTTGTCAATCTTGTCCCATGGAATACCATTGATTATCACAAACTACAGAAGATGCTCAATGTAAATACTGTACTCCTACCGTACTCTAATTGAATATTTAGGGAGCGACGGATGGACTCAAAGTAACAGATCCATATGAATGGGATCTATGGGTGAAGAAGTAATCTTCCCTTTACTAATCAACTTGTCTACATAAACATTGCTTCATTGATCTTTAATCTTTGATCTCCTACACTGCATGCATTCACATTATCAATTATATTTCCAATATTAATATGGTGTGGTACCAACCATTTATCTCTTATTCAATTGACCCTTCACCCTACTACTTAATCGATGTAACGAGATGTTGCGTAGTCTCCTCTTGTATCTTCCCCTCATCTCTCTTTCTTTTGTTTGAAAGGGAGAACAGGCTAAGATAAGCAAAGGAATAAAGAGATGGGAGGAGGGGATGAATGAGATTGAAACGGGGCGAAACGATGAACTATTCCCTTACAATATCTCTTATTCTTCTATTCCAGTCAGTTATTTATTTATTCTTATCTTCTTTCACTTGAATATCTCTCAGATCCCATTTCTGTCATTCTCGTCGATTCTGGAGAAAGAGACATCTTCAATGGGCTCTTCGTGATCCATTTGCTCTTATTCCATCTTCATCTTTACCCATTATACGGTATATTCCCTTCCATAGGGAATATTATTGAATGGATACTTCAAGTCAAATGTTGGATGAATCGTTTGCTATGTGGGAGGAATCGCTAAATGGGAGAATAATATTCACTCAAGTATTTCCTCCCTTCTCTCATTCTTCAAATAAACCAGATGGTGTCGATATTGATATATTCTTTGCCACTCGGAATCATGGAGACAAAGATCCATTCGATGGAAGGTTACGATATTCATCTGATTCCACTAATAAGTTATTCAGAGGAGGTACTGTAGCTCATTCTGGATATCCACCAAAGGGAATCTTACACTTAGATGCTGATGAAATTTGGTCAATGGGGGAGAATGGAATTGATCTAAGACAAGTGAGACTTATAGACTTCTCACTATCTTATTCAATTTAATTGAAGGTTTTACTGCATGAGATCGGACACATTCTTGGATTGAGACACTCCAAATCTGAGGAATCAATCATGAATCCTTATTATTTGTGAGTATAATGTAGTCGATAGCACACAATATCTCATTGATAATTTTGAGTCAGAAAAGGAAGGCCCTTTTTATTCCGATGGTGGATGAATACAATCTTCATCTGCTATACAATTGACTCCCTCTTCTTTTTCTTCTTCTCCTTCTTCAATTCTTCCTAAACTCCTCCCTTTTCCTCTTCATTCCTTCTTTACATCTTCATCTTTCAATGTCGTGGAATGGTCGTGAAAGAATTCGAACCAAAGGATCCTTTGCTTTCGGTTAGTTTACTTTGTTAAGATCTGCTAATATGTAATGGCTATCATATTAAAGGTTCGTCAACTCCGAGAGATTTAAGCTACATGAATAAGGTGATTTCATTCTTCTCTCTTCTATTCATTTAATGCACTTGAGGTTCCATGTAAGATGCGTGTGTACAATGCAAAAGCAGAAAAGGAAGACAATCGAGATGATCCCCCACTTTCTCAATTCGTCAAAATGGCTCATACTACAACTCATTCAGGTTTTTTTTAATAATAATAATAATATTTATCCGCACAGGTTGTGGGGGGGGGGGGGGCTCTCATCTTCCCTTAGACTAGTCGCTACCGAGATCCCGGATCCCGGATGGCCAGTCCTCCTTAGAAGTTCATAAAGAGGACACCTTCGATACCTTCATGGCCGACTTGAAATGTCTCCGTCCTTCGATTCGAGATCCGTTGCTTGATACCTCCGAAGACTTGCCAGGGACTGGGGAGGGATTCTTGAGTCAGGGGACAGTAGATGGAAGAGTAGAGAGGGAAAAAGTCGCCTCTCCATCAGAGCGAAATGGAGAGGGACCGCTCACGACGACTGACCGAGACAAGAATAACTTCTAAGAATACTTAATAAAGAAGCAAATATAAAAAATATCACATGTCTCGTTAGTAGATAGATAAGCAATTCATGTATTCGATGGAATCGATATTCTTCGTCGATTGCATCGAATATTCGAAGCTTTTCTTCCATTCTCGTATGTAATCGTGGTCCCTCCATCAATTCCCTCTTCACACAATAGAATCTCTCTCTCTTTTCTTACATCTTTCTATCTATTCATTCTTCTATTGCAGTTGATTCTTCTTCTTTATGTGGGAAGGTCGCATTTGGTAGTGGAACACCTCGTCAATTTCTTCATCTTAGTTCAATTCCATCATCTCTTCGAGTATACGATGCTTCTCTCCTCTCTTCTCGTCCCGTAACAAGATCCATCACTAGTCAGTCCCTTTATAGTCACTTTATGGACTACTCTCTTCCATTCAATACCCAGTGAAGAGAAGCTTCATTCGTCCAAGGCCAATTTGTAGAATAATAAAAAAAAGCATTCAAGAATATTTTCCATTTCAGTGCCTCCCAAAAACCGAAAGTTAATGGTGGATCCAATGGAAATGGATGATATATCGAGTGAGCCAGATCTAGTCACTGATAGATTTGAACTATTCCCCAAAAGAGTGAGTGGAGATAAAAAGAAATGAAAGGATGAAATGCGAACACTTCTATCATCTCAGATAAAGACGATACAAGGAATGAAAAGAAGTGAAGAGAGAAGAGTTAGTGGGGTCAAAGAAGAAACTAAGGAATTGCCAATTGAAAACACCAAAATTCATCGAGCAAGAGAGAATGATCATCCATTAATTGAAGTGATGAATTCTATTAGGACTTATTGATAATAAACTTTATTCCAGGGGAATGGAATATCAGCTGTTGTGCCAATTCAGAATGATTCAGTCGCAGTGAAGGAAATGATAGAAGATGAAGAAATAACAAATGAGGGAGAGGAGATCAGAGAAAGAAGAGTAGATGATATAGAGATAACGAGAGCAGATACTGTGGTAGAGGAGGAACAGTAATAGAGTTCATCCCCATTATCCTTTATGAAATATAGTATATTATTGTAAGACCTATTTACGAACTTAAACTCATTGTTTTGAAACAAATATGAACGATCTCGATAGATAAAGATTGTATCAAACATTGTTCAAGTACAAAGCACAATCAAAGTGGTAGTAGTACACGTAATATATGAGGGTTAAAAGGAGTGTATCGATTGACTAGATTGATATGTTGTTACTATCAATTGAATGGCTTACAATGAAAACGCGAGATTGAAGGAAAGTATTTGATTGCACACTTTGACTAGTTATAAGGGTTAACACTCACTATTTACAACTTTACTCGTAACAATTAGTAGCTAATATCTGTGAGACATTTAAATCTATATTTGAATATTTTGAGAAAAAAAAACTCTATTTAAAGTAAGTGTCAACTATGAGACCTTACTCGAGTTGTGTACATTGAGGAGGTACAAATGTAGAAAAAAGTCTATTGTTGGATATGAATGGGAAGAACGGAATCAATATGATTAACCCACAGATTGGCACATTCTCCATGATAGAATCGACCTCCGTATGAGATAGATGATGGCATTCCATCACATAAATCACATCTACAATATTAATCATAAGAAATATATTCGAACATAAAATGATTATCATCTATACGAATAGCACCACTTTAACCAAGTCCATGGATAGATTTCTATGTAATAAAATGGCAATTATAAAAAAACCGAACCTTTGATTAATAAGGGAATCATCACATTGTTCATCTACTTTATCACACATTGAATATTGTTCAATTCCTTTCCATTTCTTGTGCCACTTCTCCACTCTCTTCTTCATTTCTTCCCTTCCATCAGCTTCACTCACTCTTCTCATTATATTAATGACTAATCCAATCATTGAGATAACACCACTTCCTTTCTCCGTTCGACATACCTATAATACACATCCATTTCATCACTACTCACAAGGGAAGGGCATAAGGGTGCAGATCTACCGAGTAAATTCGTTGATGGCAGTTGAAAGGTACCCCATAGGGAAGTCTAAAACCGCTTTGAACGGATTGGATATAGGTTTCCTAAGTACCGAAAATAATTTTTGAAAATCTGGTAAAATTTCGACGGATTTTTCCTCATCCTCCCCCCAGAATACTGGTCGAATTGAAGAGCTGGAGAGGCCTTTTGACAATGAAATCCAGACAACAGACAACATGCGACAACTGCTCGTCTCTCAGCTGCACCAAGTGCCCTCGTTGCGAGAAGCCACATTGCTTCGACTGTTTTTGGAACAAACTTCATAGATGTTAATTGCATTTCTGCTTCTTGCATTGTGATATGTTAAATCTGCTTATCTGCCTAATTATTATAGGCGCCAGATGAAATTTGTCATAATTTATTGTCAAAATAGAGTGACCATATGCAAAATAATTGAAAAGAAAAAACGGCAAAAGGCATAAAAATTCGGCAAAAGGTGATAACCACAAGGCGGGATCGAACCCGGTACCTGCAAAACGTAAAGCAAGTGCCTACTGCGCCAACGGAGACATGGGAGACATGCTCTCCAAATCGAACACTATTCTGGGCGAGAAGGGGACAAATTTCGCCGAAAATTTCATGGATTTTCAAAATCAATTTTCGGTTCTTAGGAAACCTATATCCAATCAGTTCAAAGCGGTTTTGGACTTCCCTATGGGGTACCTTTCAACTGCCATCAACGAATTTACTCGGTAGATCTGCACCCTTATGCCCTTCCCTTGTCAACAGCAGTCTCATCTTCTGTCCTTTGCACCCATGTACAATTCACAAAATAGAATTGTGAAATGATTCAATATTCTCCAGTACTCAAAATAATGTCAATAATATTCTGACCTCTCTAACTACATCATTAGTCCTTTGATCGAACATCTTTAGTATTCCATCAACAATTTCTTCAGAAGCATTCATCATTCTCTCCCACATTTCTCTCCGATCATTCTTCGATAGATCCACTAAATCCTTCTTGGTACATCCACTTTCTCCACTCGCAAGAAGAGCAGTAGGTATAAAACCATCTATAATCATATTCCATTTAGAAGTGCTAACTTTATGTGTCATATAAAATATAAGTACCTGTGCTAAGTACGCAAGTACGCTACCCACAAAGTTAACCGGTAACCTACCCGTAGTCGGTATCGGGTAACTTACCGGGTAGCCGACGCATGAGCTAGCCCTAGGTATTATGAGGTGTGAATATATAATATGATGAATTCTTTTGTGTAGAAAACTTTAACCATAACTAGCGGAAGAAAGGAGGGAAACACATGCCAAAAATAAAGAGATACGCTCAAGTTTTAAGGCTGTTTCCATGGCGATTCCTTAGATAAAGTATATCAATTGTGATGCTTACTTTGATTGATAGTAGTTAATGAAGGAGTAGGAATAGATGGAGTGAATGAAGTAGATGATGTAGATGGAGTAAGAGGTGCCATACTCATTCTTCCTCCTTCTCCTCCTCCTTCTACTCTTCCCATCGATGGTGAAGAAATAGAAGAAATGGAATGAAGAGAAGGAAGAGGAAGAGATCCCATTGAACATAGTGCTACCAGTGATTCCCCTCTCTGTAATCAGACATCTCTTTGTACGTCCACAGTGTGCGACATTGTTTTAAGTTAGACGAGAAACATATATATAGATACATAATCTCTATATAGATAGATAATCTAATACCAGTTGCATTATCTGCATCTAGAGTAAGGCCTACGCGATACAATATTCTTAGAAGAAACAACGCGTTAACGATTTCACTATTTCTATTCTATAAATGGTCAAACAATTCTAATTGAAACATTTTTTCCATAAGAAACATATCGGAATTCACCCCGAGCATCTGGACGTATGTCCATTCCCAAACAATGTAGCACATATCATTACTAATTGATGATAGGCAACAACATCATGGCCTGTTTTCATCCGAATATTATTGTACATCAGAATTACTTACTTGAGCTAGAGCAATGAGTGCAAGAGCAGAGAAGAATTCTGATCGAGTGAGTTGACCGGGAAGGGATCGATTCACTGCACTCCAGATATAAGAGAGAACAGAACGAGGAAGAGAAGAAGTTACCATCAGTTTGTACACTGCAAAAATACATTCACATTAGTTCCAGTTAGCTGTCAATCATGTATAAAACCATTCACATAATATACCTATAGGTGTTGTACTGATCCATAATAATAATTACGAGTAATTTGTAATCCCACCTAGTGCAGTATTAGGGAGAGCAGATGGAGTGTTTGCACCGCATAGAGCAATAGCCTCCAAGTAAAAAGGAGGGATCCGAGATTCTTGTAATAATGCGGGAGGCACTATACCACCACCTCCTCCGGATAGACATCCTCAATTCAACCTTTCTTCAAAAAGTTCAACGTAGATAAATATAATAGCTCACCAGGTTTTCCCGGAATGGCTACAGGGACATTCCCCGTCTGCATCACCCACTCCATCCCCCTTTTAAATCGATCTTCCACTGCAAAAGAAACCCCTTCTCGCTTTGTTTCACTGCATGTAAGTAGCTACAGGTATCCCAGTGACCTCACACATATTTGCCATGTGAACATCAAATCACACAAGTACACTAGGAATTTATTCGAAGCGAAAGATAATGTGTGAAGAAAGTAGACTCTGGATATTTGCACTCTGTGCGCACGATGGCGACTTCTAAATGTCTCTAGTATAGAAGCCACACACAGCTTGATGTTCAGAGGTGAAAATATATTAATATATGGTAAGAAACAACTAAAACTCTTCTGTGGGTGTACAGAACATACAAGGGACACTAACAATGCGAAAATAACGCAGACAGTGGGAAGGGATAGAAGAGTGTGAAGCGGATTAATACAAATGATTCGGAATTTGGAATAGTCACAGGATATAAATGGAAGCGAAGTGTCGGGGAGATGGGAATGATCTTGTTACGCGTATTCGCGTACCCATGTTCTCTTCCAGAAAAGAGCGTAGGGCACTTCGGAGATTTAAGAAGTTCCGAGGATGAGGGCGACAATCATACCGTAGAGACCAAGCACCTTAAAAGAGAAGGGTAATTATTCATTCCATATTGATTTGCTCTTCACCCCTCTCCCTCGCCAAACATTTATCCCAATTTCGCGACTATCGCCCTATGAAAGTGGATAACATACCTCAGAAAAGATAAGAATGAGGATCATTCCGACGAAGAGACGAGGCTGCTGGGCGGTTCCACGGACTCCGGCATCTCCGACGATTCCGATGGCGTATCCGGCACCAAGTCCGCAGAGACCGCACGTTAGACCGGCGGCAAGATGAGAGAATCCCTTGTTGAGATTGTAGTCTTCGCTAGTAGCCTTGACCTTTCCCTTGAGGACCATGGCCACGACAAGCCCGTAGATACCGATGATACCGGCCATAATAACGGGGATGACGGACTTCATGATGAGTTCAGGCCTCATCACTCCCATGGAGCAGATACCGACAGCGGACTTGGCGGTTCCGTAGGCGGCTCCCAACACAGTGAAGATCTGTGCGGAGGCAGCTCCCATGTATCCGAAGAAGGGAGCATACGCAGCTTTCTCGGCGGCATCCAAATCGTACGACATCTGAATTGAGAATGAATTAGTGTCATTTAATTGACACGGAGATAACGCATAAATGCGCCCGCACAATGACGGAATGAGAAAGACACAAGACAAATATCGCGATGAGTCATTTATTAGAATACAGTAAGGAATGTTTGATACAGGACGGCCGCGAAACCCTAATTCAGCACAACAGAACACTGCTAACTATGTATAATCTATGGGCTCTCTTGCGGTACGTACAAGATTATCGATAGAAATCAATACGGGCCAAGGAATGATCGATATATAGATAAGATAAGAAGAAGAATCTATACAGCACCCAAAATCAAGGCAACAATCATTCCGTAAAGACCAAGGACTTCAGCGAAAATGAGAATGAGAATCATTCCGACGAACATTCTAGGTTGCTGACTCAATGCTCTGACACCCGCATCTCCTGCAATACCGATGGCGTAACCAGCTCCAAGACCACAGAGTCCACAAACGAGGCCACCAGCAAACTGAGAGAAGGCGTTGTTGATTGTGTAAGCCGATGTTCCTCCAGGTTGAATCTTGCCAGAGATGATTACGGCCACGACCAATCCGTAGATGGCCACAATACCGGCCATGACGACAGGAATGATAGCTTTCATGACGAGATCAGGGCGAGCGACAGCCATCGATGCGATTCCTGTTCCTGATTTGGCGGTTCCGTATGCCGATCCGGCAGCAGTGAAGGCCATCGCAGCAGTGACTCCAAGAGTTCCGAAGAAGGGGGCATAGAGAGCCTGCTCGGCATCGCGTAGTTGAGCATCGAACGCGTCCGTCGACATCCTGAACGACGAAGATGTCGACCAGCCGGAGATTCTCGCGAAATAATCTGTGAGTGTAACCTAAATATGAATTCACACCCTAAAATGAAAGCGTGGTTGTCAAGTGAGCGCACATAGAGAAGTGAGGGGTGAGAGAAGAGAGAGTGAGGAAAAGTCGATACGAGACCAACACCCAAAGAGGAAGAAACAAAGAATTTAATTCGACTGGAATCAATACGCAATATTGAGCGCCAGATATGGAAGAATGGGATGAAGGAATGTAATGGAACTGTGACTGCACTACTTTTATGCCACATGGAGAGCTCT
Organism: Pristionchus pacificus; assembly: GCA_000180635.4. NCBI lineage: Eukaryota > Metazoa > Nematoda > Chromadorea > Rhabditida > Neodiplogasteridae > Pristionchus > Pristionchus pacificus. The sequence continues at coordinate 10,701,178 of CM026577.1, forward strand.
AGACGTGATGAATCTCCCCCCGATTGATTCGACCTTCGATGGTCTCTGGCCCCTCGAATGCGTTGCGGAGATTCTGTTCGGGACCTAGCTGCCTATTTGCAAAATAGGGTACGGTGACGAGTTGACGGGTGTGATTCCGAAATCTATCTAACCTTCTAATTTTCGTTCTTACTTGGACCTTTCCAACTACAAATTTGCAAAAAAATAATAAAGTAATAACAAAAACTTAAAAAGACGTAAAAAGGTAAAATAAATACGCGACGCATGCGTACGCAGAACACCAGGCGGGAATTTCAAATTTGTTTTGGCTTCCTGCCAAATGAATCCTGTGCTCAAATGTTTTTACTTACAGTACTCTAACGAAAACGGGAACCGTCCTTTAGATTAGGTTGGAAATTAACTTTTCTTTCAAGTATTAACATTTTTTAAAAATACATTGTAATTTTACGATTCTATAGTTATTTGCGTACTCTTTTGTTATACTAAGAGGACTCCTCCTTCAGATGTATTGAGATGTGCAATGCTGAGTCTGCGCAGGTGCTTTCGGACGTGTCTTATCCTTCCTGCGCTGAGTCTTCTGATCGGGTTTTACTTAATCTATCAGCTATATGATTGGAATCGGGAAATTGAGTGGTGCGTTGTTTTTCTTGGCTTCATTGTGGATAGATCAAATTATTCCAGGGCTGGTTGGGAACATTCGACGACTCCGTTTAAACATCGCCTCTGTGTATTGGTGCCTTTTCGCGATAGGGAAGTAGAGTTGACCCAGTTTGTCCCTCATCTCAAGAGGTTCATCCGGTCGCAGAACGTAGATAATGAATTCATAATCTTGAATCAGACTGACTCTTTCCGCTTCAATCGAGCTTCTTTGATAAATGTAAGTTTTAGCTTGTAATAATTCGTAAGTAATGGTGATCAGGTTGGTTGGTTTGAAGCAGATAGAATAGGATGTGATTATATTGTTATGCATGATGTCGATCTGCTGCCTTTGAATCCGAATCTCGAATACACTTTTCCGGGTGAAGGAACTGTTAGACACATTGCTGCTCCACAGTACCATCCCAAGTACGTTTCCTATATCATCTATTATGCCAATTTACTTTTGAGATATAACTATGACAAATTCGTCGGTGGAATTTTGATGCTGACCACTCGAGATTACAAGAAAATACATGGAATGTCCAATAAATATTGGGGATGGGGACTAGAGGATGATGAGTTCTTCCTTCGGATACGGTATGTCCTCTTTCTTCTATCATTATTCTGATTTATGTACTTTATAGTGATGGGAATTTGAAGTTGATTCGACCAGAGGGATTGACCACAAATCGAAATACGACCTTCCATCACATCCATGGGACCAATCGGAAGAGAGATCAAACGAGAAGAAACGAGAGAACAGAGCGAGAGATTGCAGAGAAAAGGAGACGAGACATTACGGGAGGCTTATCAAATACAAGGTTTAAATGTTTATTTTAATCTCCTATCCTCTTGCTGAGTTTTTCATTGTTTCTTTGCAGATATAAAATCGTGAAAAGAGCGAGAAATCCTATTGGAACGGATCCGGTTACTATTTTAAACGTCGATCTACACTGTGACACGGTAAAATATCCTTATTGCTTGCCCACTTGAAAAACTAGTTCATTTATAACATTAAACGCATTATGTGCTAAGATATCCCCCTTATGATTTTACTTTCCTCCTACATATCAGACTTGTATAGTCTTTCCACCATATTGTATGTGATTCATATTATTCATATATTTTATTATATATGAATATACATCCTGTGACCTTAACGATATAGTAGATACATAGATGGAACATTCCTTATCAAGTCTCTTGTAATGATACATTCGATGTTCTGAGCATTATCGTAATACACTTCATCTACATCGTAATCCACTCGAGAAGTGAAGCTTTTTGAAGCATTGTTTTCAAGTCACTTCGAGGTCTCTTATTTTGTCCGTTATATAATTCCCCATTTTGCACAAACCTCAAGAATTTTTAGAAATTAGGATATCTTGGCAATACTGCACAAGCATAGATACTATTTATCACAATTCGGTAATGCGGAAGAGAGAAGACAATCACCGTTAGCAGAAAAAGAAACAAGGGATGATGCAATATTACAACCGTATCACAAAAGAGATCGTCATGATAAGCAAAAAAAAACGAGTAGATGAGAAGAAGGAACCTGAGAGAAATATGTGGCAACAATGTTACTAATCTACTGCAATAATGAGTACTCGAAAAAGACATATTCATTCATCTTATTCCGATGATTAGTAATCGGAGATTGGGAAGACTTATTCATAGATCACAATAGAAGGAAATGAGCAATGGGAATGGAAAAGGCAGGATAGAGATGAAGGGGAAAGGTCATTGCCTAGAATGGAAAGATAATTCAAACCCGTGACAATGTGAATAGAGTCTGTGGAATGCTTTCCCTTGGAATTGATCGGGAGTAAGAGTACGGTAGGAACTAAGGGGAGGGTACGGTAGCGGTTCAAAGACGGAGTTGGGTACGGGAAGGGTAGACTATCAACTAGAGTGAAGGAAGGGTCTACACAATAATTGGTTCTCGTTCCTTCTGTACAATGAAGAAAGTCTTCTTGTCTCCCCATAATCCGACCAGAACAGCTACATTCTGAAATCAATTATATTACATGATATTGATAGCACTACACATATCCCCTCCTCCCTCTCCCCACATAATACACGAAAAAACTAGTCGAAACAACCTGGATTTTGAAAACATACCTCGCATTTCGAGGTTTCCATTAACAAGGAATGTAACCTAGGATTCGCAAACACTCCCAGCTTTCATACAATTAGTCGGTTTCCAAGGTCTTTTTCGTAAACATACCCCGTTTTCCAAGGAGTGTGTGGTAACTTATTAATGTATGCCCCACATCTTCACTTAATATCATAAATACAATAATTGGCTCAGATCCACCCAGACCAAGGGGGTTAAGAAATAGGTCAGAAATCCCCCACCACGTGCACACAACACGGGCGGATAGTCCTCTGTGGGAAGTCGCTGAGTTACTCAGGACAGACTAACCCCGCTACTTGGACGCGGGGGCGGCACAGCCAGCCTTGTCTGGATAGCGTCGTAATCAAGCTTCAATGACTCCTCTCCATCTGCAGACCGTCTCCTCCCTTCCTCCTCCTTCCCCTCTCCCTCTTCCTCTTCCTCTTAATCTCTATCTTATCTCACCTCAATGATGATATTGAATGGAATGGCGATCATCGCTCCCACAGTATACAAGAGAAGTCTCCATACATTCTTCCTTCAATGCAATTCATTACCTTCTTTTCCCTTCTCTTCCTCTCTCAGTTCCCCCTTTCCATCCTCTCTTTTCATCCGCACTCCAATTTCACGAGAGACATACAAGGAATACGCAGAATAGAGTTAATTCCATCCTTCTTCTCTCTGTTCTAAATATCCCCTATATACGACATCTCTCCCTCTCTCCCCATAACAACCATTGCATCACTACCCATTTTATCTCGCATAACAACTCTCTCTTATCTTCACAATCTCATTCTATCATTCCTCTATAAAGATTCTCTTAATGATTGACTACCTGTATCGATGTGAGAAACTCTTGACAACTCCGAATAGATACATGTACAGATTGATAGCTCCTATGAAGGCGATTGTCGTATCGAACAGTATGAATCTAAACACAAACCACTTTAATCATTCAACAACAATTATTCATAGTATACCGCAACCCATCAATCTACTACAGTATCATTTGATTCGGTAGTTTGTCTAGATTTGTTTTCTCTCGATCCCTCTTTCATAACCACTCTCACATTACATCTGCTTCTCGTAATTCCTCAAACTTTGGAGTGCTTTCAACAACATCTGGCACTCTTCAACCAGTGAATCTTCCTATTTCTAAGAGTGAAAGAGAAGAGAAGATCAAGGAAAGGCCATCTACATCACTATATCTAAGAATAAGAGAAGCAAAAACAAATTATCATGTTTCGAACACGATTAATAGCGTCGTTAAAACTCGGAAAAAAAAGATGGAAACTGAACAACTCGATTCAAAAATGATCAATTTAGTTCTTTAAAAATGAGTTTTCCCTCTATAAACGTGTCAACATAAGTGCTCAATGTCAAATAGAAACTAAATGAATGCAGAAGAATGTTGTAAACGTGCACTTTCACCTCTAACCCCCGTCATCATTATCTCCGAGTAATCAATGGACTTACTTGGGAAGAGGGAAGAGAGGACAAAGAAAGAGTTGAAGAGATGTCACTGGCATTGTAGTCCATGCATATACAGATAGAGCGAGAAGCATCTCAAATTCATCATTGAAGATACGGTAGATGAGATACTGTAGATACGGTACCTTGTGAGCAGCATCGATTTTAGGTGAATGAACAGTGAGAAGAAGTCCCTGTAGCCATCTCTTTCTCTGTTGAAGAAAATCCCACATTGTGAATGGACTCTTCTCAAGCATTTCACCTGATATTATATCATTATTATCTCATATCATTTATATATAAATACATTCTTTGGTATCCTCATCCCTGGAAAGTCTATACAAGACAATTGTGATACTAGTGACTCTTCTTTCAATCCTTCATCGCTCTTTCCATATTAATCGTCTCTATCTCTCTTCTTTCTATTGCATCGTTTCAAGGAAGGAAAGGGGGGAGAGAAGGGGGAGACTATTAAGTGAAGGAAGAGACAGAAGAAGTTCATGGGTACATTCGATAGAATAGAGTATATTCAGTGTGGATTCAGCCCCCCCCCTCCCCTCTCATCCTCTCTCCATTCTATATCCATCCATAACATTCCCATGTTCAATCTCTACTTTGTATCGAGAAGGGAATAGATTAGTCACAAGTGAGTCATTCCATTTTTCTATCTCTAATTCCCGCTTTCAGAGAAAGAGATAAACACTATTTTAGAAGGCGAGGCTTCGTACACGCCAGGCTTCGTATTCGAAATACAGTGGGACTCAATCTACGTGCAACTCCGTCAACAGTTCTATCGGAAACCAAGGGAGCAGGATTCTTTCTTCAGCCATTGCGACTGTGACAAGGAAAGAAGATCAATCCACTGTCCCGAGACCCCTCAAAATGACTATCTTGAAAGAAGAACGGCCTTCTGACACCCCATCTTGATCAGCGCCCAGAAAGCGACACTGATAAATTCATTCAATTCATTCATTCATTAGAAGGCGAGAGTTATTCCGCTTTCTCGTCAAAATCATTGAAACACGGGAGAGAGAAGGAGATAGATAGAATTCACCCGCATAGCAACCAATGAAAGAAGAGTATCCATTCTACTGAGATAGAGAGTAATCATCCTCTTTATCTATATAAGAATACCTTCAATGAAGTCGAAAGAGTATCCTTGTTTCATAGCAACCATAGAGAAGTAGCAATCTTCAGCTATACTTCCTTCTGGACCATGATCGAATGAGACATTCCTCTCTGCTCCAACCTCAACATACACTCATAATAAATCTCCATTTAGTCCCAGTTACACATCCTCCCCCCCCCCTTTCCATCTCTTCATTCTACAATACCTGAGTGACAACGAAAGATCCTTTCCATCCGAAAAGAGGCTTGTGAAACATCTTCAATTGAAGTCGCAACTTTCCCATATCATCAGCTACTCTGCAACCATTATCATTCCTTCCAATTCATTCAATAATTGCATTCCATTCCAAAAGAAATGGTAAACACGAGAAAAGAGAAATTGTTGTGATTCATATGAGAAATGATAACATCACTCCCAACCCCCCTTCCTCCTCCTCTTCCTCCTGCCCTCTCTCAATCAATCAATAATACCTGAATGAATCGGAGAGAGTAGTCAACCAATTAACAATTTCTCCATTTGCATAAGTGATAACTCCTTGTCCAAATTGATGAGTTCCATCTTCACAGAAGTTGAGAATACCACAGATCTGAACAAGTCCCTTTATCCATAATCATACCAGCCTTTCACAATCCCTCCCCACACTCTTGTTTACTGTATTGCATGGTAGTAACGAATGAATGGGAGAATGGAAATAGGAATAGAAAGAGAGAAGAGAGACTCAATGGTGATAAAGACGTGTCATTCCTACCGAATTTGTAGTGAGAAGAGTCTCCTCATCGAGATGAACGATCCAATCACAATCCTGCAATTATAACCATTGATTACTCCATTGATTGGCAGGGGGATACGATACCTGTAATCGATTGATTTCTTCCTCCAGACAATATTGAAGTGCCCTTGCTTTGAATCTCGCTCCACTTTTAGTCCTGGAATGGAAATGATCCCTCACTAACCCCTCGTTGACCATTCAATCCACTACTCTTCCTCAATTTGTTTACTTTCTACTGTGTTGAATGAGTCAGAGAGGGAAGGAGATACAAAGAGAAAGAGAGGGAAGGAGGGAAGGGAGGGATAAGATACCAGGGAGAGATCAGAATGGTAAACCACTGCATCCCCCCACCCTTCCCCTCCTTTCTTCCCTCATTCGTTCGCTCGTCTTAACCTCTCCATCTACAGAAGAAATGAAGGAGCAAATAGACAGGTTATGACGAGATAGAGATAGAGGACGAAGGGAGGGGAGGGGGGATGGGAGGGAGGGGGAGGGGAGGGGAGGGGAGGGGGGAGGGGGGGGGAGTGATCAAGAAGGGGAAAAGAGGCATCAAATGAGGATCAACTGACTCGTATGAAGGAGGAACGACAATTTCTCTTACTCGAGACATCGTAGTTAGATCTATTCGATTATCAGTCACAACCTCAATTAAATATTCATTTCAGACTATTCTTTCATTCTAAATCAATACCTCGAACATGAAATTCTCCATTCCTGCTTTCCTGCATGCTTCCATATTGAGTACCAGATTCTCCTGAAAAGTTCCTTCTATTTATTACCCCCATTAATTTTCTTCATCTTCAACATATCTCCCATTTATTCGTTCTTTCCGTCCATCTATCCTTCAATAGAAGGGACTTAATTAAAGTGCGAGTGTTCTCTCATCTTCTCCTTCTTCTGTCTTCCCCCCTTCCTCCAATAGCCCATTCCTCTCTATTTCCCCTCATTTCCTTCTCCTTTTCTCCTTTGAATCCATGAGACAGGGGAATGACCAATGGGAGATAAGCATGCATCACTCCCGAAATAAGGAAAGACAATGAGTAGGGAAGGAGGAGAAGAGAGAGAGGGAGAGAGAGAGAGAGGGGAGAAGGAAGGGGAACGGGTGCCCTCTCTACAAAGAATGAGAAGGAAGACAGAATACTCCTTAGGGACTGCAAGAGAAGAAAGAAAGAGAGACATGAAGAACAGTGCAGACATCCAAGATTGTCAACTCAAGTGATAAGAGAAGATAAGGGATTGAATAGACCACCCACATTCATCCCAATACTCCATTGTGGCCATCTATTATCTTTCTTGTCTAATAAACCATTCTTTTCGCGTAAGAGTTTCTGGATATCGAGTTGCCATGATACAGTCCCTCACAATGGTTATGGGGGGAAGAAGAAGGGAGAGAGAGTGAAGGGGGGGGGGGTGGATTCATGATGTGATGTGCTAGTGCTGCCCCTTTCCTCCTGTCGTCCTTATCTACGAGAATAGAGGAAGAAACCCCGAATGAAGAGAGAGGATTGGATGGAAGAGATGAGGAGAGGAAAGGATGAATGAGAGGGAAGGGGGAAGAGAATCACCTTCACTAGTCGAGGATAAAGTCCTTTCGTCACCACACGGAAACATACGAAAGGAGCGAGGAGAGGAGCCGCTTTGAGATGAACCTTAATGATATGGATAAGAGTAAGTGAGAGAGAAGATAATAGATACCTTCTCTCTGAAGGCATTGAATAGAGTGAGACCGAGTAGATTGCATAAACATTGAGGAAGAACGAGAAGGGATAAGAATCGAAGTGAGTAGAGGATTATTGTACCTATGTATCCGTATCTGAAATACATTCAATCAATCTCATTCCTTTTTCCTTCCCATCGTCCACACAATAAAACAAGGGAAGGGAACACTCATACATGCACTTCTCTATCGACTATCGATACAATTGACTGGTATTGAGCAAGTTAGCCAACCATTCGTCATTCTCTTGCCTCTCTAACTCGATACAAAACAGGAGAAAGAGTGAACTCACGTTTGAATAGGATGAATGGGGACTGTTTCTGGAGTGAATGCACCGCATAGATAGGCGAATAGACCTATCCATATTAAGAGAGCAGCACAATGGAGGGCATGTTTCGTCTCGCAGTTCATACCCGCAGTCCCTTTAAATATACAATTATATATGGAAATAGATGGAAACAACTCTACTTGCAAGTGAGAAAGGTACGACCAGAATGACTCAATCACTAGTTTTCACAATTACAGCTGTCTAGGTTCGAAGTGGGAGGAGAGAAGGAGAGAAAAGAGAGAGTAGAGAGAGATCGAGAGGGGCGGGATGATATGTTGAGGCATAGAGAAAAGAAGAGAGAAAGAGAAAGAAACGAGAACAGAGTCAAAGTTACCACACTCTACATCGATTTACTGTGCTCTCTTTCACCTATCCATACCGAATCAATCAATTAGCCCCCCCCCCCTCTCCAAATAAAAAGAGAACCCCCATCTTCCGCTTTCTCTCTAAACCAAAGAGAGAAAACAGAAGAAAGCTTTCAATATTTATTCCCTGGTTGATTCATCTTCAGTTTCTGCATTTTTCTCTAAGAGAAGTCATCAAAAAGAAACTATCTTTGATAGCTTTCGAGGAAGAGAGAGAGAGAGAAAGATGCAATGGGAGAAAAGAAGTAAAAGGTGTGTACACTAATGCTCTCACTATTCATAAGCCGATCACGTATGCAATACTTACTACCGCTTCATCATCTATATCTCCATCACAAGAACGAACAAAGAAACAATAGTTCCGGAACTACGAAACAAACAGGGACATCCTTTTCAGACAAGCTTGTTAGACAAACAGTGTCCAATTGAATCACTGTCAGCATCCATCTAATCATCCAAGAGTGTCGTCTAATTAGGATGTATCGATTCATTAGAGATTAACAACAACAACAAAAAATAGATGAAGATGATCAGAAAGAGGCGAATGGTTGGGTAACCTTGAAGGTTAATTACCCGAGCGAAACAGTCGCGCTCTACTGAAAAAGGCGGGAAGACACGACCAACATTGTGATTTCTAAGCGATACGTTGGGCGAAAACATACCACAAAAGACTGAAGAATATTTCGAGAAAGAGAACGCTAGATACCAAACCACTCCAGATCTTCAGATAAGTATGAAATGGATAGAAAAAAAAGAAAAGAATGATATTATTAGCTACGAATAAATTGAAGCCTTTCTATCTAGTTTAATTTAATTTAAATTATTATCAAAACTCGAAATCGATTATACTACAGTACATTCTATCGTACATAAAATGTTTGAAAAGTTCGACATTTTTTATTTATTTAAAATGATATTTTACAAAGGTTTTTTACATATCCTTTTTTTTTACTTTTTACATGTTTCGAATCGCATTAAATGAGCCAAATCGCACAGCTAATATCTTATCAATACTGTAAACACGAAGGCCGGGTAGACGGCCGCCTTTTAGACTATCCCTCCCTCACTAAAATGGCCTATATGTGGCGCGCCAAAAGATGACTCTAAAGATGATTCTTTTCGTTCCCATTCGAAAATTGTAAATTCTCGCAAGCTTCACAGTTGTATTTTCAACATTTTTTTTAAATTTTAAAAATTCATCTTTTAGTTGATTCAATTGTACTTAGAGCTCTGAATATAAATAGAGATCTCAATTTATTTGCAGGAAAAGATAAGTGCTGCTTGAAAACGAACGTGAACTATGACCGGTACAGAACGTAAAGTGTTTCAGGTATGCGCTGGTTGTTTGTTCATAAGTTTGAAAATATCTTTCCAGAAATATTACCCTCCTGACTTCGATCCAACGAAACTTCCTCGTGCGAAACAGCCGAAGAATCGACAATGGGTACAACGTGTGATGACTCCTTTCAATATGAGATGCAACACATGTAATGAATATATTTACAAAGGAAAAAAGTTTAACATGAAGCGAGAACCTGCTGACGAATTCTATCTCGGAATGCGAATCTGGCGCTTCTATTTCAAGTACGTTTCAATTTCCAATTAACTTTTTTAACCAATCACATAGGTGTCCGAATTGTCTGGCTGATATTTCATTCAAAACGGATCTTGAAAATTGCGACTATCAGGCTGAGAATGGCGCGACTCGACTTTTCGAGGCGTTTAAGTTGTGGAAAGATCAAGTTGGCTTATTTCAGGTTTTGACCTGAATGCCATGTGTATCATTTAGGAAAAACTGAAAGAGGCGAAAGAAGAAGAAGATTCGAAAGACCCAATGAAGCAACTTGAGAAGCGTACGAAGATTAGTAGGGCTGAAATGGAAGCAATGGGTGAGATTTACTCATTACATTAACATAAACGAATTTTTCAATTGAGGAAAGCTGGAGGAGATGCAAGAACTGAATAGGCGGCACGAAGGGGCTGCGACTACCATTGATAGTTATCTAGAGAAGACTGATGTTAGACTGACTATGGCACAAGCTCTAAAGAGGTATCTTATCTTGATGTTAGTAATAGCGAAGTGAGGTAAACCGAAACTAGAAACGGGATAGATTATTGCAGACAAGAAGAAATAGATGAAGATGAAGTTCGATCAATCTTTGGGAAGACTGAGGATGGAAAATACGCTAAGCGAATAAAGGATGAGGATGATAATGATGAAGCTATCGATTTAGATGAAGATATGAAGAACGAGTTGAAGGCCATTCCCAAGTAAGCATGAATTTCATATATAAAGATCATCATCCTAAACATTACTTGGCTCCTGACAGTGCTGGCCCCGTAAAAGAGATTCGCAACAATTTACGGAACCCTCTGGTTATGAAAAATATTTCAGCGGAGTCTAAGATAATGTGCCGAAAATTGCCGAGTTCCCGTCTTCTATCGGATATTAGCCAATCAGTGTTCCTAGGATATCCTGTAAATTTAGGGGTTTAATCTGAACAAAATCTCGATAAGAGGCCGTTTGCGATAGAGTCGGACAATTCTTAGCACAGGTCAAAAATATCGATTCTCTGAAACTTCGTGTTTCGGGGTTCTCAAGGGTGATGATGACGATAGGCATCGTAATTTTTCATGTTGAACCCTCGTTGGCACCAGACGACGTCACGTCGAAATCAGTTTTTCCTGTTTTTCTCACGTCCCAGGAAAGCCAATATTAAATGAACATGTACCCTGGGGTCAAATTATATGCTGATCACACCTGTCAACTTTATTTTTTTCATTAAATTCAAAAATAATTATGTTAAATGGCATTTCTCGCAGAGTGGAAAGTGCTCAGGGAGACTGACATAGATCGGACCGGAATTTCGGAATTTCAGGATTCCAAATGTATTTTTCGTTTAATTTTCCTGCGTGCACCTAAGGTTTTATGCTAAACATAGTGAAGCGCCTTGTAAGTAAATTTGGGCATCTTTCCTCTTGTATCGGGTTTCCTGTAAGAGTGTAGCAAAAAGAGCTCTTATTTCCACCCACAAAAACTTTGGGTTCCCCGATTTCCATGAAACTTGGTAGGTATGTACCCTCTGGGGTCAGGAGGAGCTCCATCTACTTGGTTTGGTCAATTATCGATTTTATCGATTTTTTAGAGCTGAAACTTTGAAAGGCCATAACTACCTTCATTTTCATCGCACAGCGAGCTGAAATATACCATTGAATTCCTCTCGAAATTCTCTACAAAAAGTCGAAAAAGCACATTATGAAAAAATTTAGTCTTCGGTCTCAAAAATCGATAAAACCGATTTTTCGACTATAAAACTAAGTTTTTCTCGAAAATTAACCGGAAACACAAAAGTTTTTTTTTTCAAAAATAGTTTTTTCAAACCCATTATGAAGTCACCACGTCGATCGTTTACGATATCTCTGGCCCCGGGAAGTCGTTTACTAGTAGAGCCCGTACATAGCCGATTAAACACCTTTTCGATCATAACTTGCTTCAAAATGGACGTATCAGGATTTTAAAAAAAGGGAAACGTAGCTTTCAGTAAGCTGAAAAAAAAGTTTTTACACAAAAAAATCATAGGACTTCCCGTTTTCAAGTTGTTCAGGGAAAACCGCTTTTTCAGCTGGATTTCTCACTTTTTGACGGCGGGAAAACGCTTTTTGCGGTTTCTAAGCTTCGATAAATTTTATTTTATTTATTTATTTTGATATTTTAAACACTCATTCCGAAATATTCCAAATTCCGTTCGGTTTTTCCCTCATTCACCTTTCCCCTCTTCTCCTCCCCGGGAACGTGGAAACCGGAAACGTTTGGACGTGGGAAGACACAAGATCCGACATATTGAGAGAACATGATGAATCATTTCAATTACTGTTCGAATTCGCCAAAATCAGAAAAACGGGTTCTTATGGATTATCGAAGAATTCCATATTAGAATGAACTAAATCGTAGATTTCGTCTGAGGTGATAATCAAATCATCCTCATCAAGGGGTCTCTCCAAATCAACTTCCTCCTCAATGTCATCCAATGATATTCCTTCCTCAGCCAAATCTCTCTCGAAATCATCAATAAATTTCACGTATCTCCGCTGTCTGTTTCCATGCTCCTTCCTCTGGTGTTCTTTCTTCTGTGAAAGGAGAGTCGTGATTCTGTTTCTGATTTGATCAAAGGTCATTCTCTGGGCAGGCAGAATATCATTTCGCTCTCTCATTCTCTTCTCAGCTTCATCGGGACGAAGCTTCTTTCCATTGCTGAAGTATTGTTCGAAGAGATCATCGACCAATTTCCTTGCAACCGGATCATATCTCCCTGTTTTCTTCGTCGATCGAAGAGCCCATCTTCTTCTTCGGGGCCTCCGTATACTCTTTGAAGGACTCAGGAAGAACAATGCCAACTCCTTGTTGAACCTCCTCAAGAACTCGCTTGAAAGTTCCAAGTGCGAAATCGTACATCGAGATCTTCTCCGGTCGGATCTTGTGTCTTCCCATGTCCAAATGGCGAAGAAGACTGGCATGACGAATGAAGGTAGAAGAACACTGATTACACACGAAGAGAGATTTGGGGGAAGATGCATCGATTGGGGTGGGGGCAATACCAGAAGCTACCTCATCATCGACATCATCAGGTTCAGGAGTAGTAATCTTCGTTGTCTTTCCAGAGAAACAAACGAGATGGAAGGCCGGAGAAGAGGGGAAAGGTGAATGAGGGAAAAACCGAACGGAATGTGGAATATTTCGGAATGAGTGTTTAAAATATCAAAATAAATAAATAATATAAAATTTATCGAAGCTTAGAAACCGCAAAAAGCGTTTTCCCGCCGTCAAAAAGTGAGAAATCCAGCTGAAAAAGCGGTTTTCCCTGAACAACTTGAAAACGGGAAGTCCTATGATTTTTTTGTGTAAAAACTTTTTTTTCAGCTTACTGAAAGCTACGTTTCCCTTTTTTTAAAATCCTGATACGTCCATTTTGAAGCAAGTTATGATCAAAAAGGTGTTTAATCGGCTATGTTCGGGCTCTACTAGTAAACGACTTCCCGGGGCCAGAGATATCGTAAACGATCGACGTGGTGACTTCATAATGGGTTTGAAAAAACTATTTTTGAAAAAAAAAACTTTTGTGTTTCCGGTTAATTTTCGAGAAAAACTTAGTTTTATAGTCGAAAAATCGGTTTTATCGATTTTTGAGACCGAAGACTAAATTTTTTCATAATGTGCTTTTTCGACTTTTTGTAGAGAATTTCGAGAGGAATTCAATGGTATATTTCAGCTCGCTGTGCGATGAAAATGAAGGTAGTTATGGCCTTTCAAAGTTTCAGCTCTAAAAAATCGATAAAATCGATAATTGACCAAACCAAGTAGATAGAGCTCCTCCTGACCCCAGAGGGTACATACCTACCAAGTTTCATGGAAATCGTGGACCCAAAGTTTTTTCTAGTGGATGGCATTGCTACACTTACAGGAAACCCGATTTGTTTACTTACTTTGATCTACCTCGAGTCTCTCCTTCCGATTGATCCGTTGCATCTTCCTTTTCCCATCTCTGCACTCTCTTCCTTTTCTCTTGTCTCTCTCTGGAAGGACGGACCGTGTATGGAGGATGGACACGATCGATCAGAAGGAGAGACTCGAGGTAGATCAAAGTAAGTAAACAAGAGGAAAGATGCCCAAATTTAATTACAAGGCGCAAGTAGATGGAGCTCCTCCTGACCCCAGAGGGTACATACCTACCAAGTTTCATGGAAATCGGGGAACCCAAAGTTTTTGTGGGTGGAAATAAGAGCTCTTTTTGCTACACTCTTACAGGAAACCCGATACAAGAGGAAAGATGCCCAAATTTACTTACAAGGCGCTTCACTATGTTTAGCATAAAACCTTAGGTGCATGCAGGAAAATTAAGCGAAAAATATATTTGGAATCCTTATGAAATTCCGGTCCGATCTATGACAGTCCCTGAGCACTTTCCACTCTGCGAGAAATTCCATTTAACATAATTATTTTTGAATTTAATGAAAAATAAAGTTGACAGATGCGATCAGTATGTAATTTGACCACATGGTGCATGTTCATTTAATATTGGCTTTCCTGGGACGTGAGAAAAAAAGGAAAAACTGATTTCGACGTGGCGTCGTCTGGAGCCAACGAGGGCTCAACATGAAAAATTACGATGCCTATCGTCATCATCACCCTTGAGAACCCCGAAACACGAAGTTTCAGAGAACCGATATTTTTGACCTGTGTCAATACCTCCGGATCTGTCCGACTCTTACGCAAACGGCATCATAAAATTTTCCGTCGGTTTTTAAATACTATATTTAATACTATATATAGTGTTTCAAGAATCACAAAAAATTCAATAAAAAATAAAATCAGGTTATTTCCCACAAAATACTAAGACTAAAGATCAGATTAAAGAACATCATAATTGTCGTGAGAGCCCATTGAAAGCTAAAGCTTGATTAAACACGCTATCCAGACAAGGCTGGCATTGATTTGTCTGATTTTGAAAAGGCTTTTCATTTAAATCCTGTTGTCAGATCAGGGGCCGGCATTGAGATAGATCATCTGGGAGTGGATTGGGATCTTCGTGCTTAGTAATGCCACGCCAAGGGATTGGGCCATCTTATTTTTGTTAACAGTTCTTCGTAGCCTTTTGTCGATGAGTCTCGAAGTAGGCCTTACAGTCGTACAAGCCTGTACTCGCGTGGTTATCTGTAGGATTTAGGGAAAAGAGAGTGTAAGGATTTAGGGAAAGTACGCTATACGCATGGTGTGCCTTCGAGAATTTGTTTGTCAATAATTGATCATGAGTGAGTAAGTGACAGCAACTAAGTGCATAACATATGTTATTATTATATTTTATATGTTATCTGACTCTAGTGGATGTAACACAACAAACTCGGCTGGGTATTGCTTTTGACGAAAATGATTCCTATGAATGACATACTAAAATTAACGAACTACATACTAAGAGAATTGTGAACTTTCGTCAAACTCCTTTTTTTCCGAAAAGCCCTCTATTTACATTTAGTACCTTTTTAACTCTAATCAATAACTAAATCTCTAAAAACTACACGGTCGATATTAAACAGTATTGCGCATAATTTTGGTGAGTTTCATAAATGTTTTTGTTCGCAGATGGCAAGCGGAAGCAGCGAAGAAACGAGGGACTGATCAGAGGGATTTACTTTCCAAACTTGTTGTTGTTAAGAAACCAAAGGTTCATCATTCTTTCATTCTCCTTTTATGACCTTGTGAATAATTTTAGTACAATTAACATACTACATTTATAAATTAGTGTATGAATTGCATCCTTTAAATCTAAATAATCTAATCTTTAAAATACCTTGGGCACTAAAGTAATGAAGTGCCGAAAAAAAAGTGCTACCTGTGAATAAGAGATCCGCACTAATAGCTTTATAAATTTCCGATCTATGCATTTTTATTATCTATCCACCTAGGTTAAAAAAATTATGGTAGTCTGATAATGATATCCTGTGGGTTGCTTGTATACTACTGTGCAATGTTCGCATGATCTTCTTTCATTTTGTATTCGATCCCTGCATATTAGAGTTTGAAATACGGGTAATCGTCTCTTCACTTAACCCACTCTCTCACCGGTCAGACAGGCGAGAGAGTGTAGAGAATGAAGAGATGGTTACCCGTATTTCGAACTCTATTACATATCATACTTTGAGTCAAAACTTAACTGTATTAAATAGGAGTGAGGACATACATTTCTGTTATAAGTTTAGAAAATAGAATTTCACTACAAATATATATGTTACGTGTGTGCGTGATTATAGGTGGAAGTGAAGATGGAGCCGAATGAGGATGAGGAAGATGAATCGACTTCATCTTCTAATCAGTCATCTTCTGTTCCTCCTCTCTCCAATATTCCCATCGTCTCGTCTGGATTAGCTGGATTAGCAGCCTACGGAAGTGACGCTAGTGATTCGGATTGAATATATTACTTGTATTCCTTCTCCAATTGGTTGTACATATTTTGTGTTTCGAAATACAATATATCGTTGCCGTTATGGACCTCAATGTAAGAATGATGTCGTTCAATGCGACCTTTGATATATTTATCCTATTAAAAAATGTATACTGTAATTTGTATATGTTAAGATGTGGGTTGGATGTCGAATGGGAAGTCGATTGACTTCCTCCATCCTCCCTCACCCTTCTATTCCTACTATTATACAATCGGCTGGAGTTCATCACCATATGGAGAGCAAGAATCTTCGACGATTTCTTGGAATTGAAAGGAGTAATAAGGCTAAGGCTAATAGGAATACACATCATAATGAAAGAATGTTCAGGAAGGTTAGAAATGATTTTGTATTAATTGAATGCATTATGGTTTGTAGATGCGAGGACGTAAGACTGTCCTACTCGAACTGCCTGATGATGTTGAACAGAGGAGATTAGATGCCCTCACTCCCAATAAACTGAGAACAGAGATGCTGAAGAAGGTAAGACGGGCATAATGTTTCATTCAACGAGAAAATTCATTCAGGGAATCAATCCATATCGTGAAGTGCAACCTCGGTTATGGCAAGAATCTCAAGTCACTTTCCAGTCGTTATGTCAGTTTCCGATGTTTTTATAATGATGAGAATGAAGAATTACAGATGGTGTGGTGGATCCATACGTAAAGAGTGAAGATTCACTTCCGTGGGGCACTAATTTGGAAGGATTGAAAGCAAAGGCGAGTGCAGATAAATAAATAAGTTTTTCTCTCTATAATACACAAATATTATTGTGAAGATTATGATATCCGTGTTTTAATTTCGCGTGAGTTTGAAGAAGTGGCGTATGATTGTTTGTTAGTGTGATATTTGAGGGTCAAGACATGCTGCAGTCAGTTCAGCATAAATGGCACAACTATAAAAGTGGAACTTCTAGAATTAAGAAAAAGGAGGGATTTGAAAAGTTCGATACGAATGTGAGTTGAAATCACTTATTCACTTTCCACAATTGATTTTATCTGTGATATACTGTTGATGATCTGATATATCTAATAAGCAAGAACACTGCCTTAATAATAATTATGAACGGAGTTGATTGTTTCTACATTATTAAAGAATGATTATGTTATAGACTTTTGGACCAAGTGCGGATTTGATTTATGAGGAGGCGCATCTTGCACTTATGACGAGGAATGTGAAAGAACTTCATGGACTGATCACGGAACATGCATATGCGGTGAGATAAAGAGAGGAAATGCAGAAGAGAGAATTATATATTGCAGAAGATGTGGCCTGATGTATCTGAGGGAAGTATCATGTGGAGACTGGTCGAAAGAATCGAACCAAGTAGAGTAAGTTAGGAATATCCCATGCCTTATATGTAATTCAATTGCAGGTAGTTTCGGTTCGAGTTACTGATAATCCATACAAATCGGGCAATGATATTGCTCAGATTACTGTACGAATGCATCTCAAACAGGTCATTTCATCTTTCAACCATTTCTCCACTAGTGGCGATTCAAAAAGCCCCCCTTCCCTCTGCGTGTGACTGATATAATGATAAAACACGAACCCCGTATGCGTTATGCACTTTTTGACCCTTTTTGGGGAGGTTGTGACTATATACTTGATTACTCAATATAGTGATTTTAAGATACTGGCTGTATTCGATCGATTCGGCCATTTGATGCTTGGATCTGAGACGGAACCGAGGACGACTCTCGAATACGTTGTATTCGAGAATCACATTGCAGTTGTGGATGGAAAGTGGAGATTACACGATAAGGTACTCTATACATGTGATAGTATAAGATACACCCAAAATTCTTCCAAGAAAAAGTTTTTTAAAATTGTTACAGGAAGTCGTTCCGATTTCGAGTTCAGATTAAAATTAATTTTGGTTTTTATGATTATCCCAAATATGATAGCATGATCTTTAATCAATAATAAGACCTGAGTCAGGTCGTCTTAACCCCCGATTTGCACCTTTTTAGTCATGCATTATAATTATTCGTATTCTCGTTTTTTCTCCGGATATATGATTCATCATTTGATGTAAAAATGATGATATTAATAATGTAATATATTGTAGGTGTATCCACGGTGGGTGAACAGGAAGGAACCCGCTCATTTCACTATGGAAATTAGTTAGTTTCTTTATTTATACATATGCAATATTATAGTTGTTCGGAATGAGCGAGATTGGAGTAACGGTTGTTGGATATGAAACAAACGCAACATTTCTATTGACTTCTACGGACTATGCGACGCTGATATATTTGATTATACTATTTCACTATATATACTAATAATTGTAATATGGTGCAAATGAATTAATTATTAAGAAGAAGATGATTCTCGTCCATCGGCGCCCATTTCCCTTCCTCTTCGAGCTGAAGAACTCATTAAAAAGAGGAAAAATGAGAAGCAGAAGGGCGATGATGATAATTAGCTTACCTATTGTTCAATGTACACTGAATAGAGTTTGTTTCGCTTTTTTGTTGATAAATTCTTTCTCACCATCTTTTCCATCGATTTTTACGACCGAAGAGTTGCTGTAACTCAAATGTTACCTTATCCTATTTGCATTCTCCCTAATATCATTAATTACCTCTTACAGCTCGAACAAACCGAAATGGCCGACAAGAAGGTTGAAGCTAAAGTTCTTTTTTTTAAAATTTGATTGTCGTTTATTGTTCGAATAGCACTTTGAATAGTATGATGATGATATTATTCAGAAGGTGGAGAAAGTGAAGTCGATGGTTGACGACGAAGAATTCGAGGAATTCCCCGTTCAGGCTAGTTTAAAAAAGAATTTATTAAGCCTGAAAATTGACATTGACATATAGATTGAAAGTAGTATGTTTAGGAATGGGCGGAGAAGGGCGAAGGAGAAGATGAGGAAGTATCTGTATGGGAAGACAATTGGGATGAAGAGACTCTTGATTGCCCCTTCTCCAAACAACTCAAAGAGGAACTCGCTCGTCATGGACACTCCGTATAAACAAATTGTCGTATACTTCTCCCCCTATTCCCTAATTACCAATTCTATCGATATACCCACTTCCTACATCTATTTATTCACTTCAACCGCTTGTATATCCATACAATCTATCGATAAATATTTATTTATTCGGAATTCATTTAACGGTTCGCAATTAAAAGGGCATGTGGATGAGGTAATAACAAGAAACAACGATGATGATAACACGACGAAAAATACACGATAAGAAAGAATAATAGATACTACTGGACAGAAGCAGTTTCAAATTGTTTGACGAGTTCCCGTCGCTCCTTAACATGGTTCTCTCTAATTTCTCCTTTCTTCCTTGTCCAATTATTATCTCCAGTTCTTTTCTTAGGTTGTTTCCTCTCTTCTTTTCTTTCATTCTTCGCAGATATTCCATCCTCTTCGAGGGTACATTGGATGCTATAACCCAATGTTAATGGAGTGTTTATCATCTCTTACTTGTCATTCCCAATATCGAATGGGACTGTACTAAGCAGGATGAAGATTGATGGTTTTTGAACAGCAACTTTCAATCGACTTAATCCTTCTACCATACTATTCCAATACTGAATCTTCTTTATAAGACCCATCTCATTCCATTGAAAGAGAATCAACTGAAAAT
Source organism: Pristionchus pacificus (assembly GCA_000180635.4). Lineage (NCBI taxonomy): Eukaryota > Metazoa > Nematoda > Chromadorea > Rhabditida > Neodiplogasteridae > Pristionchus > Pristionchus pacificus. The sequence continues at coordinate 10,721,317 of CM026577.1, forward strand.
ACGATATAATGATGCGATGAACATGATAGAATTGCAAAGTTGTAAGAGTTCTAATCCAGATGTAAATTAGGAAATTTGAATCTCAATGGGTTTCGAGTATTCGGGTTAAAAAGTGATAGCCGTAGATGGAATACCTTAGAGTTTCTTTTGATAATTTCGACGATAGTTATCGCTTTTGCCGCTGCTTCGTCCTCCCCTCTCAAATAACACACGAAACCTTCCTGATTAACTTTACTTTTAAGATATAATAATGTTGGTTGAATGAACACACTTTAAGTAGAGTAGTTGCACTCTCGACCATCGAATGAACCTTAGTATTCTTATTCACATTGAATATTCGAGCTGATTCAAGGATAGAGGACGGGAAAGGAAGAATGGGATCTTCATCCTCCTCTGTATCAGATATTACGTAGTTATCCATCTACAACTCTTTCATAAATAAATAATTCTTCTTTCTTCCTTCTCGTATTCAACAGTAGACATTAGGTCGTGAACCAACAAATGTTATTCACAAACCAAATAATTCATCTATTTATCTGAATTAGCTGCTGAATCTCACAATTAAGTACAAAAACCCTTAAAATATTATCTATAAACTCAATCATTTGCATGGTACGGGATATGATCATTATGGAACATTTAAGGCTAAAAATAATCCCGAATGACCTAACCGGGTATGGTACGATATTGATTGACAAGGTGTCGTAATTCCTGAGAGTAAATAAATACAGAGACAACTACAAATTACTGTTTAAAAAGTATTATATAACATTAATTGAGATGACACTCAGAATGTATAGTCTTTCTTCTTCTTTGGAGTTTCCTCAGAAGCGAAGAGATTTGGACAACCGGAAGTATCATGACCAAATACTAGAAAAGGAAATATAATGTTCATTGATGAAAATGAGATGATACCTTCACATGAATCACAATACTCTCTCGAAGCAGGAATTACTTTCGTCTTCTTCGGACTAGGATCAATTGGCTCCATTGATTGAGTAGGACAATCCTACAACGACATTTATATACCGTAATCCCTCTCCATTCGATTACCTCAGTTTCATGAGTATCGAAAACGTCACAGATGTCACAGAATTTACGAGGAGCAATTTCTTTCTTTTCTTTTCTCACCGGAGTACTGCAAAATATTAAGTAATTGAATCGAATAATAGAGGATACTCATCGGCCATACCCATCGAGAGGCATATTCTTTAGAATTTCGATTTCGTTTTTATATTTTTCCTCTTTCTTAACTCTTTCGGCGACAATGGAACGAAGAAGGTCAACCTGCAAGAGACAAAGATTACTATTTATTATTGGTAAAGATTATTATTGAAATAAATAATTTAATATGTCTAAAACTAACACTAAAAACACCTTCAATAACATAACAATCCATCGTCGTGCCTACCTCATTTTGAAGTTCTCTCATTTGTTCATTCGCTGTCTTTCTCTTAATCATTTCTAACTCAGCTGTTAATCCATCCACTTTTTCAGCGAGATTCTCCTCTTTCTTTCTCCAACTCTTTTCCAATTCATCGAATAATTCACTATAAATATTTCGGCACTTCTTTACTTTAGTGCCCAAGATATTTTTCATTTTCCTCACCCCTCCACTTCCTCCTCCTCCTTGCGCATTTTACCCAGTTCTCCAATCATCGCGCGGTCGAAATGAAAGAAAAATAAATTATATTTATTTAAAAATTGGGTGATTTTACATATTAATGGCTTTCTAATTGAGTTTCGAACCCAACCCTATAAAAGGCCCTTGTACTCGCACCTATCGTCATTCCGGCCCTTTCCCTGCGGGGAGAAGGGTGGGGTGCTCTGTCCCCCGCGGATCGACCATCCCTCTGAAGGGGGAGGAGGAGGAAGTGGAGGGGTGAGGAAAATGAAAAAAATATCTTGGGCACTAAAGTAAAGAAGTGCCAATATTTCTTATATCTTCATCATCCTCAGTTCCTCACTGAGTTTGTTTCTTCTGAGCAAGTAGTTCATCATATTTCTTCCTTTCTCCATCCAATTCTACTCTCAGTCCTTCTATACTATCCTTGCTCTAAATTCCTTACTGTTCTTTCTTCCAAATTTTATTTAACTTACCGTTCTCCTTTTCCACTCCCTTTCCATCTTATTAATTTTTACTTCCATTTCAGCCCTCTCCTTTCTTTCCTTCTCCAATTCATTCATGATTTGTGTCTTCTCATACTTCATATTCTCGATTCTTCAATTACATTTTCATTTCGATTTGCAAAATAGACGATATAAAAATAAAGTTGCATACTGAGTGTCTTTCTTGAATGATTCCTCGCTTTTCTCCTGTAGATCTCCCACATTCAATCTCATTTCTGCTTCTAATTTGCTTTTCTCTTTTTTTTCTGCAGACATTTCGGATTCTAACAAATTCAGTTTGGTCGCACTAAAAATAGATGGATACGTGAATAATAAATGGGAATAAAGTAACCTCTCTTTCACAATATCTTCCTTCTTGGAAAGATCTTCTTTCAGTCGATCCATTTCCTCCTTCCTATAAACAACTCTATACCATCCATTACTCCGTTTCGTATGTGGAAAAACACTAAATTTGGAATTTTCAGATTTTTTCAATATCTTAGCTCTCAGTTGCCCAATTTAATAAAAAAAAAGAGCTTATAATGTTCATGATTCACCTTTTTAAAAAAAAGTTTTTTTTGTTGATTATGAGGGAAAATTACGGGAATTCAAATGTTGATACGTTTCTAATCCGAAAATTAATACTTACTGAATCTTTCTCGAAATTTTACCACCACATAGCTCACCATTTAGTTGCCTCATTCTCAAAATCAGTCTTAATCTTCTTCATATCTTCCTCATTCTTCGTCAATGATTCTTCCAATACCGAATTCTTCGAATTGGCCTGTCATTTCCTTTCCATTTAATCTTCTCCACAAATCGCTCTCACCTTTTCCTTCTCTTCTCTTAACTTTTCCAATTCTCTATCAATCTTCTCCTCAAAACTAAAGTGGTTCATCTTTCTTTCTATTCTATGATAACATATCTCACTCTTTCCTTTCCTGTTTCACCCTTTCTATCTCCTCATCCATTTTAATCTTTTCTTCTACCGTACTCTTCAATCTCTCAACCAATTCATCACTGCTCGAACTAGAAGTTGATATCTGAATCAATCAAATCTCACAACTTACCATATCATTCTCTACTTACAGTAACTCTGAGCTGTTCTAATTCAATCTCCATTTTCTTTATATTATCCACGAGCATTTCTTTCTCCTTTTTCATCATTTCTCTTGTGTCCTCGCTCTTACTCTTTTCTTCCATTAAAATCGATATCTTTTCTCCCATTTTAATATTTTGTTCGTCACCAGCACCAATCTGTAACACAAATGATAGAACACTCCTAATTCTTATATGATTGAGTTCGCATAATCTCACCGTAATTCTAAGTTGCTTCATTTCTTCTAATATAATCTCCATCTTCTCATCTCCAATCTCTTTATCAATCTTCCATTTATTCTTTTCCATTTTGATCTCTTCCTTCTCTTCTCTTTCATTCTTTATTTCACTTTCCATCTTCTTAACATTGTCATTCAATTCTTCTACCTGCAAGATAATCCTCATATCCCTCCTTAGCCCTCTCTCTCTCTCTCTGTCGTTTATTTCCATGCTCACCTTTCTATTCATCACATCGATTAAATTAATCAGTTCGATCGACTTATCTTTATTCGTCTGTGATTCGATTTCCTTTTCATTCACTTTAACTCTCAATCTAAATTACAAAATTAGATGGATCAACTGTTGGCCGTTGTAACCTTTCAATAGAAGCCTTCAAATCGTCTTCCCTCTTCTCCATTTCACTAATGAGCTTATTTGATTTCATTGCCTGTGCGTCATGTAATTTTTTAGATGCACTATGCAAATTCAATTTTAAAAACACACCAAATCCTCATATTTCCTTCTCCATTCAGATGATTCTATTTCATTCTTTACTCCTTCTTCCTTAGTCTTGTTTAATTCATCATTCAATTTCTTCATCTCATTCACAATCTCTTTTAATCTCTTCTCTACTCGTTCTTTCTCAAATATGAATCTTCAATTTAATTCCAAAATACAAACGATACCTCATTTTCGACTTCTTCCATCCTCATCGTTACTCTCTTCAAATCTTCTTCAATATTCTTCTTTTCTTCCTCTACCTTCTCTTTTTCTCCCTTTTCCATCTCTTCTCTCTTCTTACTTATCTTCCATTCTCCTTCCATTTTCTCAATCTCACTCTTCAATTCTTCCCTTTCTTTTTCTATTTTATCCTCTTCCATCTTTTTCTCAGTCTTCATCTCCTCTAGTCGAGTCTTTAGTTCAATTATTTCCGTATTCAATCTCAAATAAACGCAATTACTACCCTGATCTCCGGAAATTAAAAATCAATATTTGCTTACTTGTCATTCCTTCTCTTCATTTCATGTGAAGTTGTTCTTTCCTTTCCCAATTCCTCCTTTACTCCATTCAATTCTTTACTTTTCTCATCATCTCCCATCTTTGCCACTTCCATCTCAATAATCAATATTTGTTTTACCTATAATATTCAATCTTCTCACCGATGATTGTATGGCATTAAGCGACTCCTGTGCACACTTAAGCTCAGTCTCCTTCACATGTAATTTCTCTTCAGTAGCCGTCATCTTACCCACAATACTGTAATATCATTTATTATAAAAAAAACAAGCAGCAATAATAAGACTGGCAAGAATCAATTAAAAAAATTCAACAAAAAAACTCATACAAAATATCATCGCATTTCGGGGGAAAATCGTATAATGGACATTTTAAAACAATTTTTTACAATAGGTGTAACTGTTTTTAGATAAAGCACAAATAATAAATAGCTTATAATTGGTGGAAAGAATAAATTTCCTAGTACAGATCCTAATGAACAGTATGCTTCTCTCGTGAGTTCAACAACTAATTTCTTCCCATAAAAGGTAATTTCCTATTTTGCCCAGTTAAAGAGCGGACATTAGTGAATAATTCGGGTTTTTTTTAAAATTCGAGCGATCATCGTAATTAAGTATAGTATCACCTCTCCAACTCATTTTCCAGCTTCTTTCTCACTTCATCACTTTTCTCTACAGTACCAGCAAGTTTTATCTCGGCCTATAAAATAAATAGAGAAATGGACTAAGTATATGACTTACTTCCTTCAACAACTTGACCCCTTCATCCCTCTCCCCTGAGATGACATCCACATTTGCGGCCATCTTACTTTTCTCAATTAACAATTCATCAATCATATTTTTCCTTTCAGCTGATTCGAGAGAAATTCTAAATGACTATGATAATTAAAATAAGTGTAAGAATATGTAATACCTATCAATGTCAATCTTCTTCTTTTCAAGGAAGGACTTGAGTGATTCTATCGCTGTTTCCTCAAATAAACATCGATGTTTTAGTGATAAACGGAGAATGAAGACACTATCATACCATCTCACTCAATGAAGCCATTTTATCTTGAATAGTTTCCATTAAACATCTTTTCTCTTCTGCTTCTTTCTCAATTGTTCTCTTTAATTCTTTCAAGCTCCTCTTCATTTCTTCATTCTCCTTCCCTTGCCCTTCATTCTCCGTACGCAAATTGGCCATACCATCTCAAAGCCATTTAGCAAACGCTATATTTAAATTTTAAAAAAGGTTTGAACCAACCGGAAAGTGATTTAATCTCGTTCGATTTCTCATTAATTTCCTTCTGTAACTTGTCAATTTCCATCTTCAATTTGTCTGCATTCATCTTCTCATTTAATACTTCATTTCCAGATTCGGAAAGTGCGATTCTTGTCTACAATCACGCAATTTTCTTCACCTATTTATCTCATATTATTCAACCTTCTCTAATTCATCTTTCGTCTTCTCATTTATCGATTTACTCTCACTCAGTTCATCATTGAGTGAACAAAACGACGATTGAACCTTCTCCAATTCAACTAGAACATATTCATAATACCCTCACATGTATAATAAACCGACCATTCAATTCATCTTTACTCTTCTTCTCAATTATCAATTCCTTCTCAATATCTTTCCATTTCGTTTCACTCGCATTCATAGAATGAGATAGAATTGTCATCTGTAGTCATTCCATTGAAATACTCCTCCTATAGATCCTATCACCTCTTTATCTTTCTCCTCAAGTTTATTCCTTTCGATCGTAAATAGTTTATCTAATTCATCTCTCTCCTTGATTAATTTATCTCGTTCACTCTTAATCTCCTGTTCCATTCTTTCTACTTTCTTCATTAATTCTTCCCTTCCACTTTCTAATTTAACACAGGAGGCGCAAGTCGCAGTTTTAATCGATTCCATCTCAACCCATTCATTTCACTTCTCATTTTCTTTTTTCTTACTGTATTTTTCAATGCTTCAATTTCCTTTCGAGATTCTTCATTCTCTTTCTCCATCGATATTCTCTCATTAGCAAGCACTTCTCCTTTCTTCTTCTCTTCATTAAGTTCTTTCGTTGCGGATGCATTCTCAATAAACTCACATTCTCAATTGAATTTCATTCAACTGCTCACCTTTACGGATTCCTCCTCCAATTCATTCATTACTTTCTTCAAATCCTTTTCTAACTTCTTCATTCTTTCCTCGGTTTCTGACATGAATAAGGTTAATCGTGTATCACTGTGGCTTAAAATAGCACTTTGCTAGATGGGAGAGTTTTAAAAATACAGATTCAAAGTATAAAATGTACCTACGTAACAAGGGGGGGGGGGGTCATACTTGAGCATATAGTGGAATAATCCGAGAGCATAGTTGGTTTTCAAGGATTCGGTCAATAAAGCATGAAACTACGATTAGGAAACATGTTTTCAAAAAAAAAGGTCGGGTTTAGAAGGGATTTTCGTAAACATACTCGTATTACGAAGCATTTTGCCATTTACCCTTTTCACGTATTATTGAGCAATGTGAAATTAAACTAAGCGACTGGTTTTAAAAGTTCCAGATCAATAGCAGCATTTCTTCACTCTTCCAGAAAACCAGTGTATTTATCTTACAGTGAGATAAAGATGATAGTATGGAGTAGAAGAGGTTACCTTCCAAGGTGGTTTTCATATCAGTGATCATCTTTTCACTTCGATTATTAGCTTCTTCTAGTCTATCACGAGATCCCTTCATCTGAATATAACAGAATGTCATATAATATATTTTCTTTAAATATCCTAACACAGATCTTACTCGCCCCAATTTATTCTCACATGTTGTTTATATGTTTATGTTGCCTCCTCACTTCCACCCACAGGTCATAGCTCCTCTATTCTTTATACCAAGTCTATCGTTAATCTCAACTGCATTTTTTTCTTCTCGTTCATTCACTATCACTCCCTCTCATCAATTTGTCCCTTCCATTCAATGTCTCACCTTTTCTAAATCTTCTCGTACGATGGCCAATTCTGCATTCTTTTCTTCCATACTTACACTATCGAAAGTATTAATCGCCTCAATAATTCATTTCAGATATAAACTTATCATCGTCACTCCTCACCTCTACAGTACTAATTTTAGCCAATTTCACTCCAAGTTCTTTGCTTTCACTTTCTTTCTCCTGTCTCATAATCTCCTCTTCTTCAAGTCTAAATTGAAGATCTTCAATTATCTTCTCCTTCTCAATCAAAGAATTCTTCAGAGTCTTCCTCTCATTCTCCAATTTTTCCATTCGACGTATCTTAAATGTATACCCATCAGCAATGAACTATGAAAAACGTTGATAAACTATTGTTTACATTCGGAATTCCAAATAAGAAAATTGAATAATGAAACAAACCTTATCATCATCGATGGATCCACTTTCTGTTCCTTCTCCACTGGCCAATCTTCTTTCTAATATTTCGCATCTCGCAGTCACTTCCGCTATTTCATTCCTCTCTAGATCCAATTCCTACAATTTATTAAACACTTAATCAATCCATTTTCGATATATCATATCCGATATTTCCGAGCGATGTCCGAGTGAATCCGTCTCTTCCGTCTCTTCATTTCGCCTACTCTCTCGCAGCTCTGTCCGGTGAGAAAGTAAGCGAAATGGAGAGACCATTTTTTGTAATTGTTGTAACTCTAATCATAATGACATACGTGTATCATTTGTTCCAGATGTCGATCTTTCTCTTGAATAGTTTCTTGAAGTGCTTTCACGAGAGTTTCGTTCGTTGAAGCGTTGATTGACCTCTCAATACAAAGTGTGTAAGAAATTTCTTCCACAAGAACTTAATCCAATTCAGTGAGCATTATTCAAAACAAAAAAATGAAGATAATGAACTAACAGCGACTGATCTTTTGACGGGACCAATTCCTGTTCCAGTAGTCGTTCGAGATGAAACAGAAGAAGCTCCGATTGAATTGAGAGATTCATGACTTCCTCCACTCTTATGAGCACGAAGCATTGATGTTTTATTGTGATGAACTCGAATCTTCGACGGAGTATCCAGTTTAGGAGCCTTCCATTCATTCATCAATAATCAACTCTCCCGTATTCACTGACTTTTTCTGTTTTCTTAGCAGGTGCGAAAAGTCCGTAGAGCGGCTTACATGCGAAGTATCGTTTTCCCTACGAAACATTAATTTGGAAATGATGAGTTTTTCATAGAATTTCTCGTGAGATCTCAAACAAGTGAGATGGATATCGGGAATACAACTCTACCTGGACAGTTCCATCATTCTTTCCCATCGGTTGATCCAATTCCACTCCACACCAAATTCCTTCGGCAAAATCAGTTGGACCAAGATAGCGGAGATATCCAATCTTTCCTCCTGACACCATCACTCGATCGCCGATGTCCAAGCTTAATAAATAGTACAATAATCAATTGTGTTACAGTTAACCTGCCCGAATTCAGAAGCATATTTGTTGTTTAGTTCTCTCATAGGAGATCCAACTGCGGGTGAATGGGAAATACGTTCCAATTTGCTCGATTTGCAGAAGATTCCATGATTATCCTCGCACTATTTGTTAATCATAAATACAATAATGTACGAAACAACACACGGTGAAATAGGAGACGCCTTGAACACTTCCGTTGTTCTTCCCATCAGGAGTATCCAACACGAGGCCAATCCATTCACCCGGTGCAAATTTGGTGTGACCAACGTATGCAAGAGTTCCAATCTGAAAAGTATCCTTAGCGTAGTCTTATACTATTGGATAGTTCACTTGTAGCAGGACCAAGAAAAACTCAAACCTTGTTGTCCAATTTAACTCTATCGCCAATCTGCCATTCACCCACACCACTCACACATGAAGCGTTAGAGAACACCGATTCTCTACCTGAAATGAAAAAAATCTAATATGAAGAAAGTTTATAAAGAGAGAAAGAATAAGCATTGAGTATGACTTACTATCTGAACGAGCCAACCGGCCTGCCATCGTCTGTAGTAATGTTATTTATACCATACAAAGTTTCACTAACTACTGAAATATAAGTTTTTTTTCTTAATATAATTCAACTGATGAGCAATTCCTAGGAAAGATAGACAGTCGCATGCGGAAAATAACAGCTATCAAAAATTAGGGGACACGGAGGATCTAGAGGGTAGTGCGGTTTATATGGCTGTACGGACCATATATCGTATATCTAAAGACATATTAAAAAATATTTTTCTAAGAATTAAAACAATGATTTAAATAAATTCCGGGATTACAAAACTGGAAAATCGGTACGTGGTTTCTGCGCTTCGTAAAGCGCCAAATTCATCAAATTCAAAAAAAATCCCGTTACTCTATTTTGTGTATTTTATGGTAAATTTAGAACCTTTCATTTGTGCATCATTGTGTGCCAGTCGTCCTCCATACAATTGCAGTATTTCAAGCACTCAGTACTGATCATTACTTGCGTTTGTGAAAATCTGCTTCTCGGATGTTGATCACCGTTGATTTCGCTATTTGGAGCGTAGAAACCCTGGTGCTAGCTAGCCACAGATTTATACTACTGATATTGGCTACTAATTCACACGACTTTAGTTATCACTTGAAAGGCGCGTATAAATAGTGACGTTTTGAAAGAAATGTTCGCACGATTCGTTATGCCTTCCATTGTATATTGTACCGAGTGGAAATTTTGCAGAAGGATCATAAAGTATCTTGTAATGGACTGTTAATATCCTCAAGATGACTACTCTCAGAATGCTTCCTTCTTCTGATAAAACGTACATACTTTCATTCCAGGTATTCGTTGGCCATTTTCTTAAAAAAAAATTCATTCTCAGAATAATTACCCGACCGTGGAAGAATCTCTACAGTCTTTGATTGAACCCTCCACATTATCTAACCGATTTGTACATGAACCAATTGCGCTTATAGTGTGCAGAGTGATTTCTACCACGAGATTTCTTCTCGCTCCTCTGGAAGCCCATCAATCGTAAGTAGTACATTCCAATAACGGCTATTGTAATCATTGTAGATGTGGTGTGAGCAGAGCACTTCTCACGGAAGCTGCATTGAAGGCAGTCGATGAACAGTCAGATTATTACACTCATATCAATAATGGAATATTAATTTCAGATTTCCGGGATTGCGTGAATCTATGAAAATCGGTTCGATAATCGAAGCGAGACTGCAGAAATTATGCGATAGAGAATCAAATATATCCCATTTCGTGTCAAGAGTTGAGAAAATATGGAATGGGCCTCTTTTCCCCGTTCGAGCCACTTCCAATATTGTTCAGGTTTGGTGAAAAAGGAAGAGTCTAAAAAACGAAGAGAGTTGAGGTGAAATTAGAGTGTGATCTCTCTGAGAAAGGACGATGTAGACGTGAGATTATGGAAAGAGAAGGAGGAAAGGAGGAAAATTTCTTCATTCTCAAGTGCAAGTATGCATTTTATGATCACCTGTATTAGATACATTTAATTTTATTAATTTAATAGTAAAGTTTATTGTATAAAAATTAAAATGTTTAGGTATGGTATTGAGGCGAGCATTTCTGTGAAAAGACTGATGGATTACTTGGGAGATGACATGACAATCAAAGGGAGTATTCTGGAGTGCGATAGTATACTCATGGAAGGAGGACCTACTTCCTTTATGATACGCGATACCTGCAAAATAATCAAGGTTAAATTGTAATCACACCTTTCTTTATTCTGTTCCTTTATTTAGAAAACAAAGGGCAGGACCGATGAGATCATTCCCGCCAGGAGAAATAACTCAGCTCATGAGGTAATCAAGTTATATTTTATCGTAACTAATTAAAAATTACTATTCACAGACAAAAAGCGATGATATATGACCATCCCGTTTTCCAATTAATCATAATCCAAATGTTTCTTATTTTTTGTTGTTGTTAATTCTTCCATCTCGCAATAATTTTCGGGATAGCTGTTTACGAAGTACACACTGTTATAACTTAAAGTACGTTTACATTCTGTCCTCTCCTCTCACTAATTAACCCCCAAAGAAGTTGTCTTTCCGTTTTTATGTACTATGCATAACATGTTATGTTTTTGAACATATACTTGTCCATAGAAAAAACGTTGTACAGAGAAATAGATAAATAATGAAGAAGAGAACCTGTTACAATACAATAAAAGATGCAACAATGAAGAGAATGGATCAGCTGAATCACAACCAGACCATTTGATATCACAGAATAAATTAATAGAGAACAACCAAAAGAAGAATCGATATGTTAGTAATCCATATATAGTATTATGATCTGTTTAGAGCAGAATAATTACAATGCACATGTCAATAAATAAGTTTGTATATTCTGGATATTATGAGTATATTTGTTCTAAGCTCTATTTGTGTACACATAATATCTCATCATCTATGGATATCCTTCTTCCCTGAATCCTTCGAGATTCCATCTCTGACTATCATCTCCCGTATCGCATGTTCTCATCTCTAATCGATCACCAATACCCGAAATACATCTGCAAATATGGAATAGTTACGATTTCAATTCGTATTCCTCACCTTCCTCCCTTGGAATGGATTAATTGACCAGTCTCTTTGTCATATGTGAATACATGCTTCTGACTTGGCCCTGCCACTCCACACTTATCCAATCTAACCGCTCCTGTGATACACAACGTATAAGATAAGATAGAAGGAAAGAAGTAAATACCTGACAATCCAAGAGTGGAACCAACTGAGAGACAAAGATCATCACTCCTCACTTCTCCCTTTGCAGTATAAGTCCATGCTTGATTCCCACCTTGACCATGACATCCTGACATTCCAGCTAATTCCCCTTTCTTCCTTAATACAATTAATTGAATATGATTGAATAGAGAGAGAGGGAGGAACCTTCCATGAGTGTCCATACACTTCTTTTCACTTTCGATCATCACGAATCCAAGTGATTTGTAGTGAGCGGGTAGAGGCGCCTCAAACGAATCAAATTGAGTAAGGAAAGGAGGGAATAAGGGAAGAAACCTCTGGATAGACAGTCTCGAGATACCACTTGAATGATTTGCATTCCAATTGAGTACGAAGTTGATGACGGGCTGTCATATCTCCTGCATCCACTCTACGGGCAGCTGAAGAGAGAGAGAGAGAGAGAGATAGGAGGGAGGAGGGGGGGGGGGGGGAGGGAGGAGAGGAACTCACAGGGAACCATCTTATAGAAGAATTCTTTATAGTTATCCATCCACACTTCAGCAGTTCGAGCAGCATTGTGATGAATTACCTAAAGAGGAAAAAAAGTTAAAGTTGCTACCACAATCAAGGCGATTTTTACAGTTGTCATGAGACAACCACGCCTGGTGGGGTACACAGGTAAGGCCAGATAAAGAGGAAGTCATGCATTTATTATATCACTTCCTCTCAATTCTATCTTCTGCTTCCCATTAATAATGTACAAGAAATAATAATAACCTTTGCCGTTCCTCCGGGGAAAGTGTATGGTGTTTGCTTTCTGAATACATGTCCCACTCTAGAGCAAGGATGAATCTCCAATGATCCTCCACACCTAAACATTGAATCATATGAATAGAATGAATAGAAGTAGAGATAACTAACATCCAAGCTCTGAATGATATCTCTAGATTCTCTCCTCCCCATACTTGCATTCCTTCATCATACGATCCAAGATCATAGAAGAATTGTTTGTCCATTGCGAATAGACCTCCAGCGATTGTGGGAGTCCTTCAATTCCATCTTCTTCCCTTTCCCTTACCCTCATCTATCTACTTACTGAATGGGAGAACTCTTATCTCCTCCTCTTCTTCTCAATTCTCTCTCTGGTACCGTATACCTTAATCATCATCATTTCATATATCCATTCTATTTAAACTAAATGCTTACCATCTGAAATTGAGATGCCAATTGAATCCTCCCCAAGTAGTATCACTTGCAGTCACATATTCAAAGTTATCATCTGAGATAACATCAATAATAGGGGCGACTACAATCTTTCTGTCTTCCTTCACTCGATCAAGAAGAGGTTCCAACCATCCTTCAGTCACCTAAGAAGGAAGAGATAGAGACGGAAGGGAGAATAGATACACTTACTTCAACATGAGCATCAAGGAATAAAAGTACGGGTGCTTTAGCCATTGCTGATCCAGTAAGACGAGCTCGAATTAGTCCAGATCTCTCAGGAAGATGAACAAGATGAACTGGAATCTGAATGGAATAATCATCAGTAGACACCACAACATATCTTTCATTTTAATAAACTAATTAATTCTTAGTTAAAAATCACAAATTTCTTAAGCCCAAAAAGAGAGGGAAACTGACTGGGAAACGTTTGATGTATGCATCTAGAGGTTTCGTCAAATACGATCTGAATTAAGATAATATAAGGTCTATGTCGTAAACAGGAAAGTACAAACCTATCGGAGAGATCATCGATCATTATAATCTCTTCAAGTAGATCATTTGGTGATCGATTTACTACAGAATGGAGTGTTCTCAATAAAGTAGTCCATGCTTCATTGTGAAATACAATAATGATTGACACCTTAGGAAGGCCAGAGAACTTTTTGGCCTTACACCTTAATCAATAATGCGATACAAATATGTTCCCTTTTCATATCAAACTAACTGTGGATTACGGTAGTCAGGAAGCGATCGATTGACTGAGATTAGCTCACTAGCGACGACATTAAACTGATTCTCTAAGAATCGTTTATCCTTTTCATCGTTCAGATGAGATGGAACTTCTGCAGCAGTTCCCATTTCTCCGAGAGAATTCAATCCACTGAATGATCGACCTAAAATATTAATTGAAAGGAAGAACAACAGATGATTAACCGACCAAGGGTGAGTTTCTCCAATTCCTTCCTCGTCTTTTCATCGATGTTCTCCAATCCATCATGAAGTGATCTTCCTTCATTTATATGTCTTTCTCCTCTTAATGCCCCTTGTGAGGGAGAAGAAATAGAAGATTGTGATGAAGGAGAGTCAAGATATCGAAAGAGTATGATGACATCAATCAATAGCCATACTACAGAAGTAGCAACAACGGCTCGACAGATGGCCCCTCTTGGTACTCTCATTACCCCTCCAACTGAGGGGAAAATACTGAAGGTAGGTGAAGGTTGTATCATTGATCACAAGATAATATTACATGTAACAGATAGGAGTTTGGATTCGAACCAATCAACCAACACACTTTCAACAATTTACAATTTATAAAAAGATATTATCAAATAATCGGTGAAATAGGTTCCAGACCGTATAATACAATAATCGATAGATTATGAAGAGGTTAATGAGCAATGGAAAGTTTAGACGGCACAGATACAGCGGGATACGAAAACATCAATGGATTAGTACTGGGAAAGTGATATAAGAAAGAAAGAGACTCAAGTGATGTAAACTGGAGGCTCCAATACGCATTCAAAATGAATCTGAATAGCACAACCTAGGACAAATTATGCAATTAGTAAACACACGAAGCGAAAGCTCTATCTAACAAAAATCTGGGAATTATTTCCAAAAGCTAATTTCGGCGATTTACTTATTTTAATCCTCTATGGTATTAGTAGACATATGACATCTCTAACTCTAAAAAAATCTATACTACGAATCAAGATACTCTGAACGTACTATTTCCAAACGTATTGCACGGAATGACATACTAATAAATTAGTTCCGAAAAGATAAATTAGAGCGAAGTTTAGTAATGAATAAGTGAATGCGTGAGTGATTATATGCTTGGTTGGGCGAGTCTATTATATACCAACCAATCAGCAAGATCTCTTCCTTCTCTTGATCTAATTGATGCTTCAACAAGAGGTAGAGAAGGAGCATTCAATTGATTCCATCCACTCCATTCACTTCGAGGAACAACTTCCACTGGCCAACTCTGCATACATATGCAATGATTACCAAATTAAACATGGCTGACTAACATCACATTTATCGAGGAAGTCGTTAACAGCCATCTGTGCTTCTCTACTCCATACATCCGCAGCTCCCATTGGAGAGACACCGAATAACTTTAACATATATTGAATAGACGACATCATTTTATAAGACCATTACCTTGCATTTGAAAATAAGCATTTTTTTGAAAGGAGAAAGAGAATTAAGTCTCCGAATGGTCGAGGGTCTCGAATAATGGAAAGCTCCGACGTCAACCTTATGTGAGAATATTGAAGCATGGATGAATATTCTACTACTTACTAAATAGAGAAGGAAAGTATTAGGATCAATTTTGCTACTTCTCACACACTGAACTCTCTGCCATACACCGTTCACATTAGCTGCATAGAATCGACCAGGCTGAGGAAGACCTTAAGAATAACAGATAAATGAAGAATGAGAAGGGAAAGGAAGAGAGGATCCAATCATACCCATGTGCAATAAGAGTAGTTATCACCTTTGAGTGCTGAAGAAGGATCATTACATTCTTCGTTCAATCGATCATATAAATACTCAGGCATCGGATCCTGTATTATTGGATTCCTTCTCTAATCATCAGATTGATGGAATGAGTAAAATAACACACAAGCGATGCTTGTCTTAGACTGATTTCTCCAGGTCCACTTGCATATATAGCATGGGCAAGAAATGGACGACGAGGCATTCCATCCACTCCCATTGCTCCCATCTCCATCCACGAATCAAAATCAGATACACCACCTGTATAAATACATCAACAAAATCAAGAGCACTAGCACAGTAAGGGGACCTAATCTAATTTGATATAATCCAGTGTGTATTCCCGTCAGTAGACATATATTAAATCCAACTAGCAGGGATCGATTACATAAGTTTTCAAAAATTTCAAAATATGGGTTGGTTTTTCCTTTTCGCTTCCACTCCCGAAAAAATTATCTAAATGTGGGTTGGTTTTTTTCTTTTTTCCTCTTTCACATCCGCTATAATCAGCCAAATGTGGGTTGGATACACTGGTGAGCTAATAATGTCATAGTTTTCTTGGTTGCGGATCGGCGTAGTGGTTTTCGTGAAAAAAATCGGCGCTCCGTGCCGTTTGCGGGTCTGCGTAGGGTGATTTTTTCCAACTGCGGATCCCAAGACCCGGACTTTTGCGGATCCCCGGAGAACTATGACATCGAAGCTCACTAGTGGTTGGATATGTCATTTTTTACATAGTAATCGAGCCCTGCCAACTAGGATAATTAATTTTCTAACTAACCGTAAAAATAAAATAAGATATAATTATGCTGTAGAGTAAGAGGGGGGGGGGGGGTCGCCGTACTCACCAATTGCAGGTAGATTGAGATGTGATGGTAGACCACGTTCCTCTTTACTGAAATTAAAATACATTAAAATAAATTTCTATGATCTGTCTTGAGACAAAAGTAATATTAACATTAATGAACATAATATATTTTTGTAATGGGTGATAGACAATGGTGACGCATCATCCTCATTTGATTAATCTCGCAGAAACAAATATGATTGAAAAGAGAAGGGAAAGAAAGAGAGAAAAAATGACTTCTCGTTCTCTTTTCCTCCTTGTACAGATTCCGTGAGAAGTTGATGAATACTCTTTCCATTTCTATCTTTAATCTCGATCATTCTGCATCCACTTCGGTCTTCATTCTCAATTGATACTATCTGAAGAGATGAAAAAAATTGCGGAGAGGAGCAGAGTTATTGGAAGGGAGTAGTGAGATGAGAGAGTAGTCATTCACTCAGGAAGAAGATACACATTTCAAATTGCACACATTAGACATAAGTCAATGAGAAGAGTGTAGATAACACACTAGTTAAGCAGTAGTATTTCGCACAAAATGATGTTATGTATTCCCATCGAATCATTTCTGATTGTCGATAATAAGTGTAAAAAGTACCTCGAATGAAGTGGGAGTTGGATCACCATTTTCATCATGAGTGAATAAAATATGTCTGAGTGCAGAATGAACATCTTCCTTCTCAATGGAGAGACTGACTCGAGTCGCTAGAGTTGAACACATCTACGAATACACACGTTATACGAGTATAAAATGGATAGATGAATATAGATTATAGATACTTACTTCGACAGACTCACAATTGAGATGACGGAGGTTCGAGAGAGGAAATGATCCTCTCACTCCTATATCAACGAAGAAACATTGAACAGAAGAAGAAAGAGTTGGAGGAGACTGAAATGGAACAAAATATCCAATGATCATTTATTATTAAACATGAGACACGCATAAGGAGAATACAAGAGAGTAATTATAAGATAAACATCTTTCCAACTCATACATTCTCTACTTTATAAGACTATTTAGTTGCGAGTACCACTTCGGGTCTCCCAAGTACCAGAGTCGCAGAATCTCGTTCTTATTCGAAAACTCCATGGCAATTGTATAAGTGAACTGACAAGAGCAATAATTCTGAAGTGTTCTCCTTGTGAATCCTTGAGCGCATACGCACCGTTAACGACCATGTCCTTAACTATTTTAGTATACAACTATATCCATACATTTCTTTTTATATATCTGTGAATTTATCCGCACTGGTGGGCTGCAAAAGCTGTCGAAAAGAAACTTGCGTAAACGAAGGTGTCTTTTTTTTGTCTTTTTTATTACAAACCCGGAGTTTTTACCTTTGAAGCCCACCAGTGCCTATCCCAAAAAAACGACCACAGGGATCAAATCTATATAAAAACTGACATGAGTACTAAGCGATTTGCTTGTCGAGTATTCGCTCTTCAAATGATTCTTCAACTTCACTAATTCATCGTGCGAAGATTCCAATCTAAACCCCATTTTTTGATTAAATTGCACCAATTTTGATTGAAATTAGAAACCCGGAATCGCGATGGATGTGAAAAGGAATAAGGGTAACTAACCTGATGTAGAAGTCATTGGAATGAGTGAAAGCGACGACTATTACTTGACTGCCAGCAATGATTACTTCTTTAGACTGAGATAACTGTATGAATAGACAAGATTAGATCAAGTCAAGGAATCGTATGTACCATAGCAGCAAGTTGGATAGGGGAATGACTAGGAGTCGTCTGATCCTTCCCGATCGATACTATAGGGGATGGGGATACAACACCTGTACAGCACGACATCAACATCACTACAGATAAAGTAGGTAAATATATGTATTACTTGAAGGTGCAATTGTTTTCTTCGTCGGTCCATTGTGAAGACGAACGAAAAGAATAGTTAGAGGCCCTCGGGATTGCGCTTCAAATTCCTCTGCCGCTTTCACCTTAATTTTATTAACAACTGGTGAAGTTGAACTATTCGCCTGTACTTACTTGAGACAACCAATTCGATGGGAGTTCTGGTCCCAAACCGCTGTCCACGTATCTGAACAATGGATATTGAACAAGGAACATACAGAGCGGCAACGATATTAAAATTTACACAAATAGCTAAATTTCTACATTCAGTTACATAAGTACTAATTGGGATCTCCTCCCGGGAGTGTCTACTTGAAAAGTTATTGAGAGAGAGAGGGGGGGGGGGGGTGGGGGTATGGAAGCAATTGTAAAATAGCCCACGCTTCCTTGTAGACTTTGGCCAAATGATCAGATGCAACTCCACGGGGAAACTTCTTCTTGATAGTTTCATAAAGAAGTTCCCTTATCTCTTCCATCTCCTCGGAGATGTCCATGTCAGCATCTCCTGAGAAAGATTCATATTGAGGTTATACTCTCGAGAGTATTCATTCCTTCCTCATACAGTCACTACTTCAAGGTCAATCTCATTCAAGTCTATTCGTGCGCTCGGAATCAAGCGAATTGAGGGAGGTGGACAGACCAGTGTCAAAATAAAAAGTAGCTGCTGACATTCGTATTATAGTGGAATATGTCCGTGTAATGCGTGTGCGCAATGATATGATTACATATAAATATCAAAGATACCTCCATCGAAGATTGTAGTAGGTATGAGTCCATCGGAGTTGATAAATCTATGGGAGATGCTCATGAGCCCAACAAAAAGCAGAGAGGTATCTTTCTCCGTCGGAGTCTCCGTCCTGTACAACTCACTGTTTGTCAAGTGTTGTCCTAATCTAAAAGGCGGCCGCGGCCCGCGGCCCGTACAGTGTACAGATTTCGATGAAAATTTAGCTCCTTACATTTTTTTTAGAGCTCTTGCAAATGAAAATTGAAAGTTCAAAGATCAAAGATCAAAATTGTTGATCAAAACTCTGACAACGAGCATGAGAATCGTTTATTGAAGCCGACAGTGGGCCCACTATTAAACTGCGAGTTCGTGATATTTTGGGTTACGGTAGCCAGATACGGTAACCTGGGTTACTGTACAATCAATTGTGATATGGTACAGTATGATTTATCGATCGACCTCAAAGATTTACGGGCCGCGGGCCGCGGACCGCCTTTTAGTCTGTTTTCGGGCCGCGGGCCGTGGGCCGTCTTTTAGACCACGTTTGGGCCGCGGGCCGGCGGCTTTTAGACTATCCCGTCCTAAATATCGGCCCGGCCCTAACGGCTCCACGGAAAGCACTCTGGCTCATAAGCTTACATAAGACCGTATATTTTTCAACAAAAAATGCTCAAAATATTCGACATGCGAAATAATTAGATAGTACAAATGCAACTCGAAATTTGAATTAGTCAAAGCGCTTTAAAGCATAAAACTGCGGCGGTCTTTCGGATTTGGCGGGACGTGTCTCTCCGAAGGACCGTATGCTTCTCCAATGTTATTTTAAAAAAATTATTTGCGTAATAAAAAATAATAAACTTATTAAAAATAATTTTGAAAGATAACCGCATGATCGACTCAATGCGAAATACAGTAGTTCGCTTCAAGCTGGCTCTCTTTTATAATGAATCTCGTGCGCGTGCTTTGGGTGAATTTCTGAATCGGAAAGTCGATATTTTTTTAGTTTGAGTCATTTTATGCACTGGTCCGCGTTTTCTACTTGTATGACTCTTTTTCATATATATTGTTCATTCTGAATCGATATTAACTGTGTGTCATGAGGTCGGCATTTCATTACGTTTTAAAGTTTTGTTTCTCGCTCTGCGACTAATGTGGTTATTTCATCTTTACAGCATGATACCATCAATCTCACTCTTGCGAGCATTAAATCCAATGAAGGAGGCTATCCTTCGATTGTCTTCTTCATCTCGCATAAACGCCTACAAAAGTACGTTCATTATTTTTTCCCTATCAATATCGTTTCTCTTGAGTCTCGGAAACCATCGAGGGAGACATTACGGTTGTGAGCATGGAGACTGTTAATTCTGACACAAAAATACAGAAAACGGACTCTCAGTGTTCTCTCTGCACATGCAATATTGCTGTTAAAGTATCATACAAAGTGAGCCCCTCACAACTATTTACATATATTTCGTTATAACAACAGGATGTTCTTATTCTCGAGCAATTCATGCGTGAAGATGGAACTGTTCTACCTGCACAGCTCACAGGGCTCTGCAGAAAGCAACAATTGCACGTCGAAAGGTTTGCACGTATTCAATTTAATTGTTTTCGCGATTTTTTTATTTTTATTTCGTAACACCAGTCTCGTAATCATACATTTCCATTACCAATCGAAGACCAAACATATAAAATAGTCTGAAACTGTGTTCACATAGATCAAATAGAAAAAAAACGAAGAGAAATACTAACGTACTGTTGACCGATGGTGCTATCCGGCTCGGTTTTTACGAACTATACTTGATCTTTCACTTTAGATGCGTGATGCAAGCTCATTGGGCTGGTCTTTTCCCCGACAGAACGATTCCGGAGTTCGATCGAGCGGTTCGTTTCTCTCTCTTGGGGGGGGGGGGGGGGGGGCGTATCTCGTGGTATGTGTGCACGGTATTGCTGATTATCGAAACTTGTTTCTCTTTCAACTGAGACTTGCAATCGCTAAGTAATGTCTTAGGTAATTATGATACAATATTGTTGAGTTAGAGTGGAGCCAATGGTGTGTCTTAATCGTTATCTATGTGTCACTTCGATCGCTCGTCTTTTAGGGATACAAACGATTCAATCGGTACTGGAATGATTCGATGGATATGTATCGATTGCAAGAGAAGAAATTACCTGGTACATACTTCTATATCAAGCGATATCAGACTAAAAATTCTCGAGTTCTGAAGAAATGAACTTATCCTTTTTGTTGAGTAGATGTTTAGGATAATTGTTACTGATCTCGTTATTGTGTTGGATAAACAATGTTCGTGTTTTTACCAAGCTGTAAAATTTCTGCAGGAGTTTACTTCTCCTTTGATATATATAATAATATTTCAATGTTCTTTTCTCATTACAGTTTTTTTTCATTTTTAGATCACATTGGAATGTGTGAAGTGAGGTAAATATGTACTATATCTGTTTGCCCCTCACTTTTCTTCTCCTCTCCATTATCAATGCTGGTCATTCGTATAAGCTACTTGATGTGAGTTATCGATTCGATGTATGATAAGATTGTAAATGATCTGTGTTGATACAGGAGGAAGTTGATCTACTCACTTCTCTCTGTCCTACTGTAATCGGTTGTGAATGCGTGAATGAAGATCCAACTCAATTGTTATGCGATGGAATAACATCCTCGACAATCACTGAAATCCAACTTCAATATCCTAGAGTTGCTCGTCTCAAGATCAGAAGTATTTGGATATAATTTGCCAAGTATTATTATCATTTCAATTTCAGAATGGTCAGATAAGTCGTTTAATATCAGTCTTTTGAACAATCTTACTTCCCTCACCGAATTACATGTGATTAGTGAGTCTTTGTTTATTATTATCTCCTCTTTTTTTATATTGTATATTTATAACTGAAAAAAGATGTATATATCTCTTCAGATTCATGGGTTACTCATATTACTGGTATAACTGATGTGAGTGGCAAATTCCCTCTTCGTGAGCTCTCATTCAATAATAATCGACTGAGTAATTGGACTGAGGTATACTCATTCCAATTGTTTCTCATATTCTCCATCTCTCTTCAGATTTGTCAATTATCACATCAACTACCATCTCTTGAAAAAATGTGGTTAAATAAGAACTTATTCACTACTTTATCTGAGTGTGAGAATGGAAAGAGATTCGATATAAAGGAGATAC
Organism: Pristionchus pacificus; assembly: GCA_000180635.4. Lineage (NCBI taxonomy): Eukaryota > Metazoa > Nematoda > Chromadorea > Rhabditida > Neodiplogasteridae > Pristionchus > Pristionchus pacificus. Next base: position 10,743,756 of record CM026577.1, read on the forward strand.
ATCTCAACTATAACGAAGTTAGTACATTATTTTACCTGTTCAATTACAGTTCGAAGTTAATAGCATAGAAAAAGATATATTTTGGGAATGGTGGTTTTTCATATTAAATGTAAGCTATTGAATAAGTATTATATTTTAGATCTGGAGTATTAATTGGGGCAGATCCGTGTCAACTCTTGAATCGTTATCTCTCGATGGAACTTCGATTATATCACTTGAATCGGATTCAATTCCATCATCTCTTCATCATCTTTCATTAGTATCAACTCCTCTTCAATATCTTGATCTACCTCCTCTTCCTCACCTTCGATCTATCGATCTATCCCATACAAAACTCAAGTCGATTCCTCATCTGAATACTCCACTTCTTCAAACATTCACTATGAATGCCAACCAGATACTTGTTAGTTTTATTTTTACTCGTTTATTCATAATGAGATCTAATTGGAATAGTAATGGATGTTGTTGATTGCAGCACTGTGATATCTTATCTCTTTCATCACTCTCTTCCCTTACCAATCTATCCTTGGAAGAATCCACTCAAATGAGATCAATCTATGGTCATCTTCCATCCTCTATTCAATCATTTTCTCTCACTCACTCTCTTCTTACTTCACTCCATCCTCTATTCTTCAGGTATACCCTATTACTCATGAGCAAGATGAAAGATGTTCTCTTTCTCAGGTCGTCTCCATCTTTTCTCAATATTTCTCATAATGATTGGAGTTGTTCTTCTTGTTTCCTTCAATGGACTCTTCCTCTCAAAGAGAAGCATCATTTTTTCCTTCCAAATTGTACTCCTCCACAGGGAAAGAAAGATTGCACTACCTTGGAGGTATGATTAGTCCAGTATATCTTTTATGGTTGCCATACAAGAAGGAGTAAGAACAATAAATAAGTGTATATTGAGGTGGCTGTTCCCTCTCGAGTATCAGTCATCAATGGAGGAGAGACATTCGTTCAATGTCATTCATCCAATGAAGATTCAATTATTGAGTGGTGGTGAGTAATATTCATCCATTGACATTCTCTCTCAATTTTCTTTAGGTTATATCGTCCTGCAACATTTATTGGTCGATTTGATGGAAGGAATAAAGTGCTCACAAAGGGAAACGGATCTGATATTGTTCAGGTATTCCCATTTTATTTAATTCATAATATTGTCTTAATATTTGTGTGCAGATGGTTGAAGGCGGTTCTCTTCACGTAAAAGTTGCATCTCGAGACATTGTGGAACGATATATTTGCATTGCGAGATTGAGAGGATCGAATGAAACTGCTCAGGAGGTATCTTATCAATCATCCCCCTCCCCTGCTCCACAAATAGGAACATCCATTTTGGATGGTACGACCAATTTGTGTTTATTTTCATGACGAACCTCCGAAAGTGGACATTATTGCTCTAGGTGTATAATACCGTGGGTACAGTATTCCTTTATCAGACTACGGTAATCCGATTGAACTTCTCTGCTTGGTATTCGATCGATATCCTTGATTCTGTCTTCTGGGGCTGTCTTATGAGTGCAACTCTTGCATGTGCTGCTTCATTCCTTCTAAATATCACTTGGATTCTATCGAGGTTGTCACTCTTCCTCTCTTCCTCATCTTGATATGTCATCCTTGTGATCACAGGAAATCAATTCTATGGTGGATTCAACGTGCAGAGAGACTATCTCGAGTTAGAAAGATGGTGGAAGCAATAGAGAAATATCGACAGAGACAAATGGATACTATTCATGATAATTACAATAAGAAAGTGCAGACTATGAGAGATACTTACCACCAACAGGTACAATCAATCAATGTGAACTATTAATCAGATATATGACTTATGTACATAATAATATATGTGTTTGAGGTGGATCAACTTCGTGTAGGGTATTCATCTCAAGTGGAAAGATTCCGTGATTATCGAACTGCTCAAATGGAGAATGTCCATTCTCATCTAGAAACACTCAGAGACAACTATCAACAACAATTGCATAGAGTAAGGGGGGGGGGGGGGTGAAATAGATTCAATGTGATATGAATTGCAGGCTCGAGAGTACGGTAGTCGAAGGGCGGAGATGTTGTGGGAGAGTTATGAAAGACAGATGAATAGAGTTAGGATGTTCAATCTACAAAGTAGACTCAAGATGATGAGACAGTACAATTTGAAGCAAAGGTAGGAAAAATAAATATGATAAGCATTAAGAAAAATGAAATGCAGATACATCAACAAATTGTTCGAGAGCTTCCAGAAAGAGAATGCTGATGCAGAAACAATGAGAAAGCATGAAGAAGAAGTGAGTAATGGAATAGAAGGGAAAGATTATGATTCCATTTTAAGGTACGAGCTGTACTCAATATGGCTGATGATTCACAGTTGCCACCTCTCTCTCGATCATCCTCATTCTATTCCCTTCCCGAATATATAGTAGACAAAGATGGTAATCTTCGTCCTTCTCCTCTTGTTCCATCTTCATCTTCTCCTCCTATTCCATTCAATCGTCCTAATCGTTCCAAGGATAGTTCATCTTCTCCTCCCCCAGGTCCTTCTACAGCTCTGTAGTCTATCTCGTGTACGTACATTATGTATTTATTCATCATTATTTACTCGAATAATAAATTGTTTACTTTTTGGCAATAAGATACAAACTAGATCTTCCCATACAAACGGCGAGAAAGGCAAAGGTACATAGAGCATCAATAACATAATCATTCAACCAATATACACTGAATAGTTTAGTGGTGGGGATGAGTTTTGGCAAATACAGGTTTGAAGGAGGGAGCGCGTGTTCTGACCCACGGATCAATTGCGACTTCCACCATCGGAGCACGATTGAGATAATCAAGAGTTATCAATCTGAATATACTGAGAGGAAAATAATTATGAGAGGAGACTCACTTTGAAATGAGCGCTTTCGCTTCTTCAGAGATAGGATTGGGATAGACGACTCGACATCTCTTGATTCTATCCAATGTTTCCTTCTACAATCAAATTCTTCCCTTTCCCTCATATCTTCTCATTAACTCACCTGACCATTACCCTCGAATGGAGCCTTTCCAACGAGACATTCGTACATTAACACCCCCACTGCCCAGTTGTCCACCTTAACATAATTAGCATGCACAATTGGACACTCACGATGCAGTTTATCTTAAGATGGTATCTTGGAAACTCACCGTGGTAGAGCATGTATTGGAAGTAATCATCTCAGGGGGGAGATAGTCTAGAGTTCCGCACACGGTATTTCGATTCTCTTTCGTCTTATCGTGAACTGACCAGCCGAAATCAGCAAGCTAATGAAGGATCAATGAGAATCGTAAACTCATGGAGATGATCTACCTTCAGATTGCCTAGTCCATCAACGAGAATATTCTCTGGCTTGATATCACGATGCCACACATTTTTGTCATGGCAATATGCTAGAGCATCCGAAACTTGACCGATGTATCTACAAATTAATAATAAAAATATATTGAATACAACAAGATTCACTTGGCTGTTTCCTCCTCCGATAAACGTCCGTGTTTGCGAAGATGCGAAAAGAGTTCACCCTCAAACATTTTTCAATGTAGCACTTTCATCATTAATACTCTCGCCATTATCTTTCAATTAAAATGTTCATTAAATACCTTCTCAGCGAACTCAAGCACCATGTAAATGCGCGATTCGTCGTGGAAGTAGCAGAAGCAACGGAGAATATTTGGATGACTACAATAGCGTTAACTCTTTTTATCTTCATCTGAATGACGACTAACCAGAGATGGTATTGAATCTCGATCTCTCTCTTTAGTTGGTGACTCACATTATACTTTCCGATTTGAACTTTGAACATCACCTGCAATATTTGCCATTGGCTTCACACATCGAATATATAACAATGAAGTGCTTACTTTCAACGCGACCACGAACTTCTGTGATTTCTCTCGCGCTAGATACACATTTCCGAACTTTCCTTTGCCAAGTGGTCGACCGATATCAAAATTGTCCATGCTGTATTGCCTGAGAAGGATCAAATTCGGATCTTCACGACGATGATATTAATGCGTTCATATAACACGTCACAACACTGACGAATGGAGAGCGGGAGAAGATAACAAATCTGAACCAATCGAAAGCGTCCTTTCTGTTGTCTGAAAAGAAGGAAGTATTGCAACTCAGAATTATATTGAGAATGCTTGTAATGTGAAAAATGAAATAAAGCTTGTAATGAGCTGATCAGGGAAGTTAATGCGTACTTGAGACGTGTTTGACTGGCTAGCTAGCTGATATTCTTCATCGACCGCCGCAGCCATCTAAACTATGAAATATACATTACATTATATTAGCCATCTAAACTATGAAATATACATTACATTATATTAGTATGAAATAAATGAAAATATGAATACATTTGAATAAAATTACGGAAACCTTACGGACTAAAAAGAAAACAACAAAATAGAGGCTACTATAGTCTATAGACCGTGGTACTGATTAATACTGGTATTGGCTGTTTGCAAATTGAAAATAGATTTTGATATTCGTGCTGAGAATAAACCGAAATGACCGCAGACGATTGATAGAAATGAAAAGAAAGAGATTAGAATAATTCGCGCCCAATTTTTGAATTACGGTGAAATTACGGTTACGGTGGTAATAAATAGGGTCAGCTTATTTATATAGATATTGATGAGCTGAATTCGAATTTCCTTCGTATATCGATAGCTATCTGGACAAATCACTATCATTATGTCGATGATAAAATTTAGTGATAACAAAGCCGGCATGGTTGGACTTGACAAGGTATAATTTCTCCATGTGTATGTGAATTGATAATCTTTTTTCTTCAGGATAAAATACAGCGCATTATAGACGAGAATAGTGGTGAGAACTTCAGTGCTTTTGCTAAGAAGAAGCAAGAAAGATTGGAAAAGCAAAAGAATGAAATTCTTTCGAAAGTACAGACTCTGTCTGATATAACTAAGATGAAGTACGAGAAAGAGGTGATTGCTCGCCAATGTTTAAGAACAACGTGAATATTGTAGATGGTTCAACTCTGTGGTCTACTAGAGAAGGAGAGGAATTACGACCGTGATTGTGTGCATGGTTGGTCTCCCTTTAAATGCTTTAGAAAGAAATTTTTGAACAGCATACGCTGCAGCATATCACGTGTATAGACGCGTCTATCTACACAGATCTTTTGAGTATTGTAATTCTGATTTTACAGTATCCGGGAATGAAATTGCCTCGGACCTTTCCGTAAGGAGTAAGGATCTGGGGATAATCGTAGGCCCACTAACTTGGTGGGGATAGTTTCTGCCTTAATCTAAACCTAAGCACTAAGCCTAAAAAACCCTTAGGGGTCAGGACAAGGTCCATCTACTTGGTTTGGTCAATAATCGATTTTATCGATTTTTTTGGATTCTAATCTTCAAATGACCATAACTAGCTTCATTTTCATCGCACATCGAGCGAATTTTTCGCAATGGATTCGTCTTGGAATTCTCTACAATAGTGTCAAAGCAACACAATGTGAAAAAAGTTGATCTTCGGTCTCAAAAATCGATAAAACGTATTTTGGGACCATAAAAGTAGTTTTTTTCGAATGTTTTCTCCTGAAATACTCGGTATTATTTCTTCAATTGATTCTACGGACCCGTCTTAGGGTCACTCTGTAACTCGTTTTTCATATCTCTGGCCTTCTAACCCCGAATTAGTACAAGAGATCGGGACATTGCCGATTTTTTGAAGAAAAACTTATTTTCCCTAACAGTTCAAAAACCGTCACTCCTACGAAGAATATCTGCCCACTAACTTAGTGGGCAGATATTCTTTATCCCACTAAGTTAGCGGGCCTACGATTAGCTCAGATCCTTAGTGTCAGATCCTTAGTGTCAGATCCTTAATGTCAGATCCTTAGTGTCAGATCCTTAGTGTCAGATCCTTAATGTCAGATCCTTAGTGTCAGATCCTTAGTGTCAGATCCTTAGTGTCAGATCCTTAGTGTCCGTAAGCCATCCGGCTGGCTAGCCATATAAACTTCGCTCGCTCAATTTTTTACTAGTCGTTATTTTTTTACTAGTGGTTTTTATGCATTTAGAGATCTTATACATCTATTTTTCAAGTTGATATGGATGCCTTCTATGCTGCAGTTGAAATGAGAGACTTCCCTCAGCTTCGAAATATACCAATGGCTGTCGGAGGTTACTCAATGCTGGTTAGCGTTCTTTATCTCTATTAAATGTTATTTATGAACTATCGTAATCTGGTTGTTAATCTTAGAGTACTTCAAATTACGTAGCACGTCAATTTGGTGTTCGCGCTGGTATGCCTGGTTTCATCGCATCTCGTCTTTGTCCTCAATTAGAGATCGTCCCTCTCAACTTCGATAAATACACGAAAGAGAGTAGAGTACTTTCCTCTATTCTTTCTCAATACGATCCCAATCTCTCAATGGGTTCTCTCGATGAAGCATATATCGATTTGACTCAATATGCCGCAATTAGATCATCCTCAGGTTTTTTTGCCAATTATTTCATATCATTCCATTGTGTTATATACAGTTCGACACAAACGAATTCGATACGGTGGTGATTGTGTATGTCGTCTCCCTCTTGTGAAGGATAATGATCATCCCGGAGTAGTTCAATCTATCGAAAGAGAAGAAGTCTGTACGAAATGCAGCCATTCGAGGAAAATAATTGAAGATGAAGTTGAATTCGGAATAGGACGGGCCGAGGTAAGGTAGAAGTGATTATCCGAAGAGAGTAATCATTCTCAAATTGAGATTGTGAGAGAGATGCGTTTTCGAGTTGAACAAGCAACTGGTCTAACGTGCAGTGCAGGTTGAATTTTCACTCATCTGTCGACGAACAATCCATTTAGGAATCGCGCCTAATTTCATGCTTGCCAAAGTTTGTTCAGATCAGAAAAAACCGAATGACCAATTCGAATTGGAAAATGATCCGCAAGCGGTGAATGACTTTATAAAGGAATTGCCAACAAGGAAGGTTAGTCTTTTTTTCTCTCCATTATCAATAAATAGTAATAAATTCGAGGTTTCGGGTATCGGGAGAGTAGCTGAAGCTCATCTGTCTGCATTGGGCATCACTAAATGTGGGGATATTATTACTCTCGCTCATCTTCTTCCTTGTGCCTTTTCATCTCTTGGAGTCGAATCCATGCTCAGAGTTCGTTTTTTTTTCATACTTCAACTATTTCCTATCTGTTGTTAAGATTGGATTGGGATTGGGATCGAATATGCACTCCCGTGATTCAAAAGATTCTTCTCGAAAATCCATTTCACTCGAGCGTACTTTCTCACCAACGAGCGATTCACGATTCCTCACTCAAATGCTCTACGAATTTTGTGAACAACTAATTGAACAAGTATGGCATAGTCTTCCCTTCCTCACTACACGTATAATCGAATCCATTTCAGGCTTCGTCTAAGATTAAATCGGCATCAGGGCTATCTCTCAAAGTTAAACTTTCAAATTTTGAAACGCTCACCAGAACGACGACAGTTCCCATTGGTTTGTTTATCACGGGTTTCTTGTAAGAGTGTAGTAAAAAGAGCTCTTCTTTCCACTACGAATAACCTTTTGTTCTCCGATTTCCATGAAAGTTGGTTGGTGGGTACCCTTAGGGGTCAGGACAAGGTCCATCTACTTGGTTTGGTCAATAATCGATTTTATCGATTTTTTGGATTCTAATCTTCAAATGACCATAACTAGCTTCATTTTCATCGCACATCGAGCGAATTTTTCGCAATGGATTCGTCTTGGAATTCTCTACAATAGTGTCAAAGCAACACAATGTGAAAAAAGTTGATCTTCGGTCTCAAAAATCGATAAAACGTATTTTGGGACCATAAAAGTAGTTTTTTTCGAATGTTTTCTCCTGAAATACTCGGTATTATTTCTTCAATTGATTCTACGGACCCGTCTTAGGGTCACTCTGTAACTCGTTTTTCATATCTCTGGCCTTCTAACCCCGAATTAGTACAAGAGATCGGGACATGGCCGATTTTTTGAAGAAAAAACTCATTTTCCCTAACAGTTCAAAAACCGTCACTCCTACGAAGTTTTTGCATTAACCTTTCTTTTTCGTCTCCTCAAGACCTACATTTTTCACTTCGTGAACTTTTTAATTGGATCCCGTTTATATGGAGTATGAGGCAAAATGTGTTTTTCTTCTAAAAATCGTCCCGATCTCTTGTACTAATTCGGGGTTAGAAGGCCAGAGATATGAAAAACGGGTTACAGAGTGACCCTAAGACGGGTCCGTAGAATCAATTGAAGAAATAATACCATGTAAATGCGCGATTCGTCGTGGAAGTAGCAGAAGCAACGGAGAATATTTGGATGACTACAATAGCGTTAACTCTTTTTATCTTCATCTGAATGACGACTAACCAGAGATGGTATTGAATCTCGATCTCTCTCTTTAGTTGGTGACTCACATTATACTTTCCGATTTGAACTTTGAACATCACCTGCAATATTTGCCATTGGCTTCACACATCGAATATATAACAATGAAGTGCTTACTTTCAACGCGACCACGAACTTCTGTGATTTCTCTCGCGCTAGATACACATTTCCGAACTTTCCTTTGCCAAGTGGTCGACCGATATCAAAATTGTCCATGCTGTATTGCCTGAGAAGGATCAAATTCGGATCTTCACGACGATGATATTAATGCGTTCATATAACACGTCACAACACTGACGAATGGAGAGCGGGAGAAGATAACAAATCTGAACCAATCGAAAGCGTCCTTTCTGTTGTCTGAAAAGAAGGAAGTATTGCAACTCAGAATTATATTGAGAATGCTTGTAATGTGAAAAATGAAATAAAGCTTGTAATGAGCTGATCAGGGAAGTTAATGCGTACTTGAGACGTGTTTGACTGGCTAGCTAGCTGATATTCTTCATCGACCGCCGCAGCCATCTAAACTATGAAATATACATTACATTATATTAGCCATCTAAACTATGAAATATACATTACATTATATTAGTATGAAATAAATGAAAATATGAATACATTTGAATAAAATTACGGAAACCTTACGGACTAAAAAGAAAACAACAAAATAGAGGCTACTATAGTCTATAGACCGTGGTACTGATTAATACTGGTATTGGCTGTTTGCAAATTGAAAATAGATTTTGATATTCGTGCTGAGAATAAACCGAAATGACCGCAGACGATTGATAGAAATGAAAAGAAAGAGATTAGAATAATTCGCGCCCAATTTTTGAATTACGGTGAAATTACGGTTACGGTGGTAATAAATAGGGTCAGCTTATTTATATAGATATTGATGAGCTGAATTCGAATTTCCTTCGTATATCGATAGCTATCTGGACAAATCACTATCATTATGTCGATGATAAAATTTAGTGATAACAAAGCCGGCATGGTTGGACTTGACAAGGTATAATTTCTCCATGTGTATGTGAATTGATAATCTTTTTTCTTCAGGATAAAATACAGCGCATTATAGACGAGAATAGTGGTGAGAACTTCAGTGCTTTTGCTAAGAAGAAGCAAGAAAGATTGGAAAAGCAAAAGAATGAAATTCTTTCGAAAGTACAGACTCTGTCTGATATAACTAAGATGAAGTACGAGAAAGAGGTGATTGCTCGCCAATGTTTAAGAACAACGTGAATATTGTAGATGGTTCAACTCTGTGGTCTACTAGAGAAGGAGAGGAATTACGACCGTGATTGTGTGCATGGTTGGTCTCCCTTTAAATGCTTTAGAAAGAAATTTTTGAACAGCATACGCTGCAGCATATCACGTGTATAGACGCGTCTATCTACACAGATCTTTTGAGTATTGTAATTCTGATTTTACAGTATCCGGGAATGAAATTGCCTCGGACCTTTCCGTAAGGAGTAAGGATCTGGGGATAATCGTAGGCCCACTAACTTGGTGGGGATAGTTTCTGCCTTAATCTAAACCTAAGCACTAAGCCTAAAAAACCCTTAGGGGTCAGGACAAGGTCCATCTACTTGGTTTGGTCAATAATCGATTTTATCGATTTTTTTGGATTCTAATCTTCAAATGACCATAACTAGCTTCATTTTCATCGCACATCGAGCGAATTTTTCGCAATGGATTCGTCTTGGAATTCTCTACAATAGTGTCAAAGCAACACAATGTGAAAAAAGTTGATCTTCGGTCTCAAAAATCGATAAAACGTATTTTGGGACCATAAAAGTAGTTTTTTTCGAATGTTTTCTCCTGAAATACTCGGTATTATTTCTTCAATTGATTCTACGGACCCGTCTTAGGGTCACTCTGTAACTCGTTTTTCATATCTCTGGCCTTCTAACCCCGAATTAGTACAAGAGATCGGGACATTGCCGATTTTTTGAAGAAAAACTTATTTTCCCTAACAGTTCAAAAACCGTCACTCCTACGAAGAATATCTGCCCACTAACTTAGTGGGCAGATATTCTTTATCCCACTAAGTTAGCGGGCCTACGATTAGCTCAGATCCTTAGTGTCAGATCCTTAGTGTCAGATCCTTAATGTCAGATCCTTAGTGTCAGATCCTTAGTGTCAGATCCTTAATGTCAGATCCTTAGTGTCAGATCCTTAGTGTCAGATCCTTAGTGTCAGATCCTTAGTGTCCGTAAGCCATCCGGCTGGCTAGCCATATAAACTTCGCTCGCTCAATTTTTTACTAGTCGTTATTTTTTTACTAGTGGTTTTTATGCATTTAGAGATCTTATACATCTATTTTTCAAGTTGATATGGATGCCTTCTATGCTGCAGTTGAAATGAGAGACTTCCCTCAGCTTCGAAATATACCAATGGCTGTCGGAGGTTACTCAATGCTGGTTAGCGTTCTTTATCTCTATTAAATGTTATTTATGAACTATCGTAATCTGGTTGTTAATCTTAGAGTACTTCAAATTACGTAGCACGTCAATTTGGTGTTCGCGCTGGTATGCCTGGTTTCATCGCATCTCGTCTTTGTCCTCAATTAGAGATCGTCCCTCTCAACTTCGATAAATACACGAAAGAGAGTAGAGTACTTTCCTCTATTCTTTCTCAATACGATCCCAATCTCTCAATGGGTTCTCTCGATGAAGCATATATCGATTTGACTCAATATGCCGCAATTAGATCATCCTCAGGTTTTTTTGCCAATTATTTCATATCATTCCATTGTGTTATATACAGTTCGACACAAACGAATTCGATACGGTGGTGATTGTGTATGTCGTCTCCCTCTTGTGAAGGATAATGATCATCCCGGAGTAGTTCAATCTATCGAAAGAGAAGAAGTCTGTACGAAATGCAGCCATTCGAGGAAAATAATTGAAGATGAAGTTGAATTCGGAATAGGACGGGCCGAGGTAAGGTAGAAGTGATTATCCGAAGAGAGTAATCATTCTCAAATTGAGATTGTGAGAGAGATGCGTTTTCGAGTTGAACAAGCAACTGGTCTAACGTGCAGTGCAGGTTGAATTTTCACTCATCTGTCGACGAACAATCCATTTAGGAATCGCGCCTAATTTCATGCTTGCCAAAGTTTGTTCAGATCAGAAAAAACCGAATGACCAATTCGAATTGGAAAATGATCCGCAAGCGGTGAATGACTTTATAAAGGAATTGCCAACAAGGAAGGTTAGTCTTTTTTTCTCTCCATTATCAATAAATAGTAATAAATTCGAGGTTTCGGGTATCGGGAGAGTAGCTGAAGCTCATCTGTCTGCATTGGGCATCACTAAATGTGGGGATATTATTACTCTCGCTCATCTTCTTCCTTGTGCCTTTTCATCTCTTGGAGTCGAATCCATGCTCAGAGTTCGTTTTTTTTTCATACTTCAACTATTTCCTATCTGTTGTTAAGATTGGATTGGGATTGGGATCGAATATGCACTCCCGTGATTCAAAAGATTCTTCTCGAAAATCCATTTCACTCGAGCGTACTTTCTCACCAACGAGCGATTCACGATTCCTCACTCAAATGCTCTACGAATTTTGTGAACAACTAATTGAACAAGTATGGCATAGTCTTCCCTTCCTCACTACACGTATAATCGAATCCATTTCAGGCTTCGTCTAAGATTAAATCGGCATCAGGGCTATCTCTCAAAGTTAAACTTTCAAATTTTGAAACGCTCACCAGAACGACGACAGTTCCCATTGGTTTGTTTATCACGGGTTTCTTGTAAGAGTGTAGTAAAAAGAGCTCTTCTTTCCACTACGAATAACCTTTTGTTCTCCGATTTCCATGAAAGTTGGTTGGTGGGTACCCTTAGGGGTCAGGACAAGGTCCATCTACTTGGTTTGGTCAATAATCGATTTTATCGATTTTTTGGATTCTAATCTTCAAATGACCATAACTAGCTTCATTTTCATCGCACATCGAGCGAATTTTTCGCAATGGATTCGTCTTGGAATTCTCTACAATAGTGTCAAAGCAACACAATGTGAAAAAAGTTGATCTTCGGTCTCAAAAATCGATAAAACGTATTTTGGGACCATAAAAGTAGTTTTTTTCGAATGTTTTCTCCTGAAATACTCGGTATTATTTCTTCAATTGATTCTACGGACCCGTCTTAGGGTCACTCTGTAACTCGTTTTTCATATCTCTGGCCTTCTAACCCCGAATTAGTACAAGAGATCGGGACATGGCCGATTTTTTGAAGAAAAAACTCATTTTCCCTAACAGTTCAAAAACCGTCACTCCTACGAAGTTTTTGCATTAACCTTTCTTTTTCGTCTCCTCAAGACCTACATTTTTCACTTCGTGAACTTTTTAATTGGATCCCGTTTATATGGAGTATGAGGCAAAATGTGTTTTTCTTCTAAAAATCGTCCCGATCTCTTGTACTAATTCGGGGTTAGAAGGCCAGAGATATGAAAAACGGGTTACAGAGTGACCCTAAGACGGGTCCGTAGAATCAATTGAAGAAATAATACCGAGTATTTCAGGAGAAAATATTCGAGAAAAAACTACTTTTATGGTCCCAAAATACGTTTTATCGATTTTTGAGACCGAAGATCAACTTTTTTCATATTGTGTTGCTTTGACACTATTGTAGAGAATTCCAAGACGAATCAATTGCGAAAAATTCGCTCGATGTGCGATGAAAATGACGCTAGTTATGGTCATTTGAAGATTAGAATCCAAAAAATCGATAAAATCGATTATTGACCAAACCAAGTAGATGGACCTTGTCCTGACCCCTAAGGGTACCCACCAACCAACTTTCATGGAAATCGGACACCAAAAGATTTTTCCTAGTGGACGGCATTGCTACACTCTTACAGGAAACCCATGTTAGAAGTGTAATGAGAGAATAAATAAATGAATGCAGGATGTGATCTACTCAATCCTTCCAAAATGTTCTCTCTTGCGAAGGTTGTTCTCAACAATTTGGTAAGAGAAAGGGATGCATCGATGATGATAAGTAGTGATGGTTCAGTTAGCTGAAGGAAAGGAATTGAGACTACTCGGAGTAAGACTTTACAAGTTGATTGAGAAACGAGAAGATATCGAGGATGGACGAATTACGGTTGTTGATATGTTGAAACGAAGAAAAATAGAAAGGGAAGATGAAAATGAAGATGAAGGTGTAAAGAGTGACGAAGAGATAGAAAATAAAGATATGGAAGAGGAGGAGGAAGTGGATAATATTCCGAAATGTCCCATTTGTGGAAGGATCATGAAAGGATTGGATGATAGAGAAGTAAGTGGAAATAGATGGAGGATGGATTAATGAGATCATTCTAGATGAATATGCACGTTGACGAATGTCTGAATAAGGATTCAATTAAACATCTTTTAATATCAGATTACGAGAAAAGAGATGATACTTTTACTCCAGCGAAGAAAGATGAACATAATACGAAACAAAAGACTATTCTCAATTTCTTCAAAAAGTCTTGTTAAAAATGTGATGTACTGTACATTCAAAAGCTACAACGTGTAAATTCAGTATTGACAAGATAAAATATGGTTAAAATGAGATGGTTCGTCAAATCGGGAATCATTGATTACAAGGGACATATAGATTGTGTGAGATAATGAGAGAAGCGAGAGCTGGACGGTCCATTTTTATCTTCTTCACTTTCGCTCTTTTGTTCTCAAAATTATTTGAAATGGTTTAATGGTTTCAGTCGAATTTTTGACTTACCTGAAACCATATTTTAATTTGTGATTCGTTTAATCCCAATTCGTTTGCTAACTCTCGACGGCGCTTCTCCGTTAAATATCTCAACATTGATTATTAGGAGAAAGAAATATAGAATACCGTACCTGTTGTCTATGAAATGATTCCTGAGTACATCCAATTGTTGTGGAGTAAAAGCAGTTCTTGATCTCTTCTCTTCTTGTTCCCTCTCATCTCGCCTTTCTTTTCTTCTTCTATGATTTCGAATTCCTGCATATGTTTACATTCGTTAGTACTATAATTATGAGATAATCTCACCGGAATTGGGTCTATCAGAATAACGAGTGCAGTATACCCAAGCAGGATAGTTAGCTCCATCGTCTGGCTCTTCCTTATGTGAGCTTGTCTTACATTGGGAAACAAAGTCGTCTTGCAAAATACGTTGAATAGAGAACTTGAGGGGAGATGAAGAGATGGATGGAGTGGGAGTCATACTGTATGGAGAGAGAAGACTGGAGGATGGGAGGGAGGGGGTAGACCCCGCCTCTCACTAATTGAAGAAGAGAGATTGACAGGGCGGTAGAGAAAAGAAGGAGATGCAATATTCACGGCTTCAATTAGACAGATAGAGGAAGAGATGGGAGTATTCGAGATGTCACACTAGTCCGAATAATCAACCATTTATTCAGAGGGAAAACAAGTCAACAATGGATAAGTGTGAAACATAACAAGAACAAGAAAGAAGGGAACAATAGACGATTTATCTTCTGGCAGATCTGAGTCTCGATTTGAGAGGAGGAGTCTTGGCAGAGAGAGGAGTCTTCGGAGTACTCTTAGTGACAGCAGGAGTCTTTCTCTTTCCAGGAGTTGAAATTGTCTTCGATGGAGTCGATTCAATCACAATCGCATCACTAAAATTGTTTATTGTCATATTTAAATGAAGTGGATAATGATATAATACCTCTCATTCGATTTCTTTCCCACAGTTTTCGATTTCTTTGCCACTGGTTCATCAATCTGTTCACTGAAAACAATTCACTCTTATTCAAACTGGAAAATGTCTTCTTACATCTCATTTTCAACGACAGTAACTTCAGTAGTATCAATTTTCTTCTCTCCATCCATATCATAATCGATTCCCATTGCAGCCAACTTCTTCATTCTCTTCGATTGAATCTTATTTCTACGTACCTTCAATAAACCATTATCTCTCTCTCTACTTCATCCTCTAATTTCTCTTTCTACCTTTGCCTTATTATCTTCATCATCACTTTTCTTCTTATTCATTTTCTTAGAATGTGCTCTTCCACTTGCTCCCTTACTCGGTTGTCCAATCATCTTCGCACCTTTCTTCAATATCTCAGGCACGTTGTCCTCATCCAACAACTTCAAATCAATATTCCATGGATATACATCGATTCTTCACATTGCCTCGTCACTTACCGTAACCTGGAGTCTCTTCTCGAACATGAGATATCCGTCCATTGCTTCCATTGCCACTTGTGCAACAGTGGAATCTTCGAAGAGAACGAATGCGTATCCACGATCTCTTCCCGACTACAATTCATTCAATCACAATCAATATTCTTCCAACAACTAGAGTACCTTTTTGCATCTGGGAATTCGAACTCTGACAACGGATCCGAATTGATGGAAGAAAGCAGCGATTTCTCGTTCAAAGAATCCGAATGGAAGATGGTCAATTTTAATGGCTGCTGAAGGTTTCGCAGAGGCCATTTCTGCACAGATTTCACACTGAAATATAAAAAATAAATAATATTACATATTCTATTGTTCCAATATGCCTTCTATCATCGCTCATTTTTGCATCAAGATGAGATATGTCGATATATGGCTATTAATTAATCGATGTATATCATGAGGAATGACCTCGTAATTCAGATAGGACATGGACACTAAGGGGGCAATACAAGGAATATCATCATGATCTACGCAAGTCATCAATCATCCTTTATACCGATAGACACACTCTCTTCTCCATACAATCCCCATTTGAACACCTCGTGACAGTTGCAATATCTCAAGGGATGACCATTCCCTTCTCTATGCCACAGGGAACCCTTTCCTCATCTACACTTTAGCGGCTCTTCTTTCTAATGAGAGTGCAATGATTATATCTCGAGGTCACATCAGTCATACTACTCCATCAGAGACCCGTGCAACTCCCTCTTCTATAACCATTACTAATTGCAAATGGATTGATTTGGTCAGACAAGAGTAGTCCCTCGGAAGTATCCTTTCGGATGCACTTTTAGATATGATGGAGAGTCATTCAACTCATTGAGTATGAAAAAAAAACGAAAATAAGACACAACCCTTTATACGTTAACAATTACGAATAGTACAGAGAACGGTAGCACTGGAGCAGTAGCGACGCTTGAAGCTTGGAATGATAGTCTCATCGATTATGAAATGAAAAAAATCGAGTCATTATTGCAATGTAAATATGATGATGTTTAAATAACGAATTAAGGCATCAAGAAATGTCAATGGAGAAAAGGCAATATAAGTATGAGCATTGATGGACGCCGTCTAAATCAAACAATTAAAAAAATACACATGGAGGTGAAGGAATCACACTTTCAGGAATCACGCTACACTTTCATCTACAATAATTATACTCTCACAAAATATTTGAACATATGATATACAATTAGTAAAATGATAAGCGATGTTAATATTGGACACATTTAGAGATGTTCCACCATTTCTCAATTTACTTTATTTACCTTATTCTTACTAAATATACTCTTGAGTACATCTCTTTTCCTCTTCTTCTCTTGAGGAGGAAGAGTAGAGATGGATGATGTAGATGGAGAATTATTCGTACCGTTCACATACTCATCCCGGACGATGAATCTCAATGATATTCCTTTATTTCTCAACAACTCCCTCCAATTATTAAATATCAATCTGTATTTGACACATTTAGTGATAATTGTCCTCAATTGAATGGCAACAATTATATATGTAACTAGGAAGGGAATCATAATAATAGGCGCCCGTTAACATACATCCCAATTGTTTTTGGTAAGCCGTGAGCGAGACATCTAATCTGGAATAACTGAGGGAAAGGAGGGACATGCTTAGCGACAGAGGAGATTAGAGAAGCGAGATAATAGAAATGGGAAGGGAGGGAAGGGGGAGAGGGAGGGAGGGATACCTTTCAGATGGATGAGTGGATGCTATTGATCCATTCACACTCGTTGGAGACATGGGAAGAGATGAAGAATGACGAAGAGTTGAAGATCGATCCATTGATGAAATTGAAGAGGACGAATCTGAACCTGAGATGGAATCAAAGAGATGTAAGGGTCATTATTCATGGATAGTCTCATGATTGAAATGAGAATAGTGGAGTGGGCAAAATCTCTCATTCACATAAAGGTTAATTCATTCCATGGTTAGAAGAGCAGAGAAGCACAAGCAATCATTTGATGGGTGAAATGGAACAATTGAATGAATGAGTACCTGATTCTCCTCCTCCTTTGTAGAAAGTGGGAACAGAGGAAGAAGAAGAAGGATGAGTTGAAGATGGAGAAACAATGGACGATTTGACACGAGCGACGGATGAAGAACTAGACGTTGTCGTATTCTCTGAAGATAGATAAAGACACTCAAATATTAGTCAACAGCTATGAAACACCTTATTAGTTTAGTTCAACATAACATCAACATCGATCATTCCATTAGGAAAAAATCAGAGTACAAATTCATAATTGAGAGAAAGTTGATTAGATAGCTGTATTCGCACAAACAAGTGGGATTCTTTTTTTCTTTTTCTTACCATTAATATAAAGAATAGGAAACCCGCAGAGAGCTTCAATCTCCATCCATCTCTCTTGAGCTTCTCGAGTTGTTGCTTGGATTGATTCCATTCGAGATCTGATTATTCATTCCCATTCAATATCCTTTCCAATGTCTTAATCAATAAACGCAAGAATGAAATGCTCACTTCAATCCAAATATCTTAGCATCAATCTGATCACTTCCAGTACTTGCCCCAGTTGCCAATTTGAGTGATGCAACGAGTGTAGCTTGTTTCTTTCTCAATTTATCAACTTCATCGATGGCTCCTTTCATCTCAACCACACATCTGAACAACGACTCTCCATTCATCCATTCATATCCGAGATATTCCTTACTCTGCTCTCTGCTTATTCAGATAGTTTAATTCGACCTCACAAGTTTTCCTTAGAAGAGGTTGAAGAATAAGAGGAGCTGTTCCACCCGAATGAGAGATTTCCAATCTGGAAACAAATTAATGATAATGATAAATTGTATGATGGACAAACTTTTTATTAGCTTCATCTAATTGATTCTTCAACTGTTGTACTTCATGCCCATCATTTGTTTGTCGACGACTTCGTTCTTCTTTCATTCTTCAATTTTTTATTATTTTCATTTTCATTTCATATTCCCTCCTTCCCCAAATGTCAACAATTCTTGTTCCACCTTCTCCTATTCAATTATACGATTAGGTCTCATTGCGTTGCACTTCCGCAGAAAAAAAGAGCAATCGCAATCAATTGCAGGTCTTCGACTCACAAATAACACCAGCGGTATTGTACGACTCTGAACCATACGTGGGCGCGGTCCACCGGCATCAGTCTACACTTTTTTGTGACACTAGTCTGCGAAATTTTTTTATCCAGAATACGATTTAAGCATGCTTAAAAAAAATTTATTATGAAGGCGGCAGTCTGCAAGTTTAGGCAGTTTAGCGGGCATGAGGCTGCAATTTTTTTTTTTCGGTGGATGCCTGCCCACGTATGCTCTGAACTATGGACTTCGTGATTCGGATAAAAGAAAACTACGAATGGCGCAATAGAAGATGGAACGCAAAATTCTAGGCATATCGCCACAACATAGGTGGCCAAATCAGCGCATTAGAGACTCTACTAAAGTGAAAGATTGGGTCCAGTTAGCAACGAAATAGTAGCTCGATTGGGCAATGCGAGTACGGTCGATGGAAAGTTCCCGATGGACAAGAATCCTTACAACATGCACACCGTACTCACACAAAAGGCCAGTCGGACATCCACGAGTCCGCTGGAGGGACGAAATTCATTCTACGATCGGACGCGACTGGTGGTCGATAACTGCCCAGGAATACAAAATCAGAAGAGATCAGCATGTGACCTAACACCTACCACGCATGTTACTGATAAACATTGAATTGAATATCAATTCCAGTCATATTTCTCCTGTATACCCCATTCTCTTATTCTCTTTCATATTTATACACTGAGAGAATGGTGCTTATCAAGTAGTTGACCCAATGAGTTGAAACATACGAGTAGATTCAACATCCCGTCTGGGCCAAGATAATATAAACAAAAGTAATGGGTAACATACTTCTCAGTGGTATCTTCCAGATGGCTTTTCATACTATTGAGCTCTTCTAATTGATTAGCTAATGAATTCATTTCGACTCGTGCTCTTCTTCTCTGTCTCATCATCAGAGCAATCACCATAGAGAGAAGAACCAACTGAAAAGATTATCCATTATCACAGTTAGAAACAAATAGATCGTACTAGTGCAGCGAGAGCGATATCTTTAGCACGGGATGAATTATCTCGATAACCGAATAGAACCACGTCGAGAGCAGTGAGACGAAGCTGAATTAAAGTTATTCAATTCTCTTTAATCACATCCAATACGGATAATTCATTGAAAACAATTGATAAATATTAACCTTCTGGCGATGAACCGACGATTTTACTTTAAACTTATCATTCATGAATGTCGAGTTGAGAACTGCTAATCTGAAATTATGTTTTTGCCGATGAACTTTTAAATGAAGATACCTAGGAAGGACTTTTCCATCTAATTGCATTGCTTCTGCAAGTGGTGCGTATTGGGGAAGATTAACTACATTAACCAGCCAATACACAAACTGAACAGAGAAACATTGTAGGAGATATTAGTTGATAAAAAACCTCTTGAGTGGTCCAAGATCTCTCAGAGCTTTCGAACCATGCCTCCCATAGATCATCGACAGTGATTGCATCATCTTCCCCGTGGAATGCCTTTTCTCGGCGTGCTCTTTCAGTTGATCTCATATTCATATCCTCAGCCATGAACTGAAATTATGCTTATCTATCATTTTTGAAGAAAATAATGATTATGCGTGAATGAATGAGGAAGAGGAAACGTACACCACTACTTTCTGTTCTATCGATACTTCCAGAGTGATCATCATCCATTTCTTTATGAATTTCAGCGATTGCCTCGAACCCTCTCCTGTCTCGAATTTTCTCCTCTTCCGCTGTTACTTCCACATCTGATATAAACCATTGATTGACTAAGTCAGCAGATTCTTCACTCGCGTCCCGTACATTTTTAATCCATGGATTAAGAAGTGGAATAGACGATCAAATAGATGAAGGGTGACTCACTTCTAGTCTTCTTCCCACGCTCATCACCCAGTATCAAAGCTGGAAAGATGATGAGTAGATGGAACTTCATTTTTCTGATCGATTCAGCCACTCGATGAGATACAGTCCATAACACACGTACTAAAACCAGTGACGATTTGGAGCCGCGACGATACAGATAACAACAAGAGCTTGAGCGTCTTATTTCCTTTGTCGATGACAAGAGAAGATTAATCGATCGCCAGACTTAGATAAATGCATTGAAGTTTACAAAATACCATTGAGAAACGATAAATGACCGTATGAATATTTGCAATGATATTGAAAGGCTGATATAAAATGCAAACATCAGAATGAAGACACTTAGCATGACTATGGGCAAGGACAGATTATTGCCGTGAAAACAGAACGCAAATACATCAAATAAATACTCCATAATTACATGTAAACCTTCGAAGTAACAAGAAATAAATAATGCGAGACTTCTACTATTTAGCGCTACACCACTACACCATACCGTACATTTTGCGCTATCGTGTTGTGGAGAGAGCAAATTGTATTTTTTTTGTTGATTAAAATTATTATTTTTTCAAATGTGTTTGAAAAAAGTTTCATTCTCCGAGCATTCACAATTATAGAGGATTCAGAACTAGGTGCACTTGAAAAAAATCCAAAAAGTCGCTCGTGTCGCTATGTAAAGATTAATTACGTGATAATAAATGCGATGTCATAGTTGTGTTGAATAATTCGCTAAATCCCTTCAGCTATTTTAATGCGCATTTTTCCTGGTTTACACGAAAGTGAAATTAGCAACTTGCTGTTAAGATATCGACGCGCCGCTAAGAGAGGCACGAGAAGAATAGGTTGAGCGGGCGGACTCACTTCAACTCACTCTCATTTCTCTACACTCTACACTGTCTCTCTATAGGATCTAGTGTGTGGAAGGAGAGACGGCCGTTTATGGCACAAAGCTCTACCAACCAACAAGATATGGAAGTTGATCTACGACGGCAACTAAACGGTCAGCAACATCTTAATAATCTGTTTTGTTACAATGAGAATAGTCGATCTTTTGTTTTCATTTTTTTGTAGCGTTTATAGCCCTTGTTATCTTCTCGATCGTTTAGCAAATAATCGATAATAATCTGGTTTTGTTTTGTTGTGGTTGAGATACTCCATACTAAACAATGATGATTGGCTATAATACATAAGTTTGTGTGACTTGGAGAATCACACGTGATGAGCACATTCTTTCGGGAGAAAGTAGATGAGAAATGAAACTGAGTGGTGTATTGATGGCCTTTCCTTTGTCCAAGGACAATGAATGGCATGGATCGGAACGAACACTTTAAGATGTCTTCGGCGAGTTCGATGACTTTGCCGGTCTCGTAGGAAGACAATTGTTCGGAGTTATTCCCACTCCTGGAGTAATGAGAGGTCTCACACCATACTCTACCAATCGTCTTCCCTCTAATGCTTCCATTCCATCCGCATCCCTTTGTCTCCAAGTAAGTATCATCTGCCAGTGTTCCTCTTTATTCCAATCATATAAGGAGATGAAGAATGTGCCTCCCTTAATCCCTCCACTTCATTTGAACAGAAACGAAAATCAGGTGATATCACTTTTAATAACCTATTATATGTTTGAAGATGCTGGAGCGGGGCTTCGAAAAATAGAACTGTAAAAATTTTTGGAACACTTACTTAGTATGGATCTTAATCGGCATTCGTCATAACAATGAAACATTCAAAAATGTTAAGGGCCATAAACACGTAGTTGTCACATTCTTTTATATATTTAATGTGACTGATTATTTTTTGTTTATATTTTTCTTGATGTCATCTACTGTCATTATATAATCGCAGAAGGCTGATCTTAAAAGAAATTGGAACGGAAGATGTTTCAGAACGCTGTATGTGCTTCAGAAGCATCATCATCCCATTCTCATAGGAATGATGACGAGAATTATAATGGTCGAAATAAAAGGAAGAGAGATCGGAGTGAAGAAGATGGTGATGGTCCATTGAAGAGAAGGGAGAAAAAGGAAGATAATAAGTGCGTATTTCCATCAATTATCAACCATTTTCATTGAAAGACGGAATATAATAAAGTAAAGTACTGAGTCGGTTACTAACGCGTAACGCGTCATCGACTACCCCATGTCTGAACTGCAACTGGGGCCTAACCTGTGAGAACAGTGGCCTGTTGCTAAAGACTAACCGGCATGTTGTGTGCACGCTGGCGGGGAATTTGGATCGTGTTTACTAGGCACTACCAACATTTCTTAACCCCCTTGGTTGGGTGGATCTGCAGGCGCGGGGGTCGAACTCGTGGCCTTTCGATTCGCATTCTGACACACAACCACTGCGCTACCCGGCCTGTCTGAGAAATGAGAGAGAAAAATCCGTAATCGATATTGTCCATATTGTTGGACAAAGTTGTTATTTTCTGATTTTTTTACAGGATGATGCGAGATCTATTTGATGACGATGTTGATGATGAAAAGGGAGATTGGAAAGGCAACAGCTACAATAAGTAAGTTTGCTCATTATGATAATTATAAATACAATAATTATTATTCCCTATCATTTCAGTACCCCGCCTCCTGAAATAAGAATGATGGTATTAGGCATGCAAGTAAGCTTTTCATTCCTTTCGCCTTTTCATATGTCGGATAGACAGGTCAAATGTTTCGAAGTAGTTTTCTCTTTCCGTTTCTTCATCAATTTTCTTCCTATATGAATCTGAGACTGCTAGACGTAGAAAGTGACGCAGAGGCAATCGGTTATTATCGGGCACTTCTCTGTTTATAAATTGCACTCGGGCACCTAGGAGCCCGATATAAGGTTCATTTGACATGAATTTTCGAACAGTGCTTTCAAGCGGGATAGTTGTCACAGGATTACACACTTTTGGAATGGATGGTTCAGTTGAGAAAGATCGCACTTAATAAAAGATCACACATTTTCGTTCCTACCAGCCCGGTTATCAGACTGCTGCTATATATTTGATGGAATCAGTTGTCAGATCACAATATATCCACTACGAAATTGAGCTTTAAGTCATTAGATCTCTGATATTAGTGTAAGACCACATATATATTTCCGGTCCCCGGTTGACAATGAAAATGTATGATAAAAGATAATGTAATTGTTTTATTTAGGTGGATCCTCTTATCCCACCGTACGATACAAATGGAATAAAGAAGAAGGATGATAATGATGAAAGAGAGAAAGAAGATCGGGAACGAAAAAGGAAAAGAGAAAGAGAAGATTCAGAAAGACGAAGGAAAGAAAAGAATGAAGAAGAGGAAAGAAAGAGAAAGAAGGAAGATGAAGAAGATAGAAGAAGAAGGAGAGATGATGAAGAAAGAAAGAGAAGAAAAGATGATGAAGATAAAAGAAAAAAGAGAGATGATGAAGAAAGAGAGAAGGAAAGAAAGAGGAAGGATGATGAAGAAAAGGATAGGGAGACGAAAAGAAAAGAGTTAGACGAGAAGCGAAAAAGGAAAGAAGAATTGGAAAAAGAAGAGGTATGTAAATAATATACAAGAATAAAAACAACAAATATTCTCGTAAGATGCATATTATGCCATTGAATTTTTAGTTAGTGAGGAGCGATTTGTTAAGAATTAGTATTAATTAATGTGCATTTGTAGGAAGAACGAAGAATACGAAAAGAAAAGAAGAGAATAGAGAAAGAAGAACGAAAAAGGAAGGAAGAAGAGGAAAGAATGAAAGAAGAAGAAAGGGAGAGAAAGAAAAAAGAAAAAGATGACGAAAAGAGAAGATTAGAAGAAGAAGAAGAAATTAAACGCGAGAAAGAGGTACATATTAAATAACTGAAGTTGCATTTAAAGGGGAGGGGCACGAATCGAAATTGGTGGGTCCCACCACGACGTGCCTGCACCCCGCTGTAACTACAGTAATCAGCAGTTGACTCTGTCTTCTCCCTTAACTAGGCCGTCTAGACTCATCTGATATAACGGCACTTAGCCTAGTGGTTGTGCTTTTGCCTCGCTATCCGGCACCCGCTGGTTCGACTCCC
Source organism: Pristionchus pacificus (assembly GCA_000180635.4). NCBI lineage: Eukaryota > Metazoa > Nematoda > Chromadorea > Rhabditida > Neodiplogasteridae > Pristionchus > Pristionchus pacificus. The sequence goes on from CM026577.1 coordinate 10,768,320, forward strand.
GCAGTGTGCAAACCTCACTATTGCTGCTATTTTCGACTGCCAATCTAGTGAAATCAATACAAGAATACAGTACCCCAAATCGTGCCTGCACAATCAATGACACTTAAAAAATCCGTAGTGAGGTTCAGAGGCATTTCTAGAACTTCGGATAAAGTGATCTGTGATCGGGTATAGCATCCCTATTACCCCACAGGCTCAGCTTATGTGAGAAAATATTCGTGCCCCCCCCCCCCCCCCCCCCCTTTAAATCGTTCAGAAGTCGAAATTGAACGAAATGGTAACGAATATTCAATTCAAGAAATGTGTGTTTCAGAATAGAGAACGAGAAGAATTGACAAGAAGGATTGAGGAAGAAAGAAAGAGAGAAATAGAACGGATAAGGCAAGAAGAAGAAGAGAAAAAGAAAGAATTAGAAAGAATAAGAAAAGATGAGGTGAGAGATATCTTATTATACACCATTATTATCCATCATATCTCATCATAACATTTGAATTCTTGATACCATACCTTTTTTTAGATTCGAAATAGAGAAGTGGAGGAGAAGCGGAAAAGAGATGAAGATGAAAGAAAGAAGAAGGAAGATGAAGATCGAATGAGAAAAGATAAGAAGAAAGAAGAAGAAGATCGAATGAGAAAGGATAAGAAGAAGGAAGAGGTCAGTTATCCAATTAATGCAGTTAGAAAAAGGTTTTGAAGGAGAAAAGACGATGGAAAGAAGATGAAAAGGAAAAGAAGAAGAAAGTCGATCATGATAAAGGGAAAAAAGATAAAGAAAAGGTTAGAATTGCGAACACTGACAATATCTGATATATGTAATATTTAAGAAGGGTTCTCTAGCTCTGAATTCACTATCAAATTCAAAATTGGAAGTGTTGTTAGAAGCTGAGAAGGACAGAATGAAAAGAGATAAAGTGATGAATGAATCAAAAGACGAAAGGAGTAAGTTTATACATTTTATACGTAACATTCATTAATCTATTTATAGTATCACTTTGGAATGATAGCAAGAATAAGAATTGGAAGGATGAAAATGGAAAGGAAAAGAAAAGGAAAGATACTGACAGGATTATGAAAAAAGAGGTATGAATTGGTTATTAGAATAGAATAATATTAAAATATTCTTATGTTTGAGGGATCATCTGCTCTTTCCTCTCCTATGAGTAGCAAGAATTCATCCAGAGTTGCCACTCCCATTCCTCCCCTCTCACAACCTTCTACTTACACTCATCAAAATGGTTACATATCTTATGAATATTTATTATCTATTGCTTCATGGATTCGTCATATTTTCTCATAGATTATAGCCGACGACAAAAGTCATGGGACACTTTTTCAATGTTCCATATCTTTTGAACCGAGAAAGCAATCCAAATGAAATTTGGAGAGTACATAGAAACTGGTCAGGACAAAATTTTGCGTAACATATGGTATTGTGAAAAATCGATATTGTTGCATAGTGATGACGCAATCCGAGTGCATCACTGTCCAGTCTGTGGTGATCGATCTACGGAGGCATATTCAGTTCGACAAATTTAGCTTCTAGAAGTTTGCGATTTTATATTTTGCGTTCTATCCGAGCTAGAACCCTGAAACTGTGCGACGATAATAACGTGAGGGTGACTGATATATTGCCTAAGTATGGGCTCCATTCAACCGCTTATAAAAAAATTGAAGAGAATTTCTCTTCAATTTTTCGCACTCTTCAAATTGAGTAAAGCGGAGAGTAAAGAGAGAGAGAGAGTAAAGAGAGAGAGTAAAGCGAACGCTCTGAAAATTTGGAATGTTACTATTGGATGGTTTTGCAATGTTCCTGCACGGTAACCATGATTTTACAATATACACTCTTGGAGTGGTAAATGGTCAAACTCAGCTCATCTGAAAAAGTTACTTTTGGACGTCAAAGATGTAAATGAGGACCGATCTTCACCAAACTCTCAGGATATTAGTTACTCGTGATAAGAAGCAGAATGATCCTTACAAGGGAAGGTTGCGATTTTGATATGGACTTTCCGAACGAGACCTAGTGCAATCGATAGATCTCGAAATTCTAAGAACGTTAGTGATTTTCATTTTTGCTGAGGAGACCCCCGGGACCGAAAAAATCGGTAATTTCAAAAATCAATAGTTTTCTGTGTGTGCTACGCGGCGGGTATAAGATCCCTTTCCAGATCCCCTCTCAACAAGCATCGGTGGTTCAGTCGGTAGGGAGTTCGCCTAGTAATCGGGTAGAGGTTGGTTCGTTTCCCAACCGCTGCAACATTTTTTTCTTTCGTTTTCTAACTTCTTTTTTACTGTGAAAACTTTTTTCTGTCGTAGAACTTGTGTTTTAAATGTTGATTAGTAATCAGATTATCAACCTCACTTATAGAGATGACAGTTTAAAATTTTTGAAGATTACAAAATCATGATATCAAGAGCCGAAGAGCGTCGATATCGAGCTCACAACAATGAAAACAAAAGTTCTACGACAGAAAAAAGTTTTCAGAGTAAAAAAAGAAGTTAGAAAACGAAAGAAAAAAATGTTGCAAAAAGGTTGCAGCGGTTAGGAAACGAACCAACCTCTACCGGATTAAACCTTCCCTTGTTAGAACGAGTCTCTAGCACGTCTGGGAGCGGAGTTATGAAAATCCGACCCTGATTTTGCAAAAAATCCTGCTGCGGCAAGCGGCAGCAACTTGAATTTTTTTTCTAGGTAGCCTTCGATCATATGTCTATGCACAAAAAATTTCGGGAGTCAGAAAAAATTCTACCAGGAATAATGATTTTTTGAAATAGTGCACTCGGATTGCGTCATCACTATGCAACAATATCGATTTTTCACAATACCATATGTTACGCAAAATTTTGTCCTGACCAGTTTCTATGTACTCTCCAAATTTCATTTGGATTGCTTTCTCGGTTCAAAAGATATGGAACATTGAAAAAGTGTCCCATGACTTTTGTCGTCGGCTGTACTAGGTGGATAGTGAAATGAATATCTTGTGTTTGAGTGAATGGTCCATCGTCATCAATTCATCCCTTCTCCTTTCCCAATTGTCCTTCCTCTTGTCTTGCTGCTCGTCTTGCTCCTCTTGCACCTCTATCTCCCGAACAGGTAAGTGTATCCCCCTCCCTCCCCCTCCCTCCCCCTCCCTCCCCCTCCCTCCCCTTCCATCTACATCATCTGGTTGCAGAGGGCAGATAAAGACGGTTATACTAGCTACGCGAAAGAGAAGAAACATTCTGGAGATGCTTCAGTGAGTTGATCTTCAATTGGAATACCATTGCCCACTATCTCTTATTCTCTAGCTTATTGTCAGATAAGTGATTTCAGATGGATAGGAATGCTCGTTTCTTCTTCTATTTAGAGAGTAGTATGTATTTCGCCCTTTCTGTATCTTCCTGTCATCCTACATCGAATGATCGAGAACTAAGTATGGCTAGTAGTGTTCTCAAGGATACTGTTGATCTTATCAAGTAAGACATGATTCTGTGTCGATGCATGGAATGAATAGTACACTAAAGTGTTGGGAGTAATAATGATGACGATTGTAGATATGCATTGGTTCTATTCGAGAAGGAAGGAGTCTCCCATCTGCTTAGTAGAGCTAGAGTCAGTACTTCACTTACACTATATATCTTTATAGTATCACATTAATTCTGATCCATAATAGTTGGATATCTTTAGGTGTTGTGTATTCGAACTCAGGCTGTTCTCAGCTATCACATGTACTACGTTAGATCAAATGTGAGTAGCTATTTCGTCCATACGCGTAAATAATGTGAAAAGAGATAATGATGATTTGTAGAAGTTTCCTCGTCGGGCAGATGCTCTGGCTTCATTGGAATCACAAGTACAAGAAATACCTAGAGCATCTCCAAAGAAGGAAGATAGAAATAGTATAGAGAAGGGAGAAAAGAATACTGGCAATTCATCAAATACCAATTCTATTGCTTCTTCTTCTAATATGGTCGGTTGAATTGAATAATGAGTATAACAAGAGTATATTGAGGTGACAATGCCGATGTCTCTATGGAAGATGAAGTCATCTCAAGTCTCAACATTTACTCATCTCGAAAATGCTCAACTATTGTGGAAGGACTCGTATAAGTTGATGTCATCAAATGAGAAACATTATTGGAGTACCATCGACAATCTCATCCTACACGCATTGTCAGTATATTATATTTATTCGAAATGATGTACCAATCATTATGTAATTGCAATATAAATCCCCTCTTTCAGTGATTGGGGATGCCCTCTTCACGTTGGTTCGTCACTTCTTCATTTATGTACCTTCATCAACACTACTGTCTCTTGGATGAGAATGGAATATGAAGCAGAAAAGGGGAAGTGAGACCCTCACCCCTCCCCTTCTCTCCTCCTTCTCCCTTCATCCGTCCGCACGCTAATCTATTCTGAAGTACTTGAACAAATAATCTCGGTGTATTCATTTTTTTGTTGTAATTAGTCATCTTAAATGATTAATCCCTTTGTGTGTTATACTGGAAACGTTTGCTCCTTATTCCATCTGTCATTTATTCAACCACTTTTGTGCGTATCATGCTTTCCCAACGAGTACAATATGTATCCTTCTCTCTCCCTCTCTCGCTCTCTCTCCCCTCTCCCTCTCTCGCTCTCTCTCCCCTCTCCCTCTCTCTCTCTCTCTCTTTCTCTCTCTCCTCTCTCTCTCTCTATCTCTCTCTCTCTCTCTCTCTCTCTCTCTCTCTCTCTCTCTCTCTCTCTCTCTCTCTCTCTCTCTCTCTCTCTCTCTCTCTCTCTCTCTCTCTCTCTCTCTCTCTCTCTCTCTCTCTCTCTCTCTCTCTCTCTCTCTCTCTCTCTCTCTCTCTCTCTCTCTCTCTCTCTCTCTCCTCTCTCTCTCTCTCTCCTCTCTCTCTCTCTCCTCTCTCTCTCTCTCTCTCTCTCTCTCTCTCTCTCTCTCTCTCTCTCTCTCTCTCTCTCTCTCTCGTATAGATATCGTTTAGTCCCTTTTCCCTGCCGGTGTTCCTTTACATTGTGATTCCATCCATCAATTGCAAGTACATATGAGGATTCATCAATTGTATACAACGGGTTCACAACACAAAATCTATCTATCCGTTAGCTACTACTCTTTCTTTGGGATGGTCTTTGAGATTACAATTGTTCTCATCCATGGAAGATGGATCAAAATTTAAAGTGAATGAGTGACAGAAATGAAAGATGAAAAGACGAGATGGACACTTATTATTGCTTCTCTAGTGAGAATTAAAGTACTCGAGATAATATAAACAAGGCAATAAGAATAGAACGGGCTGATATGGAGAGAGAATGAACTAGAGAGAAAGAGAAGGAAGACGTGAGAACGCTCCACGTACTGTATTATACCATACCTGTAATCGAGAATGATCAAATGAAGATGAAGAAGGGAGAGATGAAGGAATAGATGGAGAAGATGGATTAAATGAAATGGGAAGTGAGTGAGAAGGTGGAATGGATAGATTAGGTATAGGGGAAGAAGGGGAAAGGAGGGAGGTATCACACTCTTCCTTGCCTATCGATAGATGATCTGGTCGATGGGCATCTAATAACTTCTGATATCTCAGTTTACACGCTGCTTCGATTGTCTTCGCCTTAATAGAAAGAGAGAATAGAATAGAAAGAGAAGAAGATACTGACCATGATTGCAGCTGAAGGTTCCACATGGAAGACATAACAAAGGAAGGAATCAGATGACACTTGCATTATGAAGGCACAATGTCTAAGATAAGAAAGAGTAAGAGAGGGAGAGAGGGGGAGGGGGACTCACTTTATATCTCTTCCAATTCCAAGGAAGGAAAGATATCTGACACGACACGTGGCTATCTCTGATCCATTAACTTCAGAGATAATGAGAGTGGAAGGAGCAATTGAAACATCAGAGAGAATCCATTGATGACGACCAACCTGAATAAGATTATGAGAGAAGAGAAAGAGAGGAGGGAAGGGAAGGGAAGGGGAGACCTACCTGTGAAACTAATCGATCTACTGCATCATTGAGAACATCGATACCATTAGCACGAGGAACTTGAGTTACTCCAATGAAGTGACAACGGATTAGCTGAGAGTTCAAAGATCAGAGAGAGAGGGAGGAGGAGGAGGAGGGGGTACCTTCTTGGGTTCATCAACAGCAGTCAATTCAGATGAACGAACGAGTCGTCTATCAGAAGTTATCGATTCAGCCTCAATTAATATGATATTCCTTCGAATGAGAGAGAGAGAGAGGGAGAGAGAGAGGGAGAGAGAGAGAGAGAGAGAGAGAGAGAGAGAGAGAGTGAACTCACTGTACTTGTTCCTCTTACAATTCTTCTACATATATCTCTCAATGTATTAGCAATAGTCTTGGCAGGTGTATCACAACGGAATACATGACATAATAATCGACGAGATCCTCTCTCACGTGCTACATATGCAAAGTCACTGAATAAGATTAATTACGAGATGATAGAGAGAGAGGGGGGATACATACCGTCCATTTTCCCTTCCAACTCCCCATACTCGAATATTATGGATCTTCTCAGTGTGTATAATATTCATAGAATGAGGATCAAGTAGTCTCAATTCATTATCATCCATTTCCATAATTAATTCTCTTCCATCTCCCCATTTGGCAACTCCATCTTCCATTCCTAGTCCATTTGATAATTGAGCGATTGCACCATTTACTGCTTTCGATGATCGTTCAGCTGATATTTCTTCCTCTCCAATTTCAATCCATCCAAGAGAACGAACAGCGAAACGAATTGACTATAACATAATCAATTGTCTTCTTTCTCTTTCTCTCTTTATCACCTTACTATTCACTTCTTCCACCTTTCCATCTTCAACACTTTCTTCATTCTCAACTCTTCTCTTTGTTGTCGTCTGTTTGAATGCATGTTCTTCTATCACTGGTTGTTGAGGAGGTAATTGAATGATCTGAGGAGGAGGAGGAGACACTCGAGGTGGTTGCTGTAACAGACAATGAATAGATTGAGAAGGAGAAGGGGAGGGGAGGAGGAGGGGGAAGAGTAAGAAGGGATAACTGACAGGTGTAGGTCGTGAGGGAGGAGCATAGACGGGGGTAGATGGTTGAGGGGGAGGAGAAGGAGGAGGAGGTGATATCACCCTCTTCAATTGACATTCATTAGTATAGGAGAGAGAAATCTTTCATTCTATCATTCAACTTACAGGTGGATCTCTCTGTATCTTTCCACTATCAACATGCCAATAATAAGAGAACCCAGATGGATCTATAACTCAACTCTTTAATGGTCTATCTCTCAATCATTATATACCTTGATGTTTCTCCCATCCATTAGGAAGTGGTCTATGAGGGGAATCATCTCTTTCTATAACAGGAGTAGGAAGAGATCGAGGAGGAAGAGGAATTGGACGAGAATATTGAGATTCGCTTATCACTCCCGAATCATGAGAATGAGGAGATAGAACAGTTTCAATCACCTATAATACTCTTCACTCATTAGGGGAGGGAGAGGGGAGGGAGAGGGGAGGGGAGGGAGGGAATACCTCTTCTTCATCAATAATATAATCAGTAGCTGGAGGACGAGGTCGAGGGGGAGAATCTGGTCGACGAGTCTTAATTATATCAATTATATCATTCTATTATCATTATCTTTTCTCTCTGAATGTGTACATTCTCTTCTCTTTTCTCTCAGTTGTTCTTACTCTCGTGTCAACTTTTCTCTTCTTCTCATGAGATCTCTATTGCAAACAGTGCCATGCTAAGCAGACACAAAATGAGAGAGATCAGAGAGGAGAGGAGAGAGATGGAAAGAAGAAGAAGGAGATTGATTACTTGATCGAGTTGCCAATAGAATGAATATGGATCACGATGCTCAGTGACGATAGTTGTATCTCCCTAAGAAGGAGAAGTGAAGAGGGAGGGAGGGGAGGGGGAAGGGGGGGGGGGGGGGAGGATACCTGATGGGTTACTCTAACTCCATCTCTCTCTCCTCTTTCTCGAGATGCAGCATCAATTGCAGCGAGAGATTGATGGAAATCTCGGGATGAATAATCGACTGCCATTGATTCTCAAATGGATAAATATTAGATCAGATATCCATCTCCACATTCTTACGGATCACTATAATTTGAGACGATAGCTTTCAAAATTAGAAGATGTGAGATGATCTATTCAAATGATTAAAAGATAATGCTCACGAGTGGAAGTATTTCTTTGTACTGGAAGTGGATGAGGATTTCTTCTATTTTCTCTTTCGTATTCTCTTCTCTCTTCAACTCTTCGTTCTTCTTCTATTCTTTCCTCTTCCAGTGTTCTACAAATATGTACATTAACAAATCGCAAATCCCAAGCTGACAACATGGTATACTGTAATAAATTATCGGCATGGTTCAAAGACGAACCTACCGTAATCTTCTCTCAATTCCTCCAATTCTATCGTCCCTTCTATCGATTGGATCGATCGTATGAGTGAAATTGAATGATTTGCTCCTTTTCTCTTCAATAACTTCTTCTTCCCACTCTTCTTCCTTAATACATTTGGAATTAATGAATGGCATGAAAAACAGAAGACAAAATAAGAAGAATAACTATGAAAAGACAAATACATGGTTCCCAGTGCTATTCTCATCTACTTTTATTGGGTTTACTTATTGAATTTCACTGTCGCGCAAACGAGAAAAAGACAATAACGGAAGAAATGAAGACGAATGAAAATAAGAAAAAGAAGATGGAGTTGATCTCGAGAATGGAATATATAGTATATGAAGAGTGCGGGGTAAGAGTAGTGTTAACCTCCTCTCATCATTTCCAGAAGAGATAAGAGTGATTGAATGTGAGAGGGAGAAAGGAAACTAGTAGACTGAGTTAAGCAAACAAGCAACTACTCTGATTAGTGATATGAAGAAGAATGAAGGGAAGACTTAGAGATAGAGATGAAATAAATAGTGAACTATATTTAGGACAATATTCAATTGAATAAAAGTAGATAGCGCATGTGCTAAAGTCGATCTCTCATTTTCCAATATATTATTTCAAACAAACGCTGAGAATAAAACACACGGATGAAAATAATGGGAAGACGTAATGGGAAGAAGGGAAGATAAACTTAATTATTGACAGCTTAGTCCAACTCTTCAGATCTAGAATAAAAAGAGAATCAATGGTAATATAAGGGAAGAATGAAGGGAAGAAAGAAGAAGAGAGACTCAATGCACTCTCCGCACCTACTACACCATCCTTATACACTAACGAGTCTTACTACTAAATATAATGATATGAGAGATTGATCGAGATGAACAAATCTCCAATACCATTCAATGATTAGACGAACTCGAATCTTCAATTTACAATAAAAATTTATTATCGATGATGATCAAGTAAAGTGACATTTTAAGAACGCGAACAAGTGAGCTGATTGTTAGATATCTCAAGTATACGTAAAAGTATTGTGATGAAGGGAATGGAAGGAAAGTGGATGAGGGAGGGGGGAGGGGAATGAGATGGAGAAGAGAAGAGAAAAAGAGGGGGAGGGTGAGAAGTTCCGTTGACTGTCACAAGAAGAGGATACACTCACTCATGTCATACAGAAGAGATGAGAAGAAGAGAAAGGGACAGAAATACACTAAGGGAATCAAACGAATTACAATGATAGACACTCAAAACTGTTATCATCCAAAATCAAATGCCAGATAATCGTTCGAAAATAACTAACATTAAAATAGTTTGAAGAGTTCTATCACTATCACTCAGATACTTATTTCCCAGTAGTAATAAGGGTCTCTTTTATGAAGTTCCCCGTGGACATTCATTCAATGATTCAAAATTGCCAGGATTTCAATAGTTTCATTATGAATTACCTATTTATATGTCAGTGTGAGAAGGTTGCCCGGTAGTTTACGGTTTGATATCACAGTGGGAATTAAAACTAATTTTCATATATGAGAAATATTAGGAGATAAATAGAATTGATATATGATTGAGAGTGTGACTCACTCTATCATCATGGAAGAAGTTGATAGTAGCTGTTTCACTCGAATGAGATGCCCTTCTACCGTAATCTTGAGGAGGAATTCTTCCTTCTCTCGATCGATAATCATTCATTCCCCCATCTCCTCTTCCTCTTCCTAATTCATATTCATTTCTCCCATCATAAACACGTTGTCCATCACGAGAAATCTGTGAATTAAAGGGAATCAATACAAGATAACACTCATACAATATATTCAAAATAGTATAGAAAATATTGTATATTAGGTACCTGTATACTCTCCTCCATTCTCAGTCTCTCAGCTCCTCTCTCTTCTTCTCTTCTCATTCCTTACAATTAATTATTTTCTTTCTTTCTTCCTTTTGATTCCTTCGTCTTACGGTGAGGTTTGCTCCTAAATTCAAAGATCCTCACATCAAAAAGAAGAATTGAACGAGAATTTAAATATAAAACTAAGAAGAACAGCCAAAATAATTGAATTAATGATTAGCAATTGGCAAAAATGAAAGTAAAACGCATGAAAATCCTGAGAACTTTTGATTGCATGAATCTTTACAGAGAATTTGGACTGTCGACAAAGCGAAGTGAAAGATGGAAGTATGGAAGAAAAGGGAGAGGGGAAGGGAGGGGAGGGGAGGGGAGACACCTCAACTTCTTAATCCGAATGATAAAGAGAGTTGAAGACGAAGAGAAAAAAGTGGAAGAATGATGGAGAACTACGAGAAAGAGAGAGGGGAAGAGGAGGAGTGCGAGGTGGAGGAGGAGAGGGGGGGGGGTAGACCAGTTCATACTCAGTTCACTCATTCCAATACTAATAATCTGCAAATACTCTTTTGTCACTTCAACTAACGAAGAATGTGATGAAGAGTGTAAAAAAAGAGTAAGATCAATAATATTCTGAAGACTGAGTGAAATTGAAGAGAAATATGAAGGTGCACTTAGGAACCTTCATATGACAGTAATCAAATGCTCCGAAACATTATCCAATCACGAAGCGTTCAGAACAGAAAAGGGAACGGGAATATGGAGAGGGAGAGAGAGAGAGCGAGGCAAAGAGAGAGAGAAGAGAGGAGATCTGAGATTGGGAGCCTTCATCTTCTCCCTATCAGTGATGGATGAAAGAGAGAGAACGACGAAGCAAAAAGACAACGAATAAACAAAGATCTCGCTATGGATTGGAATCAGAGAGACGAAGGGGGGGGGGGAGGAGGGGAGGGAGGGGAGGGGGGGGGATAGTCACTAGAGAAGATCCCTTCTATTCTCTCTCCAGGGAGACAATGGATGGGCATGAGAAAGCAGAAGAGAGAAAGAGATCGTTGATCAAACTCGACTCTTATTTCTCGTCTCAGGAAATGGAATAGAAATGAGAGAAAGAGTGATAAGAAGATAAGAGTGAACTAACTTAAGATGAATATCGTAGCTCATTTTTCCCGTAATCGATCGATTGCAGATTTCACAATGAAAGAGATGATTCGCATCATCTTTCGATTCTTTCTTAAATCATAATATACTTATTGTGTCTATTCCCTTTATCTCCTTACCAATGATAGATTAGATCTACCGTTATCAATCTTTTCTCCATTTATGAATCTTCCAATAACTTCAATTCCCTCATTAAACATCTCTGATGGAATAGACGAATCGAGAGAAACGAATGAAGGATTCTACACATTCATTCTATATTCCAGTTCAATATGTGATTGACTTACTTCTCTTCCTTCAACTTCCTTCACAAATCGATTATTCACCCATCTTCTCTGTCTATTCGAATATTGACGAGTATGTAATTGAACCTGAAAGTGTGGTAATTAATTAACTTTCATATTCAGTCACCTCTTCAATTCCTCTCGTGAATAGATTTTCATATATTTCCCCTTCTCTTCTTTTCTCCAAATAGGGTAGAAATTCTTTGAGTCCGATTGATTGGAGAATACCGTATTGTTCTCCATTTAAAATAGACGAATACTGTAATCGATCTACTTAAACTGATAGTATAATTAACAATAACCTTATCCCAGAACTGCTCAATTTCATTTCTCAATCCACCGGTTCTCATTTTGATAACTCGCTTGTCCAATCTCTCATTTAGAATCTGAGATGAGATTGATAATGAATAAAGATAGAAAAGGTGAAACCGTAAGAGGTGCATCTAAATAGAGAAGGAGAGATTTTTTCCATCTGAGTGATCCCATATTAGTTCCCAATGTCTCCTTCACTTGAGCAATGTATTCACTCTTCTTCCTTCCTGTACATCTTTCATCTTCTCTTTCTCTCTTTCTCTTTCACTAACCAGTCTTCAGATAAATTTGCAGTGCTCTCCAAACTCTCATTCTGTTATTCGGATGAACTTTCGATGCAGATTCACAATCGACTTTCATTAATTCGGAATGCAACTCTTCGTTTGACAGAGATGAGAATGCTGACACAGATGAGATAGATAGAATTTAAAAGATAGGACTCACGTTCAATTTCATGCAATCCATCAGTTCCCGAATCAATCAAATTTCCTTTATAGAGAAGTGATTCGATATAGTACGATGTACCTCCAACCACAATAGGAAGTGCTCCTCTTCGATGAATATCGTCGATCACCTATCAATTCATGCTAATAATCTTTCCACTCAATGGATACTCACTCCAAGTGCAGCTTCTCTGTATCTATGCACATTGTAATCAGTGGTTGTGGAAGGAAGGAATCCAAGTAGATGATGGGGTATTCCCTTCGCTTCTTCCTTCGTTATCTATCAATGGATTGAATGGAGAGCTAAACTAATCACGTCTATCCCTCCCTCCTCACCTTATTACATGCGATATCCAACTCATCGTACACTTGCAGACTATCTGCATTGACAACCTCAATCAATCAATTATCGATATCAACTCCTTCTTACAGTACCTCTCCCCCATACTTGAGTGCTGCTTCCACACCTAGATCACTTTTGCCTGTTCCAGTACATCCAAATATGAATAGAATGGGTTGATGAGGATGAGCCATTGTAGTGACTCGATATGAGATATATCGTACGATTCCACGTGAAAGAGCCACACTGGAGCAATATTATGTGTAAAACAGAGGTGTGCAAAAATTCAAGATCTCTAACTTTCGATGCTCTCTTTTCTGTCAGAAAAGCTAAAAGAGCATTGAGAAATGGGAGATCAAGAAATTGTTTTGCACATCTCTGATATAATCAAATTATGCGAGTACAGGAATAAATAGTATTGGCTATACAACCATCTCCAATTTCATTATATGTTCCATGTTCATAACAATTTATCACAAACTTGAACAAGGTATCACGGGAAGGTCATGGAAACCAGGATGATTGGAATGTGTTATCTACCGTATTCATCAATTCTTCTCGAGAGTCTCTCTAAGAGCAGCAAGTGCTTTACTCCGATGGGAGATCACATTCTTCTCTTCGATAGTCATCTCAGCGAACGTCTTCCCAGTGTCCAGAGGCTGTAATCAACTTAATTAGCATCATCCTAAAGTATTAACAATTAGGGAAAGAGAGATACCTCGAAGCAGGGATCCCATCCGAATGTATTCGGACCACGAGGAGAGACGATACGCCCCTTACACACTCCTTAAATTACTTATATATTTTCTTGCTCCTATTATTCCTGACAATGTACATAGTTGAATGAATGTGTAACCTTTAATGACAGTGATAGGAAGACCTCTTCCATGAGTGAATGCCATTGCACATACAGCTTCTGCTCCCTTATCATCGTATGCACTCAACATTTGATGGAGACCACTCGGACCTAGTTTCTACAATTATACATTATCCACCACCATATACCCTTCCTTTTTCCACCTTGAGAAACCATTTGATATATGGTCCAGGTAATCCTCCGAGCGCATCGAAACAAAGAGAAGTGTCTTCCACCTGCACATTTATTCATTCAAATATCGATAATCGTCTCTTCATTCCACGTTGTCTCTAATTGGCGAGAGCACGCCAAATTAAACGTAATTTTGAAGTCTATTTACCATCACAAATCCATCAACTTTCTCCGAAGCAGCTTCACATTTTCTTCTGGCAATATCGTCGATTTCTCCTTGGAATTCGTCCAGATCGATATCCACGTTACGGACCTTGATGAGATGTAGATTCATTGATCATGTACATCCGTTCCAATGAATGAATATGCTCTTTCCCTCATCATTCATTCGATATGGATGCATCTCCTTCCACTAGCATCTCAATCACCTCATATAATCCTCCTAGTACTGCAGCTACTTCTGCTATCTTTCCTTTGTTTCCAGATACGAAAGTGAGAGCACGGGGTGACATCTCGAATCATCCCTCTCATTACATCGCATTACCCTTGAGATACATATTAACGCGGATAAAACAACCACGTTTACCACCGAGTCACACCACTCATTTGGAATAGATGCATTTATCGATTAGATATTCACCGACGGAAGAAACTATTCTAGACAGCCTCGTAACAAAATCAAATGTCTCTCGTTTATATGAACGAGAGGTTACTATAACAACTGAATTATTGGCCTATACAATCTTATTCTTTCTCGACTACATGAAATTGATTCCTGCACCGAAATGAAATCCACGATTGAAAGAATCATTTGAAGTCTTCTTTAGTGCTTGTACATAGTTCAACTCCAATCTACAATTTAATGAGATATGAATATGACAAATAGATGAGAGGCTCACCGTAGAATATTCTTGAATACGAAAGTAATTCCAGCACCCACTGAGATTCGTTGAGATTCCACAAGATCTCTCACGATATTTCGAGCGCGAACTGATGCTACCGATCCTTAACACAAATCATCACATATTTATTCCCATCCACACACATATTATTAAATATATTTTGAAGGACTGAATGAAAAGTAAAGGGCAAATGAGAATTGTGAAACCGGAGGCGATGAATGCATGGGCGAAGAGAGAATCGGCAGGGAAAAGAGGACGATATAAATGAACTGCTCCTGCCACAGCACATCCTCCACCCAAACACGAATTATCCACTCGAGTCTGATTATAATCATATATTGTGTAAGAGACACATAAATAAGATAGATACCCCGATAGAATTGAGCATGAATCCTCTTAGATCACTCTGTCCTCCTAGATAAACTCGATCGAGAAGATGCAATTCATTCTCTCCCATTGATTCCATTCTCTTTGCCTTAAACATTTAACACGTTCAAATGAATTACACATATACGATCTTTCTTAATTTGTGAGGTTCATTTGGGGGTACATTTGAGAGAGGTACACTTTTTTTTTTATTTTAATGTAAAAAAAAAGATCTTTCTAGGATCTAATAAAACATAATATTATTTGAATGATAAGTTACTCACGTGGAATGAGGCAGCCAGGAAGAATTTGGAGAAGAGAGGTGCTGCTGCCTCAATGGAGTTACAATGAAAATACATTACTTTTTCACTTCCGACCTACAGTACAGAAAAATGGTTGGGGGAGGGTGGGGTTTTGGGGGGGGGGGGAGTAAATATGATCCACGTAATTGATCCTAGTTATACATATATGCCAAAGGAACAGTCAGATTAGCAATAGATGAATAAGATATAGATATAGATGAATAATTAAGGAATACCTGTATATCCAGTTGATGTCTAACGAAGGCTGCATCTCCTATTCCGAATGCTCCTGCCAATTCCTGTCCCATTTTCACCACAATTCCCTACAATTGAACCATTAAAACTAATGAATGAGTAATATCTAATAAATATAATATAAGTATGTGAATGAACATACTCTGCTAGCGAGAATTGGTCGATCACGGGAGTCGAATGAATATTCATGTTCAGCAGATACTTTGAGTGTGTGTCCTGCGTGTTCTCTCACTGCGAATGCTGACTCTTTCGTTGCCATAAGAGTCCTCCAGATCTATCACCATCATATATTTGTATTCTAATTCAAATACCATCACTCACAGCATTTAATCTGATCTGCTGCAATATTTTTCTTCCCCAATAATTATTGTTGTAGGCGAGGACAAGAGAATTTTCTTCCAAATTTGCCTGCGAAAAATATTATTTTACACTTATAGCCATTAAAAAAAAAATTGTACATATACGTTAGCAACGCAGACTTTTGGATAAATTGATGATTAAGTACGCCTAGAATGAATAAATCGAGTAATTTGAATGTACTCACCTTATTCCAAGGAAGGTATGCAAACGATCTCGAGAGAGAAGAAGCAATTCCAGAATATCGTTGCCATCCTAGAAGAGGCTTCGACATCGAGATATTGAAACTGTGATCGCCCTCAACCAAAATTTTTTTTTATATTAAAATTAACGAAGACAGCTTAAAAAATTTGCTATGTAAATAATTCCTCCAATTTTCTACATAAATAATTCCTCCCGTCTGTTAGACAAGATTATTGTTTTGCACTATTGGAGGGGGGGGGGGGCAGAAATGGAGAAGATGAGAGCATGTCCACTTTTGATTTCGACATCGTAGTGCCAATATTAATTTAAAATTTCAAGAAATAGCATAACTTACTTTTACAGTGTACGTGTAGGAAGCATCAGCAACTTCTCCTCTTCCGTTGAAAGAATGTCTAGCCGCATGCATACTCATATCTGCATCACCCTTCAAGTCAAATTATGAAGACGCTGAGTTGAGATCCGGGTAATGAGATTACCTAGGAGAACAACGAGAACTACAAATAGTTCTAATCCTCTTATTAGAATACTAATCCTGGAATCTTACTATGCAATGATACGTGGATATCCATTATCCATTGTCTACCTCGCCCTATATAAGGAGTGGTCTACTCCCCTCCGACGGGTTGCTGCACAGGCAGTCTCCAGGCTATCACACCTCTATCCCGAGGTGTATACCGGAGACCTGAGACCTAAGCTCGCCCCATATCCAAACATCCAGGTAGCCCAACCCGACCTCTGGTTGACCATACGGATTGGATCCCCCTACCTTCGGGTAGCCCCATATTGTCCCCCTCTACTTCAGAGAAGCACCGTATCTACCGTAACCGCCGTCTACAAGGAACCATCGGGTTCCGATTCCGAGAAGAAGACCACTAGGATGTCTCCGACATCCCCAACCCCGTTACCCGTTTCCCCAAGATAAACTGTATTGGTTATAATCTGAGAGTGACCTACAAGGGATGGTTCATACAAGTACAGAGTTTACAACTCGCTGATAATTAATTTTTTTTAAAAGCTATACCTGAGTGCTCATTCCGATTTTAGCTCCAAGTGTGAACGACTTTGGTTCTCTAACAACGAAATTGACTATATACCCATTCTTAGATGGAGCAGTATCAATGAGAGCAGATGCGTTCTCCATCAACCCAACTTCCTAAAATATCACTGACTAAATTCCGGAAACAGGTAACAGCAGTTAGACTCACTTGCAAGTGTTTCGCAGCCAAATGACAATTTTTAACCAGTTCGTCCACATTAGAGCTCTTGTACAATTCGGAAACTTCTTGGAGAAGAGCATCGCCTTTCGTTGTTCTCACTCCATGAAACTGCACAGCCTCAACAATCGACGGTGCATCTTCACATTTTCCATGAAGAAGATCGGCTCTATGGAAGTGTTTTTGTCTTCCATGGCCACCTTCCTCCATCTAACCTGCAGTTAAAAGCATATACGAGTGCACAGATCGACTTACAATTAGTAAACAACAATTGATATATTAATAAACAAACAAAATATATATAAGGAAGAAAGCTGCACAAAACGAATTTGGCCCGAACATTATTAGGGAGGCCCACGACACACCCATTCGACCGCATTAAAAACCGTAAGAATCGCACTCAATTTAGATATATTTTAATTTAACGAACGAACAAAACGTTTCTAAAACGATGAAAGGTTTCAACATGGAAATAAGTGCACGCCGTGGTGCCATACAAAAGCGTGAAGTTCGGTGGGACAAAGCATTTACGTGAAATTACATGTAATTTTTGTGATTTCAAAATCTTTTTTTTTTGTTTTTTCCCCGTTATATCTCGAGCATTGATTGACACTAGTTCGTTAATTGATGTTTTAACTAAACCATTTTGAGCCGGAGTATGGGGATTGCTCGCTAACGGTAGGCACACCACAAAGCGGGGAGTGGAGGGTGGCCTCGGCACTCTTGTAACTCGTTTTTAGTCCGTTGTAGAGTGTTAGAGAGGTAGGATGAGTTGGAAGGCGTAGTTCAATGAAGAACGGCAGCGCCTTATTTCTAATTTTTCTCATTTTGATGTATGAACACACCCGGAATGTATTTCTCATGTTCGAGTTTGTTTTACTCCGTTCGCATGTTTTACCTCCTCGCATCTATCAATCTGGTTTGTCGGCTCGTTCTCTCTTACGTTCTTCTTTTCTTGACTAATCTATTTTTCTATTTCAACCTTGATCTCTCCATATTCTTTCGTTCGATCGAATTGAGTCGTAACCCTGCCAGATCAGTTGATAGTGTTATCACGAGCTATCAGTGGACTATCGAATCGAGAGTAACGATCTCTTGCTTCAATAATAGTCTGTATCAATGCCAGTGTTATTCCCCTGAGGGCTGACTGAGTCCTTACCCTTTCACCCCTTCTTACTCTTCTCCTTCCCTTTTCCTTCTTTGTCTCTTCCATTCGACTCATCCTTCTATACTCTTTAAGTAGGTCGATTCTCATCTCACTTTCCCTACCTTCTTTGGTTACGTGTTCCGTTCCATCACCTTTATCGAGACCTATATTTATTTACCTCTTTCCCCCTCCAAAAAAAAATTATGCAATAATTAGCTTCTACGAATAATTTATGTTGATTTCATCACTTACCGCATACATGCAATTATTCGCCGTGATTTTCAGATCAGCCGATTGCATTTTCCAAATCTGCCTCTCTTTTTCTTTTCTTGATGCTCAATAGAGAAGAACAGAGATCAGATCATCGGAGACTAATCGATTCCAATGATCATACTTATTATATTATCCATCAACGCTCTTATTTCTCCAGTAAAATGCGGATTCTATGATGTGAGTTTTTTTGTAAAGGTTTCTGGGATAAATGGAGACCTCATTATAATGTAGTTGTTAATATTTTATTGTTTTAAAAATAAAATGGATGGTATTCAGTATCCATTCGAAGGAGATGCCATCGTCCACACTGCATTCGTTCAAACTGGAGATGAACTACACTTCTTTAGTGAGACAACGAAGAGAGAAAAGGAGATGTTTACAGGAGGAGGAGTTAAGGAGACGCGAGATCCTGTCGATGGAATCAGGTATCATTATATTATCTTCCCACTATATTATATGAAACCAATTACGGTAGATTTAAAAATGATCCTGGCTATCGTGGTATCTCTAATAATTTGCGCACACAAAGATTGCTACATTGATTTCAATTCGGTTCGGCCTTAGAAAAAATAAAAGAGTTGAATATTCGACGCAAACGGAGTTGGAATATACAACTGATGTTCCTTCTCCTAGCAAGAATAGAAACTTTGATTACAGAAAATCTCCTGAACGAAGGTCTCTAGTCATTCGACCACCAGTTGTCGATTTCGGAGAAACGTATGAACTTTATTTTTTAAAAGAAAGAATATAAATGCAAGGGCAAGTGAAATTAGGAATATGACAATTAACCCGATCTAAAGAGCGGCTATGCCCCCCCCTCTAGATCTTACCAACAGCATTATCTATGTTTTCTCTATTTTCATTTAATTCGTTAGAAAAAAGAAAGAACGATGAATTAAGATCAGAAAAATGTTGACTGTGAAAGAAAGCCACAGTCCTCCCCCCACACTGAAATATTATCAGATATAACTCAATACGGCTCATTCTCATCAATTTACTTTCAGAGATTTTGGTGAAGCCTCTATTAGATATGTGGAAATTTGTAATAAAGGAGTGGAAGGAAGTGATAATGAAAAAAAAAGGAAAGATGAAGAAGTGAAACTGGATGCTATACTTGGAGATTCACCCTTCATTCACTCAACTTTCATAAAACCAAACTCCCTCAGGTTTCTTATACTTACATGTTAGCTAATTTGGCAAAATATTCATTGGAATAGTTTATATACATATAGGAGATGAAATAATAGTGATGTGATAATTGATGTATATATTGAAGGAGTGAAGAATGTGCTCGTCTCTCATTAGCTTTTCTCTCTCGTGAAATGGGAATTCATCAAGGTCCTCTTATGATGCATTCTTCTGAGGGTGCTGTCTACTCAGTTAATGTATGTCATTTATCCATCCTCTTATATCCTTAATTCTTATTCGAAATATTTCGTTTGTTTACAAAAAAATAACTTTATGTCAATGATTTATTTCTATAATTCCATACAATGTATCTTTTTTCAGACATTGGGGGAAACAACTTCTAATCGATATCGCGTCCCTCCATTCGTTGGTAGTAGAGTCGCCATAAATGGTATTTTATAAATTGATACACTCAATTAACAAATCAGTTTGTAAAATTTGACTAATGTATGTTTTGAGGTACAATATCTCGTGAATTGGTCATTCACAATCCCTTTGAATATCCCCTTCGAATCACTGATATTGCATCCTCGGGAGGAGGTCTCTTCGTTCAATTGCCTAACAAACAAGATCCACTATATCCAGCCAATCAACAATTATGGGTACATTATCTTTATACTTTTCAAAGTTCAAATGTTATTCAGGAATTAAATCCGTTTGAGTCGAAACACGTGGCAAATCTTCTCCTCGTGGGGTTGAAAGAGGCCAATTCCACTGCATTTGCCCTTGTCAGGTATGTTGAAATTCCGTTAATGGAGCACCAAAAATGAATGATTCAGTTGATTAACATGATACGATTCATTACGATTGAATATTCATTGAATGTGCATTACAGATCAGAATTAGTACGAGAAGAATCGGTGGAAAGGCTTGATCCATTTTTCTTTTCCATGCCATTTCAAGTGAGCATTTCATCCGCGTCTCCCTTCTCCCTTTCCCCTTCTTCATTCCCTCTTCTTCCTTCTCTATCCCCTCTGTTCTACAGTGTACTGCTGCTCCAGGAGTATTTCCTGCAACAGATATACTTGATTTCGGATTGATTCCTTATGGGGATAAATCGAAGGAACTCATTCTCTCTGTATATTCTACTCTAGGAAAATTCACTGACTGGGAGGTATTTCCTTTCATTCTTTCTTATTTAATTCTTTCAGTTTTGTAGGTGAAAAGAGTGACAATGGAACCAGAAGAAAGTGCTGCTGTCTATCTTGAATATACGGGATATCCTCCTATATTTGTACAATCTCAAAGGGTTGGAGTACCAGGTAATATAGTCATTCTCATTCTTATCGTGATCTTTTTATTCTACATCATGACACTCCTCTCCAATGGAAAAGCCTACTATCTTTATCTTTACCTTTGTTTAGGACCCACCACACCGATTATGAAAGTGCACATAGAATCTAGCTTCTATTCGAATAAGGAGCCATTCCAGAGGCATTCAGGGAGGTGAGAATACCATATCGTGGATTATCTACGATGAATAATATCATTTAAGACTGATCGTATGGGGTTCACAGTTCAATGTATCCATGGCGTATACTGTAGGAGTGTACACTGGGTAAGTGAATATATTGTATTCTCATTATAATTCTAATATGTATATAGATCATTACAAATGGAAGGAGACGATGGTTGTCTCTTCGATGGTCTTCCATCAAATTCTCGTCATTCCATTCGTATTCGTTCTCGACTTCCCATTTCCATTGCAATATACAATGCTAGTCTCCCACTTGAGGCTATGCAACACTTTACAGTACGTGCCAATTCCTCCATTCATAACTATCACTCACTCTTTTGTAGTTACGTCTCTTCTCTCGAAGTGTTCCATTAGCACCTGGAGAGGTCGCCCCTGTCTTCCTTCTCAAATACAATAGAAAAGCTCCCGTAGGATATTCAACTAGTGTAACACTCCACACGAATATCTCATCTTTCGCTGTTCCCATCCATGTATTCGATGGTAAAGTAGAGGTCAGATTATTTACATTTACCTTCTCTATCAAATACATTTTACTAATGAATAATCCGTTTATTTAATTTCATTTCAGGTACATCTCAATTCTCCTCACCAAAAATCGTTTGATTTTGGTCTCGTAGAGAAGAATGATTCGAGAAGTATTAGTGTGAGTTAATGAGTTACACATGGCATACTAATTGAATTAATATCAGTTGGAAATTCGTAATCCGAATCCATGTTCGATATCTATTCTCTCAATGAGATTGCACTATCCTGAGATTACTCGACTATTCTATCGTGGAAGAATGCCTCTTTCGAAGGAACATAGTGAACTTCCTCAATGGAGACAAAAAGAGAATAAGGAGATAAGACAGGGGGTACGTATCCCCCCCCCCCCTTCTCCTCTCTCTCTCCATCATTCTTCTATTCTATCTCATAATCAGATGGATTTCTCAATTCCTCCTCGATCAATCGTCTATTTCGATCTAATTCTTCGTGTTCTCAATGAGACAGTTGTTGATTCCGATTTGGAGATTAGAACAGACTACGAAACGCGAATTTATCCTATTCACTACCAAGTAAGTCCCTCCTCCTCTTTCCTTTCATCGCAATATCTTTTCAATAAAGGTCTCTCGTGGTCGTCTCTTACCTATTCCAACTTCTCTCAAATTCGGTTCAATTCATCCAGGGAAAGTTGCATATCGAACTCTACAGGTGCGAATTCATCGATTAAAGTAAAGTGCAGAACGTATAATATCTTTAGATGTTTAATTCGTTCGAGGAGGATATGGTAGTAACTGAGATGGTTCCATCATCTGGGGACTCATCATTATATATTGATCCAACTCCAATTCCCGATGGATCGACACCACTTCTCAGATCTGGACGATTCTCTAATATCGTATGACCCGCCCCTTCTTCTTATTTTATATATATTATTCAATTATAGGGTAAAGTGTTGTTGATGCCTCCGATGGATTGTCCATATGACTACTGTTATCTCGGATTACGTATTCCTACTCCTGGTATGTCAATCAATATTCGATCCCCATCCAATCGTATTATTATTAGTGAATCTTCCTCCTAATTTGGCTGAATCAAATCTATCGGATGGTCAATGGTTCGCCCATGGTCTCACTCTTCCTACTAATCTGGCTGATATCGATTCATATCTCTACAAGAAAGCGAGATCCAAATTCGAAGATCTTGTTGCTAGGGGAAGAAATAGTATCAATTCATCCCTTACTCTTCATACGACGAAGGCGAAGCATATCAAGGTAGAGAAGGGAGGGAGGAGACATGAGTACTCATCTATCACTCATTATAGATCTCAATAACGGGTGAATTGACATGGCCTCGTCTTCTCACGAGATCTTCTATTCACTTTCCTCTTACGGCTGTTGGCAATTTCACTGTTCGTTCCTTTTATTCCTTATTTCTTCTAATCTCATTCCTTTTCAGATAGTGAATCTGACTCTTTCTAATCCAACGAGTGAACCAATTATCGTTCAAGTGATTCCTCTTGTAATCTATCCTGATGCTGAAGCACTCGTTCAATCCTTCAGGTCCACTCTTTCTCTCTCTCTCTTTTGTCTCTTCATAATGAGGTCATTGTAGATCACAACTTGCTTCTCCTCTCACTTCAAATATCGAAATGAATGAGACTCTTATGTTCTCTCTAAGGTATAAATGAGATTGAATTGATTGTTCATCATATCATAATTGATTTAAGAGATACGGAGTTGTTCACTCTTCGATCAGAAAGCCCCGTTCCATTATTAAGAGAAGAATTGGAGAAAGAATTGAGAATGAATGTACCCAGGTAAAACACTCATTGCCATATTATGATTAAATTTATCCATTTCTCTTTAGATTCACTCTTTCTGCTATATTGCAACCTCATATGAAACTACGAGTTCGATTCGGATTCTTACCCAGTGATTACACTCTTCGAAGCTCTCTTTTGATTATTCGGTATGTGACCGATATTGGATGGAATAATGAATGAATTGTATTCAGTAATAATCTGACAATGGTGGAACCAGTAGTTGTATATGGAAGAGGAGCAAGAATAGGAATGGAAGTTGAGAACATTAAATCAAGGAGTAAAACTCCTCTCTATTTTGAAATTCGACATGATCATCTACATGATTGTAATAATCCTAAACGTGAGTTAATCTCATTAATTTCATCTCGATTCTCTATTCTCTATTCAGGACTAATGCATCGATTCATGTCTACACTCACAGTTCGTCGTCCATTCACTGTTACTAACACGGGAGAGGTACGATATCTTACCCCCCCCCCCCAATCCTCCCCTCTTCCCCTTCTCCCTTCTCGTATCTCCCTCTCTTACAGGTCCCATTCACTATCGTCAATATCAGCATTAACAATTTTCCGTGTGAAAATCGAGGATTTCGAGTGTTGAATTGCGATGGATTCAGATTGAAACCGAACGAAAGTCACGTATTGGATATAGCGTATGTATCGAATCCTCCTTTGACTATTTATCTATCGTCCTCCGAATTTATTCCTTCTTTTCATTTCCTTTTCATTTTTCTATTTCAGTCATACTCCTGATTTTTTGTCAACAACAAATGAAGCAGATCTTCAATTATACATGCATATGAATGGATCGGCATGGGTCTTCCCTCTCGCAGCTACTATTCCTCCCGAGGTTACTATTCTATATTCCACTCTTTACTTATTTGAATCAACTATTTGAGAACTATTACAATGAATAGATAATAAGTTATAATAATGAGTTGTAGATGATGTCAGTATGTCATGCAGCCCTTCCTCGTCCATACTTTGAGAATAAAATGTATTATCTATGTATGGTTGCCCTATTGTAAGTGATTCCTTCTCTCTCATTCTATTCATTCCTCCTTTAGTTTCTCTCTGATATGTGTGCTCGCATGTGGATATCTAGAGGGAGATCGTGCTGTTATTTGTGCTATTCGATCTCATTATGCATCTTCCACTACTGTATTCGATCTCAACAATACCATTCATAATGGAGAAGATGATGAGAGACAACGGAATGAAAGTGCACACCGTAAGCCCCTTCTCCCCTCCCTCCCCCCTTCCCTATCTTCCGATTCTCATTCAGAATTTGGTCCGTTCCGTCCTTCAACTCTTTCTGCAGAAAGGAATGCACCTGCTTATACGAGGATATTCTTCACGTAAGTTGTCTTCTCCTTCTCTTTATTTCTCCTTTAATTCCCCGTGTTTCAGTGTGGCAAATATGGTAGTATGGACTATCCAACCTGTGTGGTCGTGGACTCTTCTATGGAGAAAAGATAGAAGTGGAGATAGAGGAGATGAAGGAAGAAGAGGAAGAAGGAGAAAACCAAAGTTGAATCCAACGAATGGAGGAAAGTAAGAAAGAGAGAACTAGGAAAGATAGAAGGATGATTATTTAATTGTAGTGTCCGAGAAGAGGAAAGATTAATGAGAGTGGAGAGATTAGTGGATGAAGCTGATGGAAGAGGAAGAAAAGATAGAATTAAGATTGGACAAGTATGATATATATTATGAGATCAGTCTAATCTCATTATGGATTGCAGAGTTCAAGAGAAGTTAGTACTGAATCAAAGAAGATAGGAAAAATAAGGAAAGAGGAAGAGATAAGAGAAGGAAATGAAAATGAAGAAAAGGAGAATCGAGATGAAAAGGAAAAAGAAGAGAAGAGTAAGGAAAATACAACAAAAATAGAAATATAATATTTGTAATTGTAGTTTCTTCTGGTTGCTCCCATAAAGAAGATATATCGAGTGGAGAAGAGAAGAGAAAGGATGAAGAAAGAAGAAGAAAGAAAGATGAAGAGAAAGAAGAAGAAAGGAAGAAAAGAGAGAAAAGAAGAAAGGACGAAGAGGTTTATTTTAGATATAAACAATATATGAATAATCATAATCGCAGGAGAGAAGAGAAAGGATAATTGAAGAAGATAAAAGGAAGAAGAAAGTTGAAGAAGAGAGAAGAAAAGCGAGAGAGGATGAAAGAAAGAAGAAGGATAAAGAAAGAGAAGAGATGAATAAGAAGAGTGGTGGAGAGAATATGAAAAAATCTGAGGAGAGTAGCGAATGTGATAGAAGATTGAATTGTTCCAATGGATTATCGAGTCAAGATGAAGAAATAGGAAAATTATTGAATGAGAAGGAGATTGAAGAGGAACGAAATGATAAGAGAGAAAGAGACGATGGATCAATAGAAACAGAGGTAATCACATTATAACTCATTTTATGATAAGAAGGAGAAAGAGTTGATTGATATTGAGGTTCTTCCTATTGTATATGATGATGATACGAGAGATAATGAAGAAAATGAAGGAAGTGAAGAAAGTGAAGCACCCGATTGGGATGATGTACAAAGTATGCACTACCGTCAACTGGGAATAAAACGTTCCACAGACGATATTTTATCATATTTTATCATAAAACACAATAATGGCTCCCATTTCCGTCAGAGTTGATGAAATTGCACAATTTTTGGAATTTGGGCGTTTCAAGTTATGGTCTTTAAGACACAGATAAAAAGAAATAGTCAAAAACTCAAGAACGTACAGTATCAAAAGCGTGGTGTGTGGTGTGATTTCGAGCCGCGGAGTGCGTGTGGCGTGCACCGGTGCAATTCTCAATTTGCCATTTTTTGCACATATCGGTTGAAATACGAAATGGTGACGAAATGTATCAATTGAATTCCTCTAGTGCGAAAAATGGCAAATTGAGAATTGCACCGGTGCACGTCACACGCACTCCGCGGCTCGAAATCACACCACGCTTTTAATACTGTAATTTCTTGAGTTTTTGACTATTTATTTTTATCTGTGTCTTAAAGACCATCACTTGAAACGCCCAAATTCCAAAAATTGTGCAATTACATCAACTCTGACGGAAATGGGAGCCATTATTGTGTTTTATGATAAAATATCGTCTGTGGAACGTTTTATTCCCAGTTGACGGTATTTATGTATTTTTGTCTCTTTAAATAAAGTTAGGATGTATATGATTTCTCTGTTTGTTTGTCAGATGGAAACTTGGACGATGATTTGAGTGCAATGGTGGAAGCAACTGCAAGAGGATTTGATTCTAGTGGAGAAAGTAGAGATCACTCTCAGGTATACTCATTTTAATATATTTGATATTGAATAATATTGAAGGAACGAATGATGGAACCATGGAATGGAATACAACCAATTGGAAATGCCATTGGAAGTGAGAAGAAGAGAAAAGAAAAAGAAGAAGAGGAGAAGAGAATAAAGGAGGAAGAAGAAAGAAGAAAGAATTCGAGAGATGAGCCACTATCATTCCCTGGTATAACTCTCTCTCTCATTCCAATTATGCACATCATTTCAGATTGGGCTTCATCAGTTGCAGCTCCAATTCCATTTGATTTCCATGCTCCATCTCGACATGTGAGTATCCCTCCCCCCCCCTCCCCTCTCTCTCTAATCTCTCTCTCTCTCTCTTAGACATCAGCATGGCCATCACCTCCTCCTTCTGATCTTCTTCCTTCTTCATCTTCATCGATTTCTCTTGCTCCTCCTGGATTCGAGAATTCTCTTCCATCTCTTCCTCCATCAACAACTCAATTTGGTACTCTCTTCTCTGGTGATTATTTCACTCCTTGGACATCAAGTGGATCAGCTTCTAATGGATGGGATCCTCTTAGAGGAAATACGAATGATGATAAGAAGAAGGATTAATATCTACCTCCACTTATTCCTCAATTTGATCTACCAATTCACCACCTTGTCGAGATAAAACAACTCACATTTATTATTATTCATCGTTTATCTATGCAAGGCACATTTATACAGACCACAAAATATGCTCAGTATATCACAGACTAATCGCAAAGTAGACAATTTGATGCTTACATTGGTACAATTTTGGTATCTATGGCCTCTCTAACTATATAATTATTATTTATAATCTTTTATATATATAAATATGCATACAAATGGAAGTAGTTATTCATAGACTTTCGATCATCTTTCCAACTTTTCTTGACATTTCTCCATTTTCAATTAAAGCTCTTCCCTGAATTCTTCTCAACATTTCCTCATCTCGACGATCGAATGCCATTTTGCCAGCATTAACGAATTTTCTGAAAGATTAAATTTGAGAAGGAAATAATAAAAAAAATGAGGAACCCGAGAAGAAGATTGGCCTCAATTTGATCTTCATAAAGTGTTGCCTTGAGAAGATATTTATCTGCTTCGTCCTTTCTACCATAACGAATACACGAACGAACGAACGGCTAAATGATATTGAAGGAGATGATTAAATGGATACTAACTGCATATCCAATTGGAGATTTCTTCTTTGCGAATTCCATAAGATGAGACCATCGATGAGCTCGAGCTAATCCTTCCACTGTCCATTCATGAATTCTGTCAATTGATAGATCTCCCTCTCTCTCTCATCCACTTACTGTCTCTCATTCAATTTGCACTGCTTTGCTATTCTGGCGACAGCTTCAGGATCAGCCACTGCATCCATCACGGCCATTCTGTAATCACTCCTTCTCATTCTCCCTCCCTCCCTCCTCCCCTCCTCCCTCTCCCCCACCTCGTCGTTGTATTCCTATTAGCAGCCTCTTGTAATAGATCAGCAAGTGATGAATCTCTTATGAGAGAAGCAGCTTCTTTTCCATCCATCAGTGATTGTTCTCTCTCTTCACTCTGTCAATGTCTCTCTCTTCTCTTCTCTTCTCTTCATTCTCTTCATTATCTCTTCACTCACAGCAAATGGTCCATCTCCAGTAGCAACAGCATTCTCCATATGTGATATGAGTATTCTCTCATAGTCTCCACTCTGAGTCAATAGAGAAAGTGTCTGCTTCCCACTACTTTGTTGTTTAACATATTCTTGATACACACACAACACCTTAATATGGAAGGGTTATTGAAGGGAATAAGAAGTAAACTCACGTGGGGAATCTTCCGTATCTCCAATTCCAATTGAGATTTCGTTAGAGTTCTCGATAAATGACGAAGTACCATATGAATTAATTTTGGTTGTTGTACAGTATTCGCGCGTGCCAATGCCTCTCCCACTTGACCAAGTTTAAGAAGACATTCAACCTAGAGGATAGATTGATATCTTCCTCCTTCATTTCTCCTTACTTGTCTCTCATCATTCTTCTCTCTTCCAATCAATTTCTTAGCTAGATCAGTCGCTCCCACTTCCATTGCCTTCTCAGCAGCATCTGAATGACATCTCTCCCTCCCCTCTCTCCTCCCCTCCCCCCCCCCCTCAGTCGCGAAGAATGGAATGATTTGATTTTTTTAAAATTAGCGTGACAATATCGTTCGATGCCGATGGCACGATTGGTTTATCCTTATTCTTTATTGAGGATAAGTATGTAAAAATATCACGATTAGGAGCAACAAACAACCCACACAAACCCGCTACAGAAGTCTAGTTCACTATTAGTGCACTATTACGACCCCCTTCCCAACCCCCCCCCCCTCATTTCACTAATAGTGCACTAAAGACGGCTCGCGCGCGAGCTCGCGTCACTATTAGTACACTGATAGTTTCACTAATAAAATACTAATTCGTGTGCTATTAGTGAAACTGTTAGGTTACTAATAGTGATCCAATACCAGAGTTCCCTTCCCTTTCCTCCCCTCCCCCCTCCCACCCCTTCCCACCTGCGAATGCAACATGAGGGAACTCCTTCAATTTGGATGCAATCATTTCATCGATCGTTTCTGCACTTTCATTCTTTCTTCTCGATTTCACAATTAATTTCTTTAGCCATGCGAGTACAACTCGATCTGTTTCCATTCCATCTCTTAATTCGAATGATGAAGGAGATGAATATGAGAATACTCACTTGGACATCCATTGAGATAGTTTAATTGCCAAACCGAATTGATCGATATCAACGAGACGAGAAAGAAGTGAAGAAAAAGAGAGCTCACAAAGTCTAAGAGAGGACAAATTTAATGGATATGATGAAAGGAAGAAGAGAAGAACAGATAAATGTGTGAAAAGAATAGGTTTGGATGTTATATCCGGATTGAGTATGAAGAGAGTGAGGTAATGGGATACTTACTGAGCGAGAGTGATTGGAATAGCAGTTCTTCTAAGTGCACATTCATTCACTATTCTCATGAGTCGAAGAAGGGATATAAATGGAAATGAATCAAATGAGGAATTAAATGCCATTCCCATTCGTGCTCCCTTAATTATCCCTTCCTTCTCTCTTTATCTTATCTATCATACCTTCATAATTGATTTCTGTTGAATAGGAGATCGAGTCTTCTCAGCAGCATTAGTACACTCTTCTATAGCCTTCGTCATATTCCTTCAAACTCAATCTTCTTTTCTCTATTCACCCTCTATCTCCTCTCTTCTCATCTCTCCTCTACCGTAACCCATTGAACATTTCTCACTTGATAGTCATAATACATTCATATGGAGTTCTTGTACTTGATCCTTCTTCCATTATCCTCTGTGCATCAACAAGAAGTGAACCCTCTGCTGATGGGGCCACGCCCACTACACTATCCTCTGCTTCTAAACACAACTACCATCTAAGAAGACCTACAAATTTACTCCAAGCAATTATCCAAAAAGAATTCTAGCTGGGAATTCATATTGGCAAATTAAATCGCGATCCAAGTATGGAACACTTATTAGAGAAAGGTAAATGAAATGGACTAACGAGTAATATGGGAAACGAATATGAGTGAATCTCCTGTGTACATTCTCACTCCATCACATTCAATTCCTAGATGGACGAAGGATGTCGAATGACTAAATTGAGTATCTCTCCCTTCTACCCTTCCTCCTCTCACTTACTCGTACACTGATGCATCCATCGTACTCACGAATTGAACTGATGACGGTTTACGATGAACGAATAGAATAGAATCAGAAATGAATCCAATTGAATGAATGGGAAGAGTGGGAGCAATGCTAATGGTCGATAGAAGAGAGGATAAATCAGGTAATGTCACCTTAATTGATATTATAATGGATGATACGAGTGAATGAATGAGTTACATGGATAGATCGAGTAGAGTGAGTGGAATGAAGAAGAGCAATTCTCTCATTCGCCCAATCCGATGAACATTCAATGTATTCCCCTTCAGTTGCAGCCCATGGTGTATCCTCCATGCATTACATTAACATTAACATGGAACGGAGACAATCATCATACCGTAATCTCAAGTGATTCTCCTTGACTCGATCGATAAAACGTTGTCTTCACAACAGCAACAACATTAGTCACTTCCGAATGTGCTTGCATTAGAGTCCATGTAGTAGGTCGATCCTCTCAAATACTTGGACCTACCGTAATCGATGGAATTATAAACTGACTTGGATGGATAGTCCATACGACGGGATCGGTTACATTGTTAACTACTGTAATTCGATTGGAATCATCGAGAATAGCGAGTCCCGAATGACGAGAAGCACCAAAGAGAAGAGATGATAACACATGAACATCACGAACCTCAAACAACTATTTATTCATTATAAATCCATCTCTATCCATTTCCTATTCACGCAACTCTCCCTTTTTTCCATTTACCAATATAAATAATTTATCCATTTACCAATATAAATATTATACTTAAGAAAAATCTGAGGAAGTAGCATTACTCGATAATTCGAAAATTCATTAATTAAAATAAAAATAAATATGTGAGCGCATCATTGTGTATTCGTGGTGAGAGTATTGAATTGGGAGTAGTTTGGAATGGTTTAGGCAAAAGGGCGGAAGTCGTCTCTGAAGCGCTCTCCCCATTCTCTGCACTCGCAGCACCTGCGGCACAGCGAAGAGTCGATCATGGCCAAGGAATCTAAGGGTTTCGATACCAGAAAGTTCTTCCTTGATCTGGCTACTGGAGGAACGGCCGCCGCCGTCTCCAAGACCGCTGTCGCCCCTCTTTTCTTTTTATATTCTTCATATCAAGTAAAGTGATGCTTATTACAGTGTTCAATTCAATTCAATTCAATTATTTTATCCACCAGGGTATGAGGGAGATTAGATTTACGTTGATCTTCGTTAGGTTTTGGGTGGAGGTCCGTCGTCATGGAGACGATTCGGTTTGGAGGTGTGGGGCGTCGGGGGAGCAGCAGGTTGGCATTAGAGCCGCAAGAGAGAATCAGAGGTAAATGAGATAGAAGGAAGAGAAAGAATATGAGATCGGAAATTGAAAGGAGAGCTATTTACGAATTCAGCAGATAGCATCGATCGATAGCCCTAGTTACAAAATTAGAGTGAGACTTGGGAAGAGCGTATTGCAAGACTATGCGTAGTGAATGAGATCTACGAAGACTACGAGCAAGAGGGGATAATTTAAAAAAGATTGGTGCGGTCGTAAGAACAGAAGCCGTGAATGGATTTATGAAGGAATAAAAGATCGGAGATTAGCCTCCTATGCTCAAGGGTGGGAAGGGAAAGCTGGGCTATTCTATCGGGATACAGCGAGTAAGGGATACCGCAACGAATGAATAAGCGCTTAGAGAAATTGCGCTGTACTCCTATATGGTTTGCTAAGGTTACTGTATGCGGAGACCAAACAACTGAACCGTACTCAAAAAGAGGTCTAACGAAAGTGCTAAAAGCGCGAGAGTATAAACCAGGCTCAGTAGAAAAGAAGCATTTAAAAATGAGGTTTAATTTAGCTCTAAGGTGTTAAAGCCTGTTCTTTGTAGGTGCAAGACGCTTCGGCTACCATCACCGCTGACAAGCGTTACAAGGGTATCATCGATGTGCTCGTGCGAGTCCCCAAGGAGCAGGGTTTCTCCGCCCTCTGGCGTGGAAACCTCGCCAACGCCATCCGTTACTTCCCGACCCAGGCCCTGAACTTCGCGTTCAAGGATACCTACAAGAAGATCTTCCTCGAGGGTCTTGACAAGAAGAAGGATTTCTGGAAGTTCTTCGCTGGAAACCTCGCTTCCGGAGGAGCCGCCGGTGCCACCTCTCTCTCTCTCTCTCATTCATACACACTTGCATATTGAGTGGTTCTCGGTGGTTCAAAATACCCTTTTCAACTTACGTTAGCAGTCTCAATGTCAGACCGCTATGTATTCCCTGTCCCCGATTGGTAATGAAAATGTATGAATAAGGTGAGGATGTAACATGTGAGAAATTCGACCCATTTGATTCTCATAACAACTCTATCAGTGGAAAGTGTACTCTTGACTATAGACCACTAAATTGTATTCTCAACTCGTTCGTAACACTTTAGTTCGTATGCATAATTGAATGTAAACTAACGAGTGCGTATTGATTGACAATCTCTCCCAATGGTGTGTATAGAGTGATAGATCCTCGTGAAGAGACTACTACCAATCTGTGTCCACGAGACCATTCCATTACAATCACATCTCCCACCTACAAATACACGGAAATTACCAATATTCACGGAAATTACACAAAAGAAGTTTAGAACAAATACATAGCTATAGATGTATCAGGAATAGATCCTGAGACAGAAGAAAAAAAATGTTGTCATACCTGAACTTGAGAATATTGTTTGCCAGCTGAATTGTGAATTGTTATCTTGAAAGAAGAATCACCATTAGAAGTGCAAACAGCTAAAAGTATAATTGATCACAGTGTTGAATGGAGTGGACTACGGTACCTATCGGCCCAGAGTATGGACAAGCAGAAAAATGGATTACTTCTTTCATATTCAAATTGACGTCATCGTAAATCCGTTCTAACCTGACACAATATTTCTCATGACACATTTACTCATATTTAATATCGAAGCTAAATGAGAATGGGCTAACTTTAGTTTGCTATCTCCTATTGGCACCCAATCATCATTCCGATTTGCCATCTGCTTGGGAGAAATTACGTTATTCACAGATTATCATAATTTTGACAGCATTACAAGGTACAGAACTAAGATTATCAACTTCGATTGTTTAGTGGGCAGTCTGTATGCAAGCTGAGATCATTTATCGATATCCGGAAGGAAGAGAGCAGAATCACACGACAATCAAAGAGATAAACAACGAAACGATCACAACAATTATTGAAAAGCGAAAAGTAAAATTGACATTATTATATTATCACGCATGCACAAACATTAGCAGGCAATGAAGATCTTGAGAAAAGGGACAAGAAATAATCTACCAATCTTCAGCCGAATCACTATCATTTCCACATCGAATTATCTTCTTCTCTTTCTTAACTTCTTGTTTCTTCTCCAAAGTGATAACTCCTGATCTGGCCAGTCTTGTCTCTAAGACCTCGGTCTTGAATTCATCATGACCTCCCTACAATAATTTAAGACACTCCTTTATGATAAGACCAACACACTCACCAAATCATCAAATCCTCGAATGTAATCGGTTGTGTTTTGGCTGACAATAATAGCGATAGTGGGAATCACGCGAATATTCAGACGAGTAGATAGGAATTTTGCCTATAAGGTACACTATTAACTCAATCTAAATAATTAAATGGCAACCTTTTCAGCATCGATTTTAATGAATCTCGTTCCGATATGTTTAGGTGCGATCTTCTCCATGTGCTTATCCACGATCTTCGATCTCATTGACGATCCAGTGTAGAAGAGACACACAACCTACAAAATAAATAGTATCTTGGATCAAAAGACTCTCACATTATTAATAAAATGTTTATCGCTTTTTCACAAAACCCAACCAACTTTGGACAACGAGAAAAATACCTTGTTGCTCTTTTTAGTAGCCTCGAAAAATTCCTTTTCATCAGCAACTTCTGAATATTTTCCGTGTCCCGAAGTAAGCATCTCTTGACGTTTATTCTGAAATGGATGATATTTGATATATCCTCTTGTTAAATATTGTGTACTATTTCACTTAGGGCAAGTACATATTACGAACCAAACATTACAATTACTATGTGACTGTGTGACTCCTTTCTCGATAAATGTGGTCATATTCAAATTCCAAACCTGAGCTTTCTTCATATCTTCAATCCTTTTTCTTCTAATCATTTCCAAATCATCCTCGTCCATGTTCTCCATTCTTTTCAGCTCCTCATCCACCTGTAATACTAGTTTTACATTTATTTAGGAGAAGAAAATCTTCAAGAATCCAAGAATATTTTAAATATCATGAAATGAGCAACTTACTTGCTCTTCGACTATTTTAACAGCATTAGCCAGCTGAGCTCCTAGAAGGCTGCCTAACTGCTGAGCCGATGCCATCTATAATTTTTTCTCGTTTATTCTTATTTCTTACGAATCTACACAATGAAAACGCGACACGCAACGATCAACATTGAGAAGCAGGCGCGTAATCTCGACAATATATCGTAATTCTAATGATGGGCATCCCAGCTGGTCTGGCCAGTTTTGGCGAAGGAGTAAAGCTCTTCCACAGCAATCAGGGCTACTGCAGCTCCAACTCCGAGCTGAAATCAATCTGAGATAAACAATACAGTACACGTGTACACATACCTTCCATCCAGGCATGATGAGTCTCTTGAAGTGAGCCCATTGTCCCCGAACATGAGGATACTCCTTGTCGTACAGGTACACATAGTTGCGAATCCACGGATCCTTCAATCCCACCTATAAACAGAGCAATATATGAATGAATTGGACGGTTGACAATAAACCTGTGCGAGTCTTCTCTCATGATTCGCAAGCTCGGGAAAACCTTTGTAGTTATTGTAGATGGAATGATGAGGGATCTTGAAGGGCTCGCCATGACCATGACCCATGGTTAATACCTGTGAAAACATTATTTAATAGATATGGTTTCCTTAATCATAGGGGATATTTCGAGTGAACTTCGAATGAGGCCTTTGGAAAGGGCGAATAAGAATACTATGAAATTTGAATATGTCTTTCAGGCGACAATAAAATCTCGTGTTCGACATTATAAAATATGATAGAATATATAGATAGAAAAATCGATAAATTAATTTTCATGAATTTCATGAAAAATTTCTTCGCAGTGAATTCACGGCTTCCTCTAGCCGTCAAATTCATTGCAAGACGCTTTTTCCCAAAGCGAACGGCATTAGCCGGACCGAATATCCGGAAATGCTATTATCGATTTTTTCAATATTTTGTATATTTTGAGCCTATTTTATTTGTATATATAAGAAGGTCATGCAGAAATATGATCGCATGGAAAAAATTGGCGAAGGTACGTTCTGTGTCTGCTTCAGTTAATTCTTGTTGTGTTCCAGGAACTTACGGGACGGTATTCAAGGCTAGAAACATTGAATCTCAAGAAGTCGTTGCTCTCAAGAGAGTTCGCTTAGATGACGATGACGAGGTGTGGCTTCTACATTATTCTGACAGTATTAAAGCCAAAACTTATTCAGGGAGTTCCATCTTCGGCCCTCCGAGAAATATGCATTTTACGAGAATTACGGCATCCCAATGTCGTTCGTCTGCTGGATGTTATACATGCTGAGTTGAAGCTCACTCTCGTTTTTGAATTCTGTGAAGAGGATTTGAAGAAGTTCTTCGATTCTTTGAATGGTCACATTGATCAATCGGTATGGTTTCTGTTACATCCTTGTCTAATTCTGTATTCTTCAAGACAGTTCGGTCCCTATTCCGCCAGCTGCTCATGGGATTAGAGTATTGCCATAGTCACAATATACTTCACAGGTAGATAATTATGGTCCGAAATGCATCGACTGTTCATCTCATTCAGAGATCTCAAGCCCCAGAATCTGCTTGTGACGAATGGTCAGCTGAAACTAGCAGACTTCGGACTTGCTCGTGCATTCGGTATTCCTGTGCGATGCTATTCTGCCGAGGTACGTTTGAAGAGTATTCTTGTGATGGCCTCACATGCTACTTAGAGTTGGTGCACAAATCCAGATTGCATGAAATTTTACCGGCCATTGTGTACTGATCGATTCACTCCTTTTTTCTACATTTCTCCCCCATTCAACATTTTTTCTATATTTCTCCCCATTCAACACAACCTTGTGTCTGCATTTCGCACTGCCATCCATCCATCGAGTCATATTTACATCGATTCCATCCACTTCAGGTGGTTACTCTATGGTATCGTCCTCCTGACGTTCTGTTTGGGGCGAAGCTGTACAACACCTCCATTGATATGTGGTCTGCTGGGTGCATATTTGCTGGTAATCCGTTTACTATCCACTTTGTTTTATTCTACACATTCCTAATCCTTCAGAGATATCAAATGCGGGTCGCCCGCTGTTCCCTGGTGCAGACGTCGATGATGAACTTAGGCGCATATTCAAGCTTTTAGGGTGCCCATCGGATGATACCTGGCCTGGTTTGTAACTCATGTGAACGGAATATTCTTGTTTGCTCCCAGGTGTTTCTCAATTGCCGGACTACAAACCTATGCAGATGTACCATCCTACAATGACATTCAGCCAAGTAGTCCCACATTTGTGTCACAGTGGAAGAGACCTATTGCAGGTGAGCATTGACATCAATCTGTTCAACCTTACAATTAGTTTTTTTTCCAGCGTCTTCTGGTCTGCAACCCAGCTGGGAGGCTTGATGCAACACATGCTCTCTCCCACTCTTACTTTTCACATTCCGAGACGTCTTCTGATTAACATCGTTTAATTGTGATACGCTTATGAATTCCGTTACTATATCACTTGTTCGATATGTTGTGCTAACCAAGATTTCTAATTTCGAGCTTTCTCTTTGACGCGAAAGAAACGCCCTGACGCATGACGCCACTGTGTAACAGAGAAAAAGGATAAAGTTCCCTCTACTACCCTCCGAACCCATCCAATCGATAGTGCAAATACAGCAATGCGAGAATTATTTATTGTGTAATTGATCGAACAATCTATGTAGATCAAGAGGGGTTTACTAGCTAATGAAAATCTATCGAGTTTCTGTGCAACAAACGCTGAACCGAACCTGTTAATGGTAACAACTTTATAAACTATCAAACTGGGCACAGGTTTATGAACCCCCGCCAGCAACTTTGCAACATAAGAAAATCGGAAAGTTCTTGCACGGGATGAGGGATTTCGAATGACGGATACTTCTTAAAGGAACTTCTGGATCTCGTCGTAGATAGCCAACACAAGAGCTCCACCAGTTCCGCGGAAGACGTTCGAGAGGGCTCCCTTGAACATGGCTCCCATGCCCTCGTTCTTGATGATCTTGACTGCGCAGTCGAGGGTGTTCTTGTAGAGGACGTCCTTGCGACCAGACTGCATCATCATGCGTCTTCTGACGGTATCCCACGGGTATGAAAGGATTCCGGATCCGACAGTCACGACCTGAGAAAGCGGTCAATGAAAAATGCACAACTTTTGTCAAAATACCTGAGCGATTCCCCAAGCGGCAAAGAAGTTAAGCTTCTTCTCCGATGCGAAAACCATCTTTGCGGTATCGAACATTCCGAAGTAGGCGGCGCGGTAGATAATGATACCCTGGACGGAGACGAAGAATCCTCTGTAGAGACCGATGGGTCCGTCAGACTTAACAATCTTGATCAAGCAGTCGGCGAGTCCCTGAAAAAAATCAACACTTCTCACTTCACTAAGGATCAGCAATAAGAAAAAACCGTGCGAAATAACCGACCTTGAACTCTCTGCTGTCTCCCTTTCCGATGTCAGCTCCGAGACGGGTTCTGGCGAAGTCAAGAGGGTAGACGAAGCACAGAGAGGTGGCTCCGGCGGCTCCTCCGGAAGCGAGGTTTCCAGCGAAGAACTTCCAGAAATCCTTCTTCTTGTCAAGACCCTCGAGGAAGATCTTCTTGTAGGTATCCTTGAACGCGAAGTTCAGGGCCTGGGTCGGGAAGTAACGGATGACGTTGGCGAGGTTTCCACGCCAGAGGGCGGAGAAACCCTGCTCCTTGGGGACTCGCACGAGCACATCGATGATACCCTTGTAACGCTTGTCAGCGGTGATGGTAGCCGAAGCGTCTTGCACCTACAAAGAATAGGCTTTAACACTGTAATAAGCATCACTTTACTTGATATGAAAAATATAAAAATAAAAAAAAGAAACCTGGAGAAGGAGCTTGACACGCTCGATAGGGGCGACAGCGGTCTTGGAGACGGCGGCTGCTGTTCCTCCAGTAGCCAGATCAAGGAAGAACTTTTTGGTATCGAAACCCTTAGATTCCTTGGCCATGATCGACTCTTCGCTGTGCCGCAGGTGCTGCGAGTGCAGAGAATGAGGAGAGCGCTTCAGAGACGACTTCCGCCCTTTTGCCTAAACCATTCCAAACTACTCCCAATTCAATACTCTCACCACGAATACACAATGATGCGCATGGGTACGGTGTACGGTAAACCGCCTTTTCAATTTCAAATAATTCGTCGCTCTTGGTGTAAATGCTGTAGCGCTACTATACTATACTGAATAGCCATTTAAACATGTAAATTGTATCTCCTGGCTGGCTGTGAGATGTTGTAGAATCGCTACATAGTTGTAATTATACTTT
This sequence comes from Pristionchus pacificus, assembly GCA_000180635.4. Classification (NCBI taxonomy): domain Eukaryota; kingdom Metazoa; phylum Nematoda; class Chromadorea; order Rhabditida; family Neodiplogasteridae; genus Pristionchus; species Pristionchus pacificus. The sequence goes on from CM026577.1 coordinate 10,807,615, forward strand.
TTCGCATCCTAAATTGATTCGTTATTATTTGTTTCTAGAAGAATTCTCATTTATCTTTTTTCCCTGGTTTTTAATTAACTATTTAACAGGTAATAACGAGCTATAGCGGGAGCGCTAACTGCTTGTGAAATATGCCATCGGATGCGAAGAAAGCCCGCGATGCTGCCAAGAAAAATGCAACAAAGAGCCGTGGAAAGGCCCGCGATACTAAAGCGAAGGTTGATGAGGAAGATGGTGTCGGTACTCCTGTGAATGAGCTTGAAAACGGGGTCGAATCCGTGGCATCCGAGAACGGTATGTTTTCACTACGCTGTGAGAGTTTCTGACAGTTATTATTTTTATTTTTTCCTATTAACCGTAGAATCGCGAGATTTTAGTGGATGATGTGGTCGACGCGGCTGCTGAACTTCTCAAGCGAATTGAGCTCGAGAATGCACAAGCACGCAGTGTTGCTGGAGCACTTGCATCCAATCCTAGATCGATGGATGTCAAGGTAATTATTTTTTTGGTAAATTAATCAAAACATTTTAATGGTGGATTTGAATAACCTTGAGACATGCGAATATTCGGGTGTTTCAGGTTGAAAGTTTGACCGTTACTTTCCACGGACGTGAGATCGTTGTTGACACAACACTGGAAATCAACATGGGGCGCAGATATGGTCTGATTGGACTGAACGGAAGTGGTATGTCTTTGCGATAAAAAAAAAGCCCTACTCTTAATTATTACAGGAAAGTCAACACTTCTGCAAGCTATCTACAACCGAGAGGTACTATTATTGTTTTATTTTCTTAAAACTTGTATTATATGTAGCGAACACTTTTCTTTTAAAGCTGCCTCTTCCTGACCATGTTGATATGTACATGGTCTCTCGTGAGATGCCCGCTAGCAACATGACTGCGCTTCAGGTATTGTTTTGTGCTTTTCTCACCCGTGATGTATTTAGAAATATATTCCATTTATTTTGATTTATTACTTCCAGGCTGTTGTTGATGTAGATAGTGAGAGGAAAGCTTTGGATAAGAAGGCTGAAGAGCTTGCTTCATGCGATGATGAAGGCAAGTATATGTATTATTTATGTATAAATCTCTGTCGTATAATCAGCATTCAAACCAAGCAAATTTCAATGTTTGAAAAAAACAATGCGAAAAATTAATTCCTTGCAAAAGTCATTAAAAGAGTAATTAATTTTTATACATCACATACGAAATATAAACTATTTAAGAGTCGCAAGAGAAGTTGATGGATATATACGAACGGTTGGATGAAATGGATGCCGACAAGGCTGAAATGAAAGCTGCAAATCTTCTTCATGGACTGGGATTCACGAAAACTATGCAGATGAAACAGTGCAAGGACTTTTCAGGTGAGGTAAACTATCTAATATTTCATTTGTCTAAACAAAATGTTTCTCTATTTGCTTGGCTGTGACAGCCTCCAAATAATCCCGATATCCTACGTCTAAGCTCTCTTTCTGGGCCTTCGTGCGTACTGTCTAGATTCTATCTAGTAAGCAATATTGAAAGTGTGGTTGAAAAGTGAAAATAGTCGTGGAAACATGAATAAATACACTATTTTTTACCATCTGTTAAAATTTTGCTCATACCTGAGCCACCCGTGCTCCGTAGGGAAAAGCGCGCTCAGGCATGAACATACTTTTGCAAAACTAACTGCATGCATAAAAGAAATACTGTAAAAATATCCTCATTGATCTTAGTTATTCGTTACAGGAGGATGGAGAATGAGAATCGCACTTGCACGTGCTCTATATCTGAAGCCCTCTCTTCTTCTACTTGACGAACCCACAAACCATCTCGATCTGGAAGCTTGTGTATGGCTTGAGGAAGAATTGAAGAAGTAAGTAGCGCGTATTTTAACTAGATCAAAATAAGATGTCGAGCAAACTATCTAACACATATTTTCCAGCTACAAGCGAGCTCTCATGATTGTCTCGCATTCTCAAGATTTCATGAACGGAGTTTGTACGAACGTCATCCATCTCTTCCAGAAGAAGCTTGTCTACTATGGAGTATGTCACTTGATCATTATTTTCAAAATTCATTTTCTTTTTTTCCAGGGTAACTACGATTCGTTCGTGAAGACTCGGCTGGAGTTGCTTGAGAATCAGATGAAGCGGTATAAGTGGGAGCAAGACCAACTACAACATATGAAGGTATCTTATTTTTTAAACCCATTAATTAATTTGTTAATAAAATTTCATTGTCACCTTACATGTTAGATTAACGTTTTCAATTTTTTTCACGGCTTGATGCACCTGAAAGGATTATTACCCTGTGATCTCTGATATTTACAACAACCTGTCCTATGCATGCCACCTGTTTATGCATATTAGAAAAATATTAGGGAAAAGCGAACCACAGATCGACAAAAAAAAGGAATGGACCCGTAACCTAACCACCTCAAACAACACAAAAGGTCGCTTCGCTGCTAGGTCGTAAGGTTGCGGAATCTGCAAGATAAATTCGCATTTATATGCAGATCCCCGACATTCGAACACATTTTTACAGTACATTCATTCATTCATTCATTATTTATTCCGTCAGAGTAATGTACATAGAGGTGCGAGAGAGTTGACCAGAGACGGATGTCCGTCGACGTTGTCGATTCGGTTCAGTAGTACCCAAAAAGAGAACTGTACCTCTGCGGAGCCTTGCCCCATCTTGCGGAAAATTTCCCACAGTTCACGTATAACCATCGAATTATCGGCCCTAATGGATATGTGTCTACAGGATTATGTCGCAAGATTCGGTCACGGATCTGCCAAGCTTGCCCGACAAGCCCAGTCAAAGGAGAAGACAATGGCAAAGATGATTGCTGGTGGACTAACTGAGAAGGCTGTTGATGAGACCGTATGTTTCCCCAGTTCTAATAGTCGACCATTTAAAGCACGACTATATTAGGGATGTGCAAGATCTTCTCCTGTCCAATTTTATATAAAATTCCTTCGAATAGGAATGGCTGTGCACACCATGAAGTTTACTAATTTCTATGTTGTAGGTGAAACAGTTCTACTTCTTTGATGCAGGAGAAATCCCTCCTCCCGTAATCATGGTCCAGCATGTTTCCTTCCGATACAACGAAACTACGGTAATTTAACTTATTGAAAAAATTGATTCTTCTTATTCGTCTTTAGCCTTGGATCTACCGCAATCTCGACTTCGGAATCGATCTCGATACAAGATTGGCTCTCGTTGGACCTAATGGAGCTGGTGAGATTTATATTCAAACTATTCCATTCCATTTTTAGACTTTTCCTGGTTAGAACACAACTGCCTCTTCTTGCTCTGTACATGGATCAAATACAATGCGAAATTATGCATGTGTAACCCACATTTGAGCTATTTTTCACATGGCAACACACATTCCGATTGTAATCTTTCCGGTTATCAATAGGCTGTCCACATACGCGAGCCATGAAACTTGGAATTTTCCTTGGAATTTTTTTACCCGACATGAACGGGTCTCCGCGCTAACAAACGGCTTCAAAAGCACGGGTCACCTTTTCAGACCAATTTCCGGCTATTTTTCCTCAAAATGTACGTGTTTCCCCTCAATTTTATAAAATTTTCACTATTTGAACGGGTCACCGCCATCTCAAAGTTCCTCACGGAAATCGGCACTCAGCCAAGGCTGTCCACATTACAAAGTGTTGGGAACTAATTTTCATTTTTTTCTGACGATATTCGAAGCGTGATTATTCGAACCCTAGTTCTGCGCCTTCAAAAGCGAATGCAAATAGGCAACTCAGTGATCATAAGGCTCATCAGGGAACGGATCGTACGTGCTTAAATTGAAAGCTTTTTTAGTAGAACGAATAACACAATACAGAATAATTACGATCAAGGGCAAGGGGAGTAAGCAAGGGATACAGTGATGAGCACCAGACACGGACGAACGACCAATAATGGGGGCTCCGAGTAAAACCGATCAATATCGAGGGTACAGCTGTCAAAATCGGGGGTTATTAGCACAGATGAAAAGGGTGGGAATTTTTGATGGTATGGAACTCATACCATGGGAATTTTTGACCCAAAATGGCTTTTACCATGAGAATTTTTTACCCAAAAAAACGGCTGATACCATTGAAATTTTTGTTTTTTGACCCAAAATGGCTCATACAGTCGCGGACATAAGTGAAGGACCACTTTTTCAATTCTCTGTAACTTTTTAACCAGAAATGCAATCAAGTTAAAATTCGGACATAACCTAGAAAAAGTATAGGAGAATATTTTGCATGAAAAAAAGGTATCAGAAAAAATCGATATTATTGCATAGTGATGACGCAATCGAAGGGGTGCTTTTTCGAAAAATCGTTATTCTTTGGTGGTATTTTTCCAAGTCTCAAAATTTTTTATGCATAGACATATGATCGAGGGCTACCCAGAAAAAAGTTTCAAGTTGCTGCCGCTTGCTGCAGCGGCTGCAGGGTTGCTGCAAGTTCAGGGCGGATTTTCATAACTCCGCACCCAGACGTGCTAGAGACTCGTTCTAAGGATCATTCTGCTTCTTATGACGAGTAACTAAGACCCTGAGAGTTTGGTGAAGATCGGTCATCATTCACATCTCTGGCGCACAAAAGTCACTTTTTCAGATGACCTGAGTTTGACCATTCACAACTCCAAGTGTGAATTTTTGTAAAATCATGGTTACCGTGCAGGAACATTGCAAAACCATCCAATAGTAACATCCCAAATTTTCAGAGCGATTGCTTTACTCTCCGGTCTGTGGTGATCGATCTACGGAGGGATACTCAATTTGAAGAGTGCGAAAAATTGAAGAGTAATTCTCTTCAATTTTTTTTCTAGCGGTTGAATTAAGCCCATACTTTGCCAACAAATCAGCTACCCTAAAACTAGTATCGTTGCACAGTTTCAAGGCCACAGACCGGAGAGTAAAGCAAACGCTCTGAAAATTTGGAATGTTACTATTGGATGGTTTTGCAATGTTCCAGCACGGTAACCATGATTTTACAAAATTCACCCTTGGAGTTGTGAATGGTCAAACTCAGGTCATCCCATGAATACGAGCGAATGATCGACTTTTGGGCGCCAGATATGTGAATGATGACCGATCTTCACCAAACTTTCAGGTCTTAGTTACTCGTCATCATACCTGTACTTGGAATTATTGCTACCTATAAGAACTGGTAGCCGCAAGTAACTAGAATTTTTTTCTACGGGTAGCAGACCTATTCCTCTCAAAAACCGTCATATTTTGCACATAATCGTCAGAAAACTCTTTCTTACGGGTAGCCGACATTTTTTTCTACGGGTGGCCGCGTACTTAAGTACAAAAGTACGCAGGTATGCTCGTCATAAGAAGCAGAATGATCTTTCTCTAGCACGTCTGGGTGCGTGGTTATGAAAATCCGACCCTGAACGTGCAGCAACCCTGCAGCCGCTGCAGCAAGCGGCAGCAACTTGAAACTTTTTTTCTGGGTAGCCCTCGATCATATGTTTATGCATAAAAATTTTTGATACTTGGAAAAATACCACCAAAGAATAACGATTTTTCGAAAAAGTAGTCATCACTATGCAATAATATCGATTTTTTCTGTTACCTTTTTTCATGCTAAATATTCTCCTATGCTTTTTCTAGGTTATGTCCGAATTTCAACTTGATTGCATTTCTGGTTAAAAAGTTACAGAGAATTGAAAAAGTGGTCCTTCACTTATGTCCGCGACTGTACCATTGTATTTTTTGTCTTTTCTCAGTGAATTCTCACCCAAAAATAGCTCATACCATGAGATTTTATGAGGGCCAAAATTACCCTTTTCAACTGTGGTTATGAGCTTCAAACCAGGTATCAAATTGGGGGTATGGTCCTATATCCGACCCCGTGTTCATCACTGAAGGGATATAATTTTTATTAGAAAACGAAGGTCACAATGCATTCCTCTAAAAATCGGAAAAGCTCATGTAATTGTGTTTTCGTTCAGGCAAGTCAACTCTACTAAAGCTTCTTTGTTCTGATGTTATGCCCACCGACGGTTTGATTAGGAGGCACTCCCATGTCAAGATCGGAAGATATCACCAGGTTTGTATTATCATCTGCTGAATTCCAAGCAGGCAATCACAGGAAATGCATTCTAATCTAATACTGCGAATGCAGTTTTCTCATTTCATTCTTTTTTTATTACTTCATCGGTTTTTTTCTTCATTCCATTCTTTGTAAACTTGTTTGCACTGGTCGGTTGAGTGGGAGTAGATCGTACGTTATTATTCGTATTTTTTAAAAATAATCTTATCCTGCTTTCAGAAGCATGACAGTAATGGGCTCCGATTCCTCGGAGCCGACAAAAGAGGAAGATTTGAACAATAATGATAAAAAATCTCTTCCTGATGTAGCTATTTCTGCTCCTTCGCCGGATTTATCAACAGGAAAAGAACTCGTATCCAGCGCAACCAGTGTTGCTTCTACTCAACCTGCTTCCGACGACTCAGGTCTACCTCCCTACATCACTCCTAAACTCATTGGTTCTTCTTCAGACATCAACAGCGCTCGAGTCGAGGCTAAAGTGCGTGCAACAGTCGTCCAATTCTGTCCGGTGTCTTCGAAGCCCGATGTGGCTCGTGTTCAATTGGTCCTTTGTAACATCTCTGAGCGTCCTCTCCAATTCAACATCAAGTGTGTGGGAGGAAACAGTGTGACTGTGAGTGTGCCCCAATCTGCGTCCCAAGTCCTATTCTCGTAGGCATTTCCAACTGGAAATGGCGATATTGATGCTCGTGGCCAGTCTCGTCTCACACTCACATGGCATCGCCCTCCTGAATTCGCTGCTTGGAGCGATACTCCGAATCCAAAGATGCTACTTGTGATCAAGTTTCAGGTACCATGTGTACGTAGAATTTTCATCACCTTGATTCAGGGCCGAAAAGGCGAAGATTCCTCTCCCACTACGATTCGTCTTCTCGGCAAGATCAATATGAAGTTCTGCAAGCCGGACAAACCCCCCGAAGAGCAGCTGTTATTGGATGCAGACACGAGTGAAGTCGCAACCGTGTCCAAGTAGGAATTCAATCCAGCATTAATTAGTGGAGATTATTCGAATCATACCTGCCCAGGCGTGGCGGGGACCTATTTTTGACCATGTATAGGGTCGTACCTTCGATCCTGGCTGCGGTCCCGCGTATTCCTCTCTATACATGGTCAAAAATTGAGTCTCCGCCAGCGTAGACAGGTATGACTGGAATAATGAGATAGGGATGATTTTTTTCAAAAAGTGTCTCAGGCGAATGCCCCTGCCTCGCACATCTTCCTCAAGAACTCCACTCTCTCGCCCTCATGGAAACAACAATTTCTCTGCTCTGAATATGCAAGACTTGATTGTATTTGTACTCTGTGTCTACTTGATTGTATTCTTCATGAATGCTCTTACAAAGTGAAGATCTGTGTGATCTCCGAATGATAGAAGTAGTTTTCACTACATTTGATAAACACATCTGCGAGTTGAATGTTTTCTTTGCACATTGATAGCTCACACAAAGGCTACGACTGCGAATTTTCAATGTCCTAGTTTTTTTGGGTTGCGGATAGGTGGAGTGGTTATCGTGAAAAAAATTCGCCGTTCCGCGCAGTTTGCGGGTCTGCGTAGTGTCGAAGCTCACCAGTATCTGCGGGGCCTATATCCGTGGCTACAATTCGGAAAATTGTTTATTACATAAAATATATTTGTAAAAAAATCAATTCTCTATATGTCTGGGGCAGATCGTTTATTATTAGAATGTAAGGGTAATGGGCAAGCAGTGTTCGTAGTTATAAGTGAGCGAAAAAGGAATACTGTATGATGCTAATATTTCATTGTGACACGGCCCTCCAGCGCCTTACGCTCCTTCCATTTCCACTAGAAGACCGGCTTGGCAGCTTGCCAAGAATTTCATACACTTTCACACATTTCTTGAAATACTTAGTTCTTGATAGCTTTTTTATTTTCCGTACAAGAACCTGATACCGTATTTTTTTCAAAAAAAATACTACTGTACGTCTCTTCTATCGCTTGTTATCTTTAGGCTGAGTATCACAAATGAGCCACGCAGCGATTTTTGAATAATATTAACTCGCGGTAATTAGTTTGCGGCGGACTGCTGACTCCGCCCAGCCGATTTTGGAAGCGGAGGACTGGAGGGTCGTGTTGTGAAGATGGGCAACGTTTATCTATTCTACTGTTTCTTGGGGATAATATATAATTATTAATTGCTTCAGCATCTCCACGAGGAACTTCCTCTCGAGATCTCTGCTCTCGACTTCATGCTCCAATCGTTCCCCGAAGTTAAAGAGAAGGAAGCAATGAGAAGAATTGTCGGACGATATGGTATCACTGGCAGAGAGCAGGTATAGGCCCTGTTGAATCTGTCATGGTGAATTGTAATGTGTGTGCAGGTGTGTCCCATGAAGCAGCTCTCAGACGGTCAGAGATGCAGAGTATCGTTTGCATGGCTGGCATGGCAGCAGCCTCATCTTCTCCTTCTCGACGAACCTACCAATCATCTCGATATGGAGTTGGTGTATATTAATCAACTCGTTCTCATCCTTGTTTCTCAGATCGATCGATGCACTCGCTGAGGCAATCAACTGTTACTCTGGTGGAATGATTCTTGTTTCTCACGACTTCCGTCTCGTCAGTCAGGTAAATAATATTATATTGTCATAATTTGGCACTTCCAATACCGCAACGTGGGCTAGGGCAAGCTTTCTTATTTTCGCACGCTTTCTTAGATTCCTTTGAAGTTGTCTCGCGGTTTTCGGAATCGTATACCACGCGTCTTAACCAACACTATCGAATCGGCCGAAAAAAATGACTAAAAAAATGGAAAAAAAAGTCTTTTGGCCAAATGTCAGGAAAATGTGCTCGCCTTAAAAAATGTTTTAACCTAGGTAGTTAACCCCTACTTCTAGCTTTCACGCTTAATATCAGACCTATTTAATATATTTCTTACACAGGTTGCTGATGTTATCTGGGTGTGTGACAAGGGACAGGTGACAAAGTGGGAAGGTGACATCTTCTCGTACAAGGATCATCTGAGGAAAGAAATCGAGAAGGTCAGTCTTAATGTTACTCTAGAATTGACTGTCACGCAGTTCATCACGATCCATCACGGCGTCCGTCACGAATCATCCCGATTCGTCCGAAACGTGACAAAAAGTACCACGAAAAGTAACGATCGGGACGATTCGTGACATCAGGGAATACGCATAGTCACGTCGTGACACTTGGTGTCACGCTGCGTCACTCCGTGACGTCCGTGACTGACGATTGTTCAAAAATTGAAAAAAGTTTATAGATGCATTTTATAGTTATAAATGAGTATGCTGATAATGGACTTTTTGAAATTTGAGACAGAAAATATTTTCCATCCAGATGCTTTTCCTCCGTCATTTTCTTGGATGACATTGTACATTTTCATCAATACTATCATTAGTTGAAAGTTTGAGCACAGGCTCATGGCACAACCGGAGTGCGTAGTGCGAAGTTGCGCTTGGTGATCTCTAGTCTCTCTTGCGCACCTACACCATTAGCGGGCATAGCGTAGTGGGTAAGACATCGGCATTCAAATCAACGGGTAGGTAGTTTCTGGGTTCGGCCCACCCCGGCGCAGCTCTGTTTTTGCAAAATTTCCCTCATCCGACACCTACGGATCGTCACGATCGTGACTCGTTTTGTCACGCAGTCCGTCACGAAACGTCACATGTAACGGACAGTTCTTGAACGGTGACGCTTCGTGACGGACGCCGGGACGGATCGTGACGAACTGCGTGACAGCGAATTCTAGAGTAGATATATACATTTATGTACTACCGAACTTGTATCTTTATCTTTATTTTTAATTTTCTTTTTCTTCAGGAAACTAAGGACGCTGTTCGCGAGCGCTAATGCCTTCATCTGTTCACTACGGATTTCCATCTACCGCTTATTTTCTGATATATTTACAACTCGTTTGTTGTTAGTTCTTCCCTGACATTTTCCTTATTTCTGCTTGTCGAGTCTGATAAGTAGATGTTGTTATCGATTGAGTCGTTATTTTCTGATCCGGAAGTGATGAATGTACTCGGTGTGTTATCTTCTTTCGTTTAATCGTGTTTACAGTAAATTGAATGTCAATCTAAATGCTTAATCGTTCATCAATAATTAAAGAAAAAAAACACTCATCTGTAAACTGAATAGGAATGACTGTTGAATTTTCTTAGACTAGACTTTCTTACATTTAGAATCTTAACCAACACACATATTTCGCCTTACAAGGGCAGAATTTAATGTTCCGTTTAAAATTCCAGTGGTTCAGACCTAAGATCTCTGAAGGGGGGGGGGGGGGGATCAATGGCAGAGCCACTACAACAACAGAAACATTCATCGGAAATTCATTTGTTCACTTTCAAGCCATGCTTTGTTGTTCCGTGGTTAATACGGTTATATCTTGACGGACTAGAGAATAGACTGAACTTACAATACCTTATTCACTCCCACATGAAAAAAGCCGTGATCGACAAGAGAAGAGAGCGACGATAACGACTCGAAGTGGCTTGCTGACGACACGCAAATATTTAGTCAGCACTCTTTATACTTTACAATCTACATTCTATTGAAACAATCTAAAGCGATAAAATGAATCTCATCTATCATGGAGAATACACCGTTTACGAATGAGTATTAGACCAAGAGTACCGAGGATATCAGACAATTGATGGATGAAACAATCTACTTTCTAGAAGAGAACACTTCCTTCATTCGGTTGAGGGCGGAACCAGCCTTGAACCACTCAATCTGTTGTTCGTTGAATGTGTGATTCAGCCAGATCTTCACTTCCTTTCCGTCTTTCTTCTTGATAATTGCCTGGAGAGGCTTTCCAGGTGCGAATGACTTCAGTCCGACAATCGAGATCTTGTCGCTTCCATCAATCTTATCGTAGTCGGCAGAATCAGCGAAAGTGAGAGGGAGCATTCCTTGCTTCTTCAGATTCGTCTCTACAATCAATCATCTGTCTCATCTGTCTCATTCCTTCTCAACAAACCATGAATACGAGCGAATGATCGTACAATGATGGCTCTTCCTCCGAGATGGCGAGGTTCCAGTGCAGCGTGTTCGCGAGAACTGCAATCGACAACTCATCAATCAACAATAGGGATCCACTAATCCCAATTTTTCCTAAATATATCAAAATTGCAAAATTGTATGTATGTACCTTCCCTCTCCGTAGTTCTCATCTCCGACGACAACCCATTGTACTCCCTTTGCCTTGTAATCACGAGCAGTTGCAGGAACAGCTCCCCATTCTCCGTTAGTCACATTTTGAACCTTCAATCAATGGTTACCCCCTCTCTACTTTCTCTCCCTTACCTTGTTCATTTCTCCATTCATTGAATTTACAGCAGTGAGAAGAAGATTGTTCGAGATATTCTCCAAATGTCCTCTGTATTTCAACCACGGTCCAGCAGCGGAAATATGATCAGTTGTGCACTTTCCTTTCACCTATAATTCACTTATCCTTTTCTTCTTCCATGGGAATATTCCCCCCACCTTGATTAGAATGACGGCTTCTTCGAGATCCTTTCCATCCCATTTGGCGAATGGAGCAAGAAGCTGAAGTCTCTGCGACTTGTCGTCCACTTTCACATTACCCGATCCAGAGGGGGCCTGTAATTACTCTCTTCGTCAGAGGGGAAGGGGAGGGGGGGGGTACCTGGAAAGTGTCCTCTCCGGGATCATATCCTCTGGCAGGCAATTGATCTCCCGTGGGTGCTTCTAGTTTGAATTTGCTTCCATCAGCAGCCGTGAGTGAATCAGTACGAGGGTCGAAGTCTAGTTTGCCAGCAATAGCAAGGGCGGTAACGATATCAGGAGAGGTCACGAAACCGTGAGTTGCGGGATTAGCATCATTTCTAAACAAATGCGATTAAGTACCATTCAAAGTGTTTCTCATAAAGCGAATCACCTTCCAGTGAAGTTTCTGTTGTAAGAAGTGACGATGGTGTTCTTTTCTCCCTTCTTCACATCCTGTCTATCCCACTGTCCAATACACGGTCCACATGCATTCGCAAGAACGACTCCTCCAAATTCTTCGAATATCTTTGATAGTCCATCTCTCTCGATAGTCGCTCTAATCTGTTCTGATCCAGGAGTGATCACGAATTCAGACTTAGCCTTCAATCCCTTCTTGATTGCCTGTAAATTCCAAATGATTAACCCCTCAATCTTCAATTCATTCTCATGTTAACCTGCTTAGCAATGGATGCAGCACGAGTCATATCCTCGTACGATGAATTAGTGCACGATCCGATCAGAGAAACCTAAATCAACAATCCATTCAATTCCATTCACTTATGACGTACTTCCACCCGACGTCTCCCTTCTTTCTCACTCTCATTCCATCCGTTTCTCTCTCCCTCTCTCGTTTTCTCTCATTCTATTACCCAACCTCCCATCCTTCTTTCCTTTACACACCTTCACTTCAAGCGGCCATCCGTTCTTCTTAGCATTATCTCCCAACTTATCGATAGGAGAAGCGAGATCAGGAGTGAATGGTCCGTTTACATGAGGAACGAGAGTATCAAGGTTGATCTCGATGATCTACAAAATAGACATTACGATATGATGACTATCATTGTCAACGAACCTGATCATAATGACATCCAGCATCGGCAGTGAGTACGTGTTTGTACTTGGCTGCTTCATCTGCAATAGCCTTTCTTCCAGTCGCAGCCAGATACTTGTGCATCGAATCATTGAAGGGGAAGACGGATGTCGTCGCTCCGATCTCTGCTCCCATATTACAGATTGTTCCCATTCCAGTGGCAGATAGAGAATCAACTCCTGATCCAAAGTACTCAACGATTGCTCCCGTTCCTCCCTTCACAGTCAGGATATCCGCTACCTATAATATATTATATTTACGTAACCCTATTGAAATTGAAAAGGACCTTGAGGATAACATCCTTGGCAGACGTCCATCCGGATAGCTTTCCGGTTAGTTTCACTCCAATAACCTTGGGGCATTTAAGCTCCCAAGGAATATCAGCCATTACATCAACCGCATCAGCACCTCAAAACATTTCACATAAGTCATAATGATACGTAATGAAACAGACCTCCAACTCCGATGCAGAGTCCTCCAAGTCCACCACCATTGGGAGTGTGAGAGTCAGTACCGATCAGAAGGAGACCGGGGAAAGCATAATTCTCCAGGATGATCTATATATTAAAAAAAAACAATAAGTAAATAATGAGATTGGGAATGACAGACCTGATGGATAATTCCACTGCCGGGTTTCCAGAATCCGACACCGTACTTGGAACCAGCAGATGAGAGGAACTCGTACACTTCCTTATTGAGATCCTTTGCACGAGCGAGATCAACTGCTCCTCCCTTTTGGGCTTCAATCAAGTGATCACAATGAATGGTCGAGGGAACTGCCGTCTTAGGAAGACCAGATGAGATGAATTGAAGCATTGCCATTTGGGCTGTCGCATCCTGCACAATACTTTCTCTCTTCACTCATTTACTCATTTCATTGTGATACCTGCATAGCAACACGATCAGGACGGAGTCTGAGATACGACACTCCTCTCTCAATATCCTGAGTCTTTGGCTGATCAAGATGGCCATACAAAATCTTCTCCGAAAGAGTGAGAGGTCTCTTCAGTCTGGAAAGAATTTATGCGTCCTCTTATGTTTGCTAGTTCTCTCACTAAGCATTGTCAAACAAAGTACAAAGTGCGTGATTCGTTTAAGATTAGTGATAACGAGGGCACCATTTATACCTGTCTTTGACGAGCTTAATGTTCTCCTCTAGCTTCTTGTAGGGGAGATATGTGTCCTTCTCGAACTTGGAAATGGCAACATTCGAGAAGGCAGCAGGAGAGAAATGAAATCCCCTTACGGAGACAGTGCCAGCGAACTGACTTGCACGAAGGAGTACCATTCTCCCTGCACAAATCAGATTATAATCGATTGCCAGAAAATAGAACTATCATAGTCACGATGATGTTCATGATAAACAAGAAGAGCAAGGAAGAATAACATACGGGCGATTGATAAAGAGCGCGAAAAATAGGAAAGACGAGTGACGACTAACTATCTACAGTAAACATTTGTAAATTAAAGCAGTGCAACAATAGGGAAACAAATTCCTTTATGCTAGTAATTGAGAAGATGTCATTAGTTTCAAAGTATCGATCGAGCTAGGGAGGTTAAATAGTGCGCATTTCATCAAAGTGAACATCAGCATAACGAGATCAAGTGACCCTTGATACGGTGTGACCACTATCAGAGAATGTGACAGTGATCACCCTAAGCGCGTGAAGAGTACACAACATGTCCAATTGCTCCGAATGATCGAAAATGTTGTAAAAATTCTACTTTTAATAGTCCTGACTGGATTACGATCTCCTACGCGTATTACTTATATCTGACCATTTCAAATCGTTCGAAAGACCGTTGACAGCCAAATTCAAGGCGACAGTTGCTGGAGACGTCTAGTATACTCAGTGTGAGACAGTGAGAGAGACACACAACCAATCGCAATCGGGATTGAAAACGTCCGAGTCAGCCTTGCCTGATTTTTTGAAAATTGTCTCACAACGAAGTTCCTTATTCTCAAGTTACGGTAGTTAGCTTTTAGACGTTTTCAATTGGGCTATTAGTTGTTTTTATGTGTTTTTGAAATATAGAGAAATCAAGAACGAGCGAACGAGAAGTAGAAGAAAAACTACAAACCACGAAATCGTTTTCACGTGTTTGAGAATTTGGTTCCGTACTGTGTTTACATACATTTGGCAGCACAAATTTTGCTGCTCAGCGGAGCGCTGTTCTCTATATTGCTTCCAGGGGTTGCCGTGAGACAATGAGGAATTGAGTGGCGGAAAGCTAGCGTGCCAGGTTTCTGAGTTTTTCTACTGTAATTTAGTTTAACAGGGCAGAAGTTTTTCCTCCAATCTTATGTGTACCGGAACTATCTAGATAGCTACTGCGTTTCCTCCAAAATGCTCTGCTCTTTTGTCGAAATGTATTGCTGTTTTCAAAGAAAAACAGTACAAGTGATGGCGATACGTATCGATACATCTCCATGTGCCTTACATAAATCACATCACAATGAACTCAGTTTTTGAATATTTTGTAGGTCAAGTGATTTGACTGACATTGGAAAAAATAGTTGAATACAACCCATGAAGTATTGAATGCAATGAACAACGACGTGCTTCGAGTAGTGTTCACGTGTTATTCACGTGAGTTTTGTGTTCGGACATCGCCCTTATCCCAGTCTCACTCTTTCTCATCCATAACGTAGTCTTCTCGTTCTTTCTCTCGCTCTCTCGGTAGTCACACACAATGTTCTTTCATGATATCATTTCAGATGGAGGTCAACCACTTGCGGATTGCTCCTTTGACAAGGAAGAATAGCTTCCCATCGGCAAGGAAGTTCAGTGGATTGGACTTCCGAAAGGAGTTCAAAGGATCTGTGTAAGCTTTATATCTATTAAGTTTCATTTCATTCAATCTTTTCAGCCTCGAGCGAAAAGCGAAGAATCAACGTGGCATAATTTCTGCCATTATTGGACGGATCTCCGATTGGACAGGCCTTTCAAGAAAGACACCGAGAAGACATAATTTAGTGTCGGATTCTCAGTCAGATGACGTACAGTGTCCGATCAATGTGAGTGAATAGGAAAACGTATGACTGAGTGTCAGTTGTCCAATCTCTCGCAATAAACACGCATTTCTTTCAAACTTCGACTCTTTCAGGAATTCCCTTGCGAAATTCTGGTCGAGATATTTTCGAAGCTCGATCGAACAAGTGCTGTTAAATGCAGAGAAGTGTGCTCTAAATGGAAGGTGATCGTAGAGGATTCGACGAGTCTTCGAGAATCTCTTCTCACGACAAAGACGGTAATTCCAAGATATGATACATTGTGCATATTCCATTTAGCTGTCTCGTCTCTGTATTCGAGGTGTTCCCAAGAAAGAAAGTGGTGGGAAGAAGATGGTTGAAATGCGATGGATCGATTACGATACACAATCGTGCAAAGCTATCATTATACCTTATCCACTCAACATCAATACTAATCCATTATTCTTTGCCTTCTCGCTCTTCGAAATTCAGCGAATTATTATACAGGTATGCGAATCGTTTTATGATCTAATATATGAGATATTTACCCAGGATCTCGCTTTCACTGACGAGATAGTGCACTTTCTTCGAACGAACTTGCACTCTTGCCCTTCTCTTTCTCCTGTTCAACTCACTCTCAATAACCTCGACTTTAGGTTAGTTTGACTCTTGTACTTTTAGAAGCTTAAGTGCTGCATTTAAGTGCTGCGAAGTCACTGACTCTCCATCATTTATTGGCTGCGGTAGGGAAGAGTCTCGAAGTGATTGAGGTAAATACTATATATATATTTCCTGATTAGTTATTCGTTTCATTCAGATCCAATCGGCGTACGGTATTCGTCCTCTCGATTTCACTGATGCCCATGTCTCTCAATTGGATGTTAATAGTATCTTTCTAACTCATATTCACTCATATTATACTTGTCATAGAATGGGGTAATATTTTTATTATAGAGATCCGACGTCTGGTAGTGGACAAGATTCGTCTCTCTGGATGCACTAATCGAAGTCTCCTACTGGGGGATCATTCCCTTCGACTATTCATATCTGCCAACAATTTCCCCACTCTCGTGCTCGATCGATGCAATGTCACAACGGCGGTTGTATGTGATTATTCACAGGTAGGTCATTCATTAAGTTGAGTAGAATAATTAATTTAATTGATTAAGGAATGGTTGGATTCGGCCCAATTCGATGAGAATGCAGTGCATCGACATCAAGTGTGCACAGTGAAGAGATGCCATCGGGTTAAAGCATCACATTTCGAAGACGAATGTAGTAAGAGAAGACTCAATTGCAGGTGAGAATAATGATATGAATGCGAGTAGAGATTGAAATGAGATTGCAGGCGAAGTAGTGTCACTCGAACGACTACTATCTACAATATACAATCAGAACATGGACATGATGTAAGCATCTTTCGAACTTTCGCTTCTCTTATATATTTTTTCTCAGGAGTTTACTTTTGCTCTCTGCCCTGTTCCTGTGGAAGAAAAGAAAGAAGAAATGACCAACTAGAATATTTGTTATATTTAATCATAGAATAATTTCTCCAGAAATATTATCATGATCTCTATGAGATTCATTTGTATATATTTAGTCTTAGAGATTTACATAGTTGTAGATAGTAGCTGGATATTACTAGATTACGTGTATGAATCACATTTGATGTGTTCGTGATTCAGTCTTTCTTATTTTCTCGTTTTTTTTCTAGCGGTGGTCTAGTCGTTCGATCGTGAGTTAATAATCTCGGTATAAATTGTGTCATTCAAACTGAAAATAAGTCGAGATTCGGTTTCACAATCCACATTCTATTTACGATATTGGATAATCGTGAGTGCATGATTTCTGATATGAATGATCGACGCCTATCTATAGATGTGACCGAGATGAGAGATCAGACATGTTCCACGTTTTTTGTCCAATGAACATCACGTCATTCGATCGATCACATTTGATCTCTAATGATTGGGGATACTCTTATCTTCGCTCGCACTTTCGCTCCCCCCCCCTCCCCTTGCCCCGATCATAGCGCGGGAAATTCGAAATTTACGTTCAAAATAAATCGCGCGGGAAATCTTCCCTCGTTTTCGTTCAGCTCTGTCCCTTCCCGCATTTATGTCTTTAATTTTTCATATTTTCTAAAGTTTCTTTGTTGGATTATATATACTTTTTTCCATAAATTAAGGTGTTTTAGAAATGCATCGCCAACACAGCATGTATGTCGTCAAGCGAGGTGTCCTCCCATTCAGGCGTTCATCTTAATACCTTCTTTGTTCAGATGGAAGGAAGGAGCTCATGCACTTCGATAAGATTACTTCTCGAATCGTGAAACTGGCATATGGATTGAATGATGAATACGTGGATCCGGTGAGTGAAGAGAAGAAAGAAAGGAAGGAATTCATTGATTCGTCACTTTCAGATTGCGATTGCTCACAAAGTGATTGTTGGTCTATACAAAGGAGTGGATACGAGTGAATTGGACAATCTGGCAGCAGAAACTGCAGCTGGAATGACTACTCTTCATCCCGATTATGCCATTCTTGCTGCTAGAATTGCCATCTCCAATCTACACAAGAAGACTGAGAAGGTGACATCCCCACTCCCTCCCTCTCATCTCATTAATTCATCATTTGTGTAGGTATTCTCTGAAGTAATGCGTCAATTGTACGAGCATCGTCGTCCGTTCACAAACGAGCATTCTCCCATGATCTCCCCTGAGACATGGGCTATTATCCAGAAGAATTCAGCTGTGAGTAGTACCCTATGAATAGAAGAAATATACCACTAAATGAATCTCTTTAGCGTCTCAATTCCGCCATAGTGTACGATCGAGACTTTTCGTACTCTTTCTTTGGATTCAAGACTCTGGAGAGATCATATCTACTGAAGATGGATGGAAAGACAGTAGAGAGACCTCAGCACATGTTAATGAGAGTAGCGATTGGAATCCATGGGGAGGATATAGAAGCAGCGATAGAGACATACGATATGATGAGTGAGAGATACTTCACACATGCATCGCCCACTCTTTTCAATTCGGGAACCTGCAGGTACTCAAATGGGCAATTAATATAATGGTAATGTAGATATATTATAGACCTCAGATGTCATCTTGCTTCCTTCTCACTATGTCGGATGACTCCATCGAGGGAATCTTTGAGACTCTGAAAAGGTTGATTTCCTTCCTCCTTAATCATTGACATTGATGTTCCAGATGTGCTCTCATATCAAAGTCAGCAGGAGGAATTGGTCTAAATGTTCATAATATTCGTGCGAAGGGATCTCTTATTGCTGGAGTGAGTACAAGTGTTTAATTCCATTCTATCTCTTCCCTTACAGACTAATGGTACTTCGAATGGACTTGTTCCCATGCTTCGAGTATTCAACAATACTGCGAAATATGTGGATCAAGGAGGAAATAAGAGACCAGGAGCATTCGCAATCTATCTCGAACCATGGCATGCTGATATCATGCAGTTAGTCATCATTCTATTCATCCCTCTATTCACCCCTTATTCCTCTTAGTTTCCTCCAACTTCGAATGAATACTGGAGGAGAGGAAGAAAGAGCTCGCGATCTCTTCTATGCTCTCTGGATTCCTGATCTATTCATGAAGAGAGTTGAAACTGATTCTGATTGGACTCTGATGTGTCCCAAGGAATGTCCCGGATTAGAAGATTGTTTCGGAGACAAATTTGAGGAATTATATCTGAAGTAAGTTAATGGAAAAGGAGGTAAGAATGAGTGAACTCTTTGTTTTTTTAGATACGAAAGAGAAGATCGTGGAGAGAAGACAATCAAAGCGAGAGACGTATGGAAGATGATTGTGAAATCACAGATTGAGACTGGCACTCCTTATATGTTGTATAAGGTGAGAAGGGAGGAGGGGGAAAAGATCAAGTGATCTATCTCTTTCTATCTTCAGGATGCATGCAATTCAAAGAGTAATCAACAGAATCTTGGAACGATCAAATGCTCCAATTTATGCACTGAGATCGTTGAATATTCGTCTGCCGATGAAGTTGCCGTGTGCAATCTCGCGTCTATTGCTCTTCCTAAGTTTGTGAAGACTGATGGATCATTTGACTTCGAGAAGTTGAGAGAAGTGAGTAGAAGAAAGAGAAAGAGGAAAGAGGAAGAGAATGTCTCTTAGATTGCTGCACTCTTGACTCGCAATTTGAACAAGATCATCGATGTGAATTACTATCCGATTCCCGAAGCAGAAAGGAGTAATAAGAGACATCGACCGATTGGATTGGGAGTACAGGGATTGGCTGATGCATTCCAATTAATGAGACTTCCCTTTACTTCACCTGCTGCTAGAGATCTTAATAAGGTATTCAAGAGGGAGAGGAAGAGGGAGAGAGAGGGAGTGATTGCAGCGTATCTTCGAAACAATCTATTACGCATCGATGGAAGCATCGTGTGCATTGGCAGAGAAATTGGGTCCATATGAGACATATGAAGGATCTCCCGTTTCTAAGGGAATATTCCAATATGAAATGTGGGGAGTCACTCCTACTGATCAATGCAATTGGAAGAAACTTAAAGAGAAAGTTGCACGGTAAGTGAAATGAGGGGAAGGAAGGGCAGAGAAGGGAGAAGGGCAATTTCAGTCATGGAGTTCGTAATTCTCTTCTTGTTGCTCCAATGCCAACTGCTTCGACTGCTCAAATTCTTGGAAATAACGAGAGTATCGAACCATACACTTCCAATATCTATAATAGAAGAGTTCTTTCTGGTGAGACATTATCAAAAATGATTATGGAATAATTGGTCCATTTCCAGGAGAATATGCTATCGTGAATCCCCATCTACTGAAAGATCTTGTTGATTTAAAGGTTTGGAGTGAAGAAATGAAGATTGAACTGATCAAAAATAATGGATCTGTTCAGAATATTGAGGTTCGTAATGAAATAAAGAGGATGGGATTGAAATATTAATTAATTGTAGGGAATTCCATCTGATCTGAAGGAGTTGTATAAGACGGTGTGGGAATTATCACAAAAGGATCTAGTTGAGATGGCTGCAGATAGGTAAGAGATGAGAAGGAGGGAGGGGAGGGAAGAAATGAGGAAATCATTACAGAGGAGCATTCATCGATCAGTCTCAATCATTCAATGTGCACATTGCTAAACCGACTTATGCCAATGTGACGTCAATGCATTTCTATGGATGGAAGAAGGTGAGTGGGAGAAGGGGAGGGAGAGGGGGAGGGAGGAGGGGGAGAGGGAGGAGGGGGAGAGGGAGGAGGGGGAGAGGGAGAGGGGGAGAGGGAGAGGGAGAGGGGGAGAGGGGGAGAGAGAGGGAGAGGGAGAGGGGGAGGAGGGAGAGGGAGTGATGATGTGTGTTTAGGGACTAAAGACTGGAATGTACTATCTCCGTACTCGACCTGCTGTCGATCCAATCAAATTCTCTGTTGAGAAGAAAGAGAATGATATTGAGAAGAAGATGGATTCACTCTCTATGCAGGATGATGATGGATGTCTTATGTGCTCTGGTTAATCTCCCTCTTCATTCCCTCCCCTTCTCTGATCTCTCCCCGTTGATATTTCACGTTGATACCTTCTCTTATTTTGTATGTTTTGAGTATTTATCATTCACTCGTTTTCGTTTAATTGACTGCCCCTAATTGATATGATATCCCTCACTAATTGACTTGATTGTATCATTCATATCGTGCTTGATGCACTGCATTTGTTCGTTTCCCTCTAATCGATTACTCCATGTCGATAAAAGTCCATTATCCAAATTTCAATTTGTAAAAAGAAATAATGCAAGATATGTACAGGATATTGTTTTATGTAGAAGTGTAAATGAGATGGGTAACATTTATAATTGGACCCGTATATATTTGAAGCAGACAAAGAGAGAGATGTAGAAAACTATGGTAGATCACATCCATACTAGGATTCCCGTCTCCGATAGAACAACAAAGACTAGGAAAGCGAGATAAATAATTACTAGAATGATACCATAAAGTCGTTTGAGATATGCACGGAATATAAGAAGATTAAGAGTAGTGAAGATAATTGAAGCGAAGAGAAAAGTAATCATGATTACATTAACACCATCGAGAGAAATCTGATGAGAGAATGATAAAAGAGAATAAATAAATGTAAACTGACAGGAACAGTATCCCCTTTCAATTTAGCTATTGTGAATGGAAGACCGAATCCAATGAGTTGGTCTAAATATATGAGTTGAGATTAATAGTTGATGGAATATCTCTAACTGAATAGAGGTCCTCCGATACTCGCTGCCATCGCCATACGAGGAAAACCCTGCTTGGCCACTGAGATATCTGCTACCAAATCTCCCACACTATTAGCCCATGCAATGATCGTTAGACCAAGAACCTTAATGAGAAATGAAGAGGAAAACAAAGGAAGAGGTGGAGAGAAGGACTTACCGCTTGATTGATTCCTGATACAACTCCAAGCATATCGACTGCATCGACAACTTCAGATGATATACAGTAGATCCATGCAACAGACATCACAAAACCAGTGAGAGAATATGTTATCTGAGTGAGTCCATGAGAATTTGAAGAAAATAAGAAAAATACTTTGTAGAATCGTGGTTCTTCATCCATTGATGTAGTGCATAGAATGAAAATAATGAGAAGAATAGAAATAACAGGGACATATGCATAGAGACCAGGACCTCCCTCAATAGGAACGAAGAAAAGAACTTAATAGAGAAAAAAAACTAAATAATACAGAAATGAGAACTGACATTGAGTATTGAATAGAATACATTGAGGGGAGATAATAGAATGAATAATGGCCATTGGTTTTGACCATGGAGTTTCAGCCAATGGAATTGTTAATTTAAAGATTGTGATGATTGGCCACTGCAAAATAATTAGAAGAAAAGAAGTAAAAGAATATACTGACATAAAGATAAACTTTTATTCGACCCAATGTCGATGGTTCATCATCATCAAAATCAGGTGCGAAATATGATACAAGATCATAGAAGATTCCCTTGGATGGTGGAATCGATTGATCTACAATTTCATCTCTTCATTAAATTGAATGAATTGAATAAACTAACGCATTGTCTCTGCTCTACTTCTCAACGTCTCTCCGTGATACACTTTATTGTGCATTACGAGAAAATCATCTGTGTCGTTTTCTGGATCTTCGATAAACACTTCTGCAATTTATGTCTTCTTCTCACACGTTAAATCCCCCTCACCATTATTCGCAGTCCCAAGAACGGAGGAGACAGCGACAGACAATCTTCTTATTGCACTTCCTCTCCTCAATTCTTCCCTTCTATCTGATTCATTCACTAATTCATCTTCCATCTTATCTAATTTGATATTTGGGATCACTGTAATGGACAGATTATACTCCTCCGAATTGCATAAATCACCTGAGTTCCTCTTAGACTCAGCTCTGCTCTTTATCTTTCTCTTTTTCTTGAAATATTCAGTAGTGAAGATAATAACGACGTAGACTACGTAGATACCCAAGAAGGCTGCAAATAAAGAATGACCTCTACTGCTCTAAATTGTCTCTTTGACTGGACCCAATGTAATCAATTGTCTCTCTCCGCTTCTAAATGTTCTCATATCCGAATTGGTTCCAAACAAGTATCCCCTCGGTACAGCATTAAGTCCACTGTTCATCCTCTTGAGAATAATGTTCGTGACTTAGGAGCTCAAGTTCGCTCTGATCATAAGAACTCTTCCTCTATAAAAATGCGTGCCCAGAAAGCAACTTCTAAAATGTTCCTCCTTCTCAAAGCTCTTCCTTTCAATTGTCCATCTATCCTGATTCGTAGTTACAAAGCCTATGTTCTTCCATTACTTGACTTTGCTTCTCCTTTCTGGAATCCCCACTACTCAAGTGATATTGCTACTCTTGAAAAAGTCCAACATACCTTTACACGTCAACTATTCTATCATTGCTTCCCATCCCCTGATTATCCTCTTTCTCTCCCCTCCTACTCTGACCGTATCAAAACCCTTGGCCTGCGCGCGCTTACAGAGAGGAGAGTCATAGGTTCACTTTGTATGACTCACATGATGGTTTCACAATTATACCACGTTCCCTTTTCTACGTCTACAAGCCATTACGAGACCGCCCTTCATCCTTCGGAATCAACATAGAGTTGACAACCAGTACTCTCAGATACCACTCTTCTTCCAGATAGTATTCGCACTGCTCCCAATATCCGAATGTTCAAGCGTCGACTTGAAAACCACCCCATCATCGCTCATTTAGCCAAACTCACCTAACCCAGGAGAGTCCCCCCCCATTCCTGCTCTCCCACCTTATTATGTAACGTTTCGGTCTCGTTGCGCCTCGGGCGTAGATAAATTATTATGTTCCCCATTTCGTTGCCCCCCCCCCTTCCCCTATCCGCCATCTAACTCACTCAATGGTTGCCATAGTTGAATTTCATCGAAGAATACGAAGAATGAGAGAGTGAAAGATGCAGTGATGAGAAGGAAGATGAGATCACGAAGAGTTGACCAAAATGCTGCCTAGAAGGGAGAGTTATAAGGGGTTAGAGGGAGAGGGGGAAGGGAGTCACCTTGAATGGTCTCGTTATCACAATAGCTGCAGTGACTGCAAGAGATACGAAGATTGCTCCTCCTGAATTCATCCAATCCATTTATTCCTTTCTCTTTCTCTCTTTCGTACCAATAAGTGCTCCCAATGCAAGATCAGCTTTAGGTCGAGTTGAACTTAATACTGATGCGACAGAAGCGAAGATATCAGGAGCACCATTCCCGAATGCCATGAATGTTACTCCCTAGAGAAGTATTATATGATGTTATTGTAAGGATGAATGACTTACAGCTACATTCTCAGATATATTAAGATGTGCAACAATAGTGGATACATTTGGAGAGAAGAAATCATCAGCCGACGATGAAAGGGCGAGAAATAGAATAATAAGAAAGAGAACTGCTCCTCCGACAATAAACCACTGGAAAGAGATAGAATTGTTATCATCTAATCTCTTCTCGTCATTTTCAATCTTTGATGGATAAGTAAATCCCTTCTTTTCACACCTCCTTATCTCTTCTAGTAGCCATTTCTCTTTTGCTTCCAATCCCAATCTAATCCACAAACTGCGTCAGAGACAACAATGACACACTCATTCTACATAGTGAGAGCACATTTGAAGGAGACAGAAAACATTATGTGATCGAAAGGAAGAAACTTCCGTCTATATCCCCACAATTCATCAAAGTAGATAATGCTAATATATTCGAATTGAAGCTATAATCATTCAAAACCAAATATATAGTATCAGTATCCAGTATCTAGTATGAAAACGTAAACACCGTGGATAATCAAATAAAAAGAGACAAATCGTGAACATTTTGATCACACGTTTTGATCTTTCGCACTCTTCGTTGAAACAGATATACCAAATATTTTTCTTTTTCAAACTGTTCTTTTGTTTTGAGAAGGTTTCGTCTGGCCAAATCAGCATTTTTCTTTTGGCTCGAATAGAAGAGATAGAATTGTTAAAAATAGGAAAGGTTAACTTACTTTGGCAACGGGATCTTCACAGCAGTAGACAAATGTGGCCCATTCGAGATATCCTCCTCCTTCACACGCATCCGTCGTTTTGATGTAATTGCACGTATCTAAATTGTTGAAATGTATTAAAAAAGATAACTCTTTGGTTACTTCATGCAAATATTGTTCACATTTTGATGCTAAATAATTATATGTATCGAGATGTATGTACATATATACTCTACAACAAGTACATTTACACTTTTTTACTCACAAATAATATTTGAATATAAAACGGACCAGTGAAATTCCAAGACGGATCGGGTTTACAGTAGAGATCATCGTCATCGTCGACATCATCTTCTATCGTTTCATTCACTACAAATTTATTGAAGAAGGATTTCATCTCTTAGAAAGGAGATGAGTCCTTCCGATTCTGATGGAAGAGAAAGAGAAGAATGGAAGGAAAGGGAGTGACACACTCTTATCAACAGATTAGACTCCTTCAGATATCATTCCTATCCTTGATCCACCAATGATCTCACTCATATCTTAGAATATACAGATTATACATTTTATTCCAGTGTCAGGGTCCAGGCCTAGGTAATAAGAGAAAAAAGTCTTCCATACAGTGGTTAGTATCTTTCATACAAGTAGTTTGTCTGGTGTTTCCTAATCGTTCATTTCGTCCCTCCATCTCGAAAACGATTATTGATAAGTGCATACGTATTTCACAGATCATCCCATAAAAAATATTTTCCCATAAATGGAAGATGGAGGAACTCTGCAGCATTCGATTGAATTCTCTCGTTATAATTTCCGGTGTAATTTTCTCGTTTTGATGTGGGTAAAGTAGACTGTGTGTGATTGTCCTAGACTCTCTTCAATTCCCCATAGCAACCACTCTCTTCTCTCCCACTCTCTTCAATCAT
This sequence comes from Pristionchus pacificus, assembly GCA_000180635.4. Lineage (NCBI taxonomy): Eukaryota > Metazoa > Nematoda > Chromadorea > Rhabditida > Neodiplogasteridae > Pristionchus > Pristionchus pacificus. The sequence goes on from CM026577.1 coordinate 10,833,663, forward strand.
TTCTTATCTCTTCATTCCGATCTCCTTCCCTTCAAACTCTTCTTCTCTACGTCAATGTCCCTCTTATCTCTTCACTAATAATCACATGGTCTTCACTTCAAATGAGCTTGATTACCCATATTTTCCCTTTCGGATCAAGATTGATTATGTTCTTGTCTCTCGTACAGACGATCTCAGTAGACAGTATCACAGATCGGCCTTCGAACGGGTAATATTTCCTCCCCTTCCATTTCTCCGTCCCTTTCCTTCATCTTACTCCATTCATAGGCTCTTAAATCAGAAGGCTTAATAATAGCGTATGAAGTAGTTTATCCTTTTCTCTTTACTCTAATATCATGTCCATTCTGGAGATTATGTAAGGAAGCAGAGAAAGAATCCCTTTATTTTCCATTGAAGAAGGTATTTTCTACCCCTAATACATATTCCCCTCTTATTCTTTTCTTTAGATTCTGACTGAACCATCTCTTCCATCTTGTATCATATCTCTTCCTCATTCTGCATTTTTCATAGCTCCTGATTCTGGTTCCACTTCAATGCGTCGCTCATGAAAATTTTTATATTTTTTTAGTAAATTTCGTAAATGTTCCTTTTGATATTTCTCATTCACATTTATTCATTGATTTCGAAGATGAGAGAAAGTTTTTTTCTTCTTGCCAAAGAAATTTTCTGACATATCAGGTGATATTTCTCATCTCCTCAATTTAGATCAGACAATTATTTAAGATATTGTGTGATGTAGATATAAATTCATTTATTGAAAGGAACGAAGGAAGACGAGAATCGTCACTTTATCACAATGATCCCGATAGAATGAAACGAAAAGGACTCATTTTCATGTTGATGGAAAAGACTTATCAGGTTTTATTTGTACAAAATATTTAACGAGAATAGATTAAAGGATGGATTTGTTCTACATGATTTGTCTGAGGGTGACACTCAATATAGGAAGATAAAGGAGAATGTTATAGTGAACGTCAATCAATTCTTCAATGATGTATCCCAAATCCCTCTTTCTTTTTTAACAAATCAAAATGAGTTTAGATTGATGATCCTCGACTTTCTTTATCGCGAATCTGGTCGAATTGGTTAAAGACTCAACCTCTGAATATGATCAGAAATTATTTTGGAGAAGCAATTGGATTCTATTTTGCATGGGAAGTAAGTTAATCTCTTTCCATTCAACTCGATTCTCTAAAATGATGTAGGGCACATTCTGTACTCTATTATGGCCAGCAGCAATTGTTGGAATAGCTGTCTTCATTTATGGACTAACTAAAAGGTAATAAAACCGTACAAGATTTTTGTATAGTTCATGCAGTATCCATGACTCTCCTCGACTTTTCCATGAGTGTTTTATACTCAATTCAACGGGAATTTCATATATTGTTCCATGTTCAACAACTAATCAGTGCGTTGACATTACAATAATTATCTATCTATCATCAAAACAAGCAAACTAGTTACATATTTTAACAAATATTTTTTTCAGTCTTACACAACTGTTCTCAGCAGTGTCAAAATGGACTCTAAATGCATTCGACACTGAACTAACTGCCTTTTTTGCTGTATTTATGTCCATTTGGGGTGAGTATTTTCATCTCTCCCATACATAATCATCACTGCATTGCACAATATTGTTAATTTGGGGATCTAGCTCTCCTAATTTCACGTGCACATGCTCAGTTAGAATGAGCGAGATCTTATGAAAATGAATTTGAACTTTTGATTTTATAAAATAAATGAATAATAAATGAGATAAAGAGGAGAAAATGGATATTTATATACAGGATCAATCTTCCTCACAGTTTGGAATCGAAATAGTTCTGTTCTCACATCGGAATGGGATTGTGAATCAATTAGAGAAACTGAATGTGATCGAGCACAATTCATTGGAACTTCCACGGAGATTGTAAGTATTTTATATGTTCAATCACCATATTCAAAATAATAATAATAATAATAAATCTGTAATTTAGGACCCAGTAACTGGAGAAACAGTAATAGTGTATCCATCATGGATTCGATGGCTAAAGATAGTTGCATCTCTCATAATTGTCCTTTTTTCTATGGGCATTGTTGTCTGTTCTGTAATCTCCGTAATTCTCTACAAATGTTTTGCTCTTCAATATCTTCATTGTAATAAAGAGGTATAATCTTCAAATTTTTACATAAATCTTTTTGCTTAATAGTTCAATTGGTTATGTTCACTCTGTATCAATTTCCTTCCATCAATACTGAACACTTCTTCGACTATGGTACTTGGAATGATTTACTCCGGTGTTGTTTACCGATTGACTGATTGGGGTTAGTCTACTTAAAACAACCTAATTATTAAAACCACGTTTAATATCAGAAAATCATCAAACGCAGACTGAATATCAGAATGCGCTCATTGTCAAGTTGTTCGCTTTTCAATTCGTGAATAATTATACATCGTTATTCTACATAGCTTTCGTTCGACCTGAATCGAATGTTCGTTAGCCAATTCCTTCTCTATCAATAATATCCATTGCTGTGAAGGGATTTCAAACTAATGGTCTATTCGGTCTTGGTCCAATCTACAAAGATGTGTGTAAGGAAGGTACATGCGGATCTCTTCTTGCTCTTCAACTCATTATTCATCTCATTATCAAACCCTTTCCCAAATGGTCCAAAGACATCGTTATACCGTTAGTTTGGCAGTCCCATTCATGCATAGATAGGAAGTCTTTCCAGATACTTCGTTCGTCTCACTAAACTTGCTCGTTTTAGATGGAGAAAGAAAGAAGAAACAGCTGAAGAAGTTTGATACATAAATATATTGTATAGTAATGGAAATATTGAGATGGCTATTGGAGAACAAGAAAAGAATATACTTATTCGTGAATGGGTAAAACCTAATCCGGGTGATTTTGTACTATCCGAATTAAGTGAGAAGACGATTCTTTTCGGAACAACAATGGTCTGATCAATCAAATGAACTAACTAATCCACGTATTTAGATGTTTGCTGCTCTCTTCCCATTAGCTCCTCTTATTGCTCTAATAATTGGTGTAATCGATATTCGAATCGATGCATCTCGTCTTGTTTGGTTCAATCGTCGTCCTATTCCAGAGAGAGTAGCAGGTATCTTCATTCTCTCATCTCATTTCTCTTCCTATCTCTATCTCTCAGGAATCGGAATATGGCTCAATATACTAACATTCATTCAATATGCAGCTGTTCTCACTAATGCATTTATTGGTATTGAATTAAGAATTATAGATACAACATTTATTGTATCTAGTTTCTTTCACTTCTGACTTTTGTACATCATTCTTCTCTGGATCAATAGAATGTAACGTGGAGAATAGATTGGTTATTGTTCTTGTTTTCCAGGTTATCTTCCATTCTATGACATTCGTTGTAATTGTTCCTCACTTTCAGAATGCTACATTCCTACTAAAATACTTACTGCAGAGCGTAATCCCCAGCACTTCAACGGAATTGAGAATCTCACAGAGAAGAGTCAAACTCTTTTTTCCCTTTCACAATACGTCATTAATGAAATTCAGAAACGATTCGTGGCTCATTATGTGGATGAAAAGGGGCACGCTCCAGAGGGAGGATTGAAGTCATCCTCTCAACTTATTCAATTAGCACGAAAAGCTGTAAGGAGATCGTCCCCTATCAGAAGAGGGAAAGTCACAAAAACTAAAGTTATCGACATTTCAAACCAAAAGACGTCATATTAAAAATAACAACACCTCACAATAAGAGCTCATATCCTTGATCTCAACTGTCCAATCTTCATATCGGACTATCTCACTCTTCCAAACATTTGTTAATATTCAACTGTGCACTTTTTTTTTGTAAATATTCATATTCATAAAGACACATAATGTATTGATATTTCATAAAGATTTTATTTAAATTTATTTAAATTTTCAACGCTTATTTTTTGAATTCCCGGGCGCCCGAGGTTTACAAATCGGTCGCAGGCCTTCTCCGGTTCTCATTTTGAAAATTCCCGGACGTCTCCCCCCTATTTATTTCGTTGCATTTTCGAATTTCGTTGATCGATCAACTTGGAGTTTCTCCCATTATTTATTTTATAATATCATACGTTTTGCGTCAGTGAGCACACCATGGTGCGCACTAATCGAGTCGTACCAAAAGAGTGAGGCATTTTCTAGTTTATTTCCTGCTTAATTCAACGCCATTCGTCTCCGTCTGGTTATAATTCTTTTAGATTATAGTCAGAGTGTACTCAATTGATCTTAATTCTCTTTCAGATGGGACAAATACTCTCCCATCGGTACTGTTATTCCTCGCACTCGCTTCATTATCTTTAAAACCCCACTGAATGAGAGTCTTAACAGCAGAATACCCGCTGGAACTGAGTTCACTGTATCTCATCTACTCAGAATGGTTTGCTTATTTCTACCTTGATTTTGTTCAATAAATAATTCACCAAGTACCTATAAGTTCAGGTGGCTGAGCGGAATCAAAGGCTGGGTTTGGTTGTGGACCTCACTGATACTAATCGTTATTATGACAAGCATGATTTTGAAGGAATGTAAGTTAAACTAATCTTGTGTACTTTTCTTCTTTACTCGGACGAGTCATGACGTGATAGTGATCTATTTTGTGCGTAGGTGTATCGAATACGAGAAGTTATATTGTCCGGGTCGTGGGTTCATCGAAAGAGACGATATTGTCGATAGCTTCAATCGAGTCATCCAAAAGTTCATTGAGAAGAACGACGACAAAGGTGATTTGAACGAGTTAAACTAGATCCATAGAGATAAAAGCCACTTTTAAACATTTGTATGAGTGAGTGCAGCTCGTTTGCTCGGTTATGTGTTTCGGGGATACCTCTCATCTCGAAGATGCTTTTATTTGAGAGGGGCTGATCGGAATCCATTGTACTAGAGGAGTAAATCGAAGTGGATATCTTGTGTGTCGATTCCTTATTGATTGTCTTGGATGGAGTTCACACGAAGCAATCGAAGGTTACATTTACTCTCTTTTTTTCTATTTGTTTTTCTCCATTTCCTCTTATTCGGCAAGTATAGTATTATTTGAGCATTCGAGAAAGCTCGTGGTCACTCGATTGGCAAGGGAACGTACATTACCGCTCTTCATAAAGCAGCCAAGGAAATGAGAGACAAACCGTCGTGAGTATAAGTCATTCTAAGCATATTCACATCACTTGATGGAGAGTGTCAGATGATAGGAACACAAGAATGTAGTGTCTTTGTAATAGATATATGAGGTCGAAACTGAAGAATAAGACGATAATGAATCAATTATTTAGGAGAGAAGTGATAGACTCCGATTCCGGTGAATCTGTGGATGATGCAAGGAAAAAGAGGAAGAGAAAGAGAAGAGAAGAGGTGAGAATATTAAAGAATGGAACCAAGCTTTTTTTTATTCAAACAAGGACATACGAATAGCAACAATGCCGTTTCAGCAGTAGGCTTACTTACTTAACATATCCATATGCAAATTGATAAAAATGTAATTTGAGGGAGGAAACGAGATGGGAAACATGATTAAGAACTTCCTCGGTCAATTGGGACAAGAGGTAACGTTTTTTTTCTCACGATATGCATATTACTTAACATGTTGTTCTTTATTTTCCGTAGTAGACTGCTTAGATACTTTGGTTGTCTATCTACTCGAATTCTTCTTGATCTATGAGGAGGAGGAATAAGGAAATATGAGTACTTATTGAAACATGAGACCTCCTTTCCGAAATGTGGAAGTACTTTCTTCCAACGTCAAGAGTTTCTCGATTATGATGACATTTGATTACAGGCCTCACAATTGGAAGAATTGGTCTCGATGGAGAATAATAGAGGAAATCAAGTGATGAATTGGGAAAGAAGAGAGGAAGAGAAAGGAGAAGAAGATGGAGATGAAGGTGAAGAAGATGAAGAAAGAGAAGGAGAAGAAGGAGATGAAGAAGGAGGAGAAGGAAGTGGAATTGGAGGAATTGTTGATGGATATGAAGCATCTCCTGATTCATCCGCTGCTCAGAAGAGAAGAACAAGAAGAAAAAGATTAGAAAAGATGTTCAATGTAATGAAGAGAGGACGATTCCATGAGATTCAAGCATTAAGGAAGGAAATGGGAGGAGAATGAATCATCCATTTGTCATTAAATATGTTTGTATACGTGCCTCATAATAAAGAATATATTGAAATGTTGGTCGTCTATCTTAGTGACTCGTCTGAAATACGATCTTTCCTTCCACTCCATTCATTCTCTGTCCCATTGGAATCTTCAGTCCATTCTGTTGATGTACCCCCTTCTTCATCTACTTCCATCTCATCGAACTTTCTTCCTTCGTCTCTCTAAACATATCCATTGTATGCTTCCTTCCATCCCGTCTTATCTTTCACCTCTCATCATACAAAATAACGATTCCCTCAACCACTTTATCCCTCCCCCATCTCACTTACTGAACGAACTATCTCCCCTCCTGACTCCCCTTCCCTCTTCTCCTATCTCTTGACTCCACCCCTCTGATCTATTCCTTCTCGTCCCTCCCCTTTATGTGACGAAAAGATGGTTCAACTTCTCTTTTACACTTGAATTGAGACGACATTCCCCCTTCACTTCTTTATCCATCAAAATGGAAGTAGAAAGAGAAAGGAAGAAGTTCCATTTCTTCCATCTCCTTCCTCTTCCTCTTCTCATATTGCTTCAATCATTGTCATCTCATTTTCTTCTCTTTCAGATGAGATGAATGATTCAACTCTAGCTCGTTTATTGGATGAGGGAGTATCAATATGTGAGAAGGGGGAGATAATCAATGGTTCATCACTTTATTGTTCTCCATCAAATTCTTCTCTGTGAGTGACAATCCTTATTGATTCAGCTGATTCACATTATAATCCATTCAATCTCTTTTCCACTTATCAAATTACTCTCACAAAAACTCCCGCGATTCTAAACGGAAGTTGCATCCCATACCGTTTTGTGATCTATTATTTAGAAAGTTGCGATTGGCTGGTTTATTCTGGAAGAAAACATGTTATAAATGTTGAATTGTCACAATAGTTGATATGGAATGTGGTTTGAATTCCAGCATCATTCAAGCCATAATCGCATTTTCGTTCATCTCACTTATAATTGCGTCTATCACGGGAAATATTGTCGTTATGTGGATCATTTATCGACATAAAGTAAGGAAGATTAATGATAAGAGACGAAGAGAGAAAAACAAAAAGAGATGAGAATGAAGATAGGACCTTTTAGACTGCTATGATGCATATGGAAAATAGTGGGAAAAAAATTGAAAGGAGTTAATAAGTAGATGTTTCTCCTTTTGATGCACTTGTTATTATCGATGGGAAGAAAGTTTCCCTGCGGGCTCATTCCTTTTTAGTCTAATTGAAGGGATGGAGAATAGTAGATTGTCGATTCCATTCTGTCCTATCTATTCCTTCTTCTCTTCTTCTCTCACAACGAGAAGTTACTGTCAAGGGAACATGTAAATTAGAGAGAAGGAGAGGAATTTAGGTGTGAAGTTGACTCGAGGGGACTTCAAAATACTCGAGGATGGGAAAAAAACGAAGGAAAACACTCAGGTTATGCATCATGCCTTCAATATCTTCCTATTCAATATGGCATTGGCTGATTTACTTATCGCTCTTTTTAATGTGGGAACATCATGGACATACAATGTGTATTATGATTGGTGGTAAGTCAATCGAATAGAATAGTTAATCAATGTTCTATTGAGGTACGGTGATCTATGTCCTGTCACTCTTTTCTTCGGAGTAGCACCCACATGTGTATCAGTATTCTCAATGATGGCATTGAGTTGGGATAGGTAATGAATGTGTCCTATCCTTCGTCCTACCGTACTTCTTCTTCTTCAGATGTCAAGCTGTTGTAAATCCCCTATATCGACGACCTCTTTCCATTAAAAAAGCATTGATCCGAATAGGAATCATCTGGTTCATCTCTTCATTGATTGCATTGCCAAATAGTCAGTTGATATGAGTAATCTTCCTCCCTCAATCATTCCATTATTTCAGTATTGTTCTACAAGATAACAACGGGGATATTCTATAACTCTGAAACTCATTCTATTAATACTCCTTCCACCTGTTTCATGTCATTTCCATCATATGAAGAGTATATCGACATTCCATTCGGATTATGGTAGGTCATTGGTGAAGAATGAATAGAGAAAGAGAGTATTGTCTCTCACCATGGGAAATGAGGTCTGCAAAACATATAAAGAGGAGTAGTTTCACTCATTTTCAATGCATTTCGTTCTGGTGTCTTCTTTGTTGAATGAGAAGGGAGAAGTATCCATCTATCCATTGGAAAGGAAGTCTTCTTCACATTAATCTTTTTTCTTCTTTTAGGTATGATCGAAGTCTCTTCATTCTTCAATATGCACTTCCTCTTATTATTCTTACTCTTACATTTACTCGAATAGCTTATGTACTTCGTGAATCGAGTAAAGCTCAATTACTTCGATCGACTAATAGATCGATCGATCCTGGAAAGGCAAAGAGAAAAGTAAGCAACTACAACATTCTCCCTATTCAATAGAATAACACATAAACGACCTATCTAATTCAAATAAAATGGATATT